>JAMBLF010000150.1:0-369175 GCA_030578115.1 Leucoptera coffeella | reverse complement strand
ATTTATACCTTTCGGGCGGACAGAACCTCAGAGGTACTAAAATCTCCAAGGCCTGTGGCATTGATATTGGGATTATGTCGTCATATTTGTAACAGATTGCTAGCCTATTGCTCAAAAGATTCTATTTACTCTTAGTTGACGCCGTGTGACACTATATGCAACGTTGCCAACATATTGCTGGACTATCGCCTCATAGAATCCAGTCATCCCTAGTGACCCCTAGTCCCTTAATCGCCTTCTACAATATGCCAGGAAGAACAGCAGCTGGCTAGCATAGTTTTTTCGTCCCAGATAAGCTTGCAACATTCAAATAACAATGGGATCTTCTTAGAAAAAGATGTCATCTTAAAAAAGAATCTAAATAATGTATTAACACATGTAATATGTATACACACACATGTAATCACATATTCTGTCATTCAATAACCAACCATCGTTCATACTTTCTGTCGTGTTATACTTTCTGAAATCAGAGGATTCCAGTAAGTTGGGCATATAATCATGAGACCATTGTCACAATAACCCTTATTCTTCTTTCACAATTCACATGGTCTTTAATAAAATAGTAGTCTTGCCTATCTTGTAGAGGCGTGCATATCACTACATAGTATAAACCAAAGTCGCTTTCTTTGTCCCTATGTCCCTTTGTATGCTTACGACAAATCTTTGAAACTACACAACGGATTTTGATGCGGTTTTTTTAATAGACAGAGTGATTCAAGAGGAAGGTTTATATGTATAATAACATCCATTAAATAGCCAGAAGTGCGAAGCCGGAGCGGGTCGCTAGTCTTGAATAAAATAATAATCTGCCTATCCTATTGAGGCGCGCATATTTATATATATACCATAGAGAATCCAGTCATGGCTCCGGGTCGGTTCGCCGTGGAGGGCACAGGACCGAATCCAGCTGTGGAGAGACGAGTGGCCGTCCCGCCTCTATTGTATGCGGAGCTGGGTCTCATACTGCCACTTCTGGGAATAAAACATCTTCGTTTATCAGCACACGATTACATAGATACATACATACATACACATCACGCCTGATTCCCTGTAGAGGGGTAGGCAGAGATCATGGATCCCCATTTGTCCCGATCCTGACAGACCAGTTTCGCTTCATTGATATTCATACATCCTCTCATACACTCTCGGCGGTTATAGGTACTCCTAACGTCACCTTTTTTCAATATAGCGTCTATCTGACTGTGATATGTCTTATTAGGCCGGCCACTACGTAACCGCCCTTCCACTTCACTCATATATATTCCTTTTGTCAATCTGCTATCATTCATCCGTATAACATGTCCAAACCATACCATAGATACATACATGTACATTCACGTCCTTTATTGCCTTACAGGTCAGTAGTAACACTTTCTTTCACGTTAGCTACTTTCTTCTAATTATATTAGATTTTATTAAGAAGTAACTCAGATTTGTAAAAAAAACATTATTTCGTCTACACTTGTAAACCAGCTAATATTGAGCAAAAAGTCAGTCAGATGGACGAAAAATAGAAAAAAGGTGACGTGACAAGTACAAAGAGTTGTTATTTTGACCGCCGAGTGTGTGAAGAATTGTAACTGACAATGAAGCGAGAAACATAGGCATTTATGAACCCTGCCTACCCTTCTATAGGGGAACAGGTGTAATTTGTGTATATGCATGTATATTAACCAATAATTTTAACTACGATCCTACTGCTGGCACTTTATTTTGGGGGACAATAAACTTATAAATATAATTAGTAGGTATACATTAACAAATTAAGATAATGGTTTACACGAGGGTTCGAGGTGTCCATAGAATTACTACCTTCGCAATTGCGGAGATGGAAACCAGAACCTCTGACTACCCCGCAAGGGTTAATGGTCGTGAATGCGTTTGTTTTGTTTAAGATAATGCGTCACATACATTCCTATCAATTTCTAAATAAAGTATTATTTAATAACTGTCCTTACAAATTTCCTCGTATGTACGTCACTTTATAAGCAAATATAAATACCATGTTCTATTAAAAATATTTTATAATAACTTAGCTAGGTATATTACAGTTTTTCAATCAAATAAAGAGTACATTACCTTGAAATCGAAGCCGCGTTCGTTTCGTTGTATCCTCGACGAGATATCGGCCTGGTATTCTCGGGACGTCTAAACCCACTTGCACTACTGGTCAAACTGCCGTCCGAATAATCCACACTCATTATGACCGAGCTCGTTAATCACTACCCTGCACTGTGTGTAAAAAATTGGCTTGAACAACCAAAGCACACGCTATTAGGAAATTTGTTTACGTGTACGTTGCCATGGTAACTAGTTAAGTTGCGCCTGCCTTAAGTGTTGTAGCAAAATGTAGTCGGATTGAAACAAATTGTTGTCTTTTAATTTAAGGAATTACAAATAATATGAAATTAGTAACTTGGGTGTACTAAATTATGTTATTGCTTTCAGAGAGGGACACAAATGAGACAAAAATAGTTCAGGAAAACAAATTTGACAGACTTATCATTGTAATTTATTAATTTAACGGGTCAAATGAAAATACTGTGCTGAGTTTATGGATAATTACAAACGTTGGGCAAAACAACTGAAGAAGCCTACTCGTATGGGTGTGTGCTCCATCAGTGAAACACTTTCGTTTGAGGTGACCATAGAATTACTACCTCCGCAATTGCGAGATGTGATACGAACTTCTGACTCCCTCCCAAGAGTTAGTTGTTATGTTAATGTTTGTTTGTTTGTATCAATGCTGGATGACGATAAATCATTGTAGTTGGTAATAGGCAATCGCATGAAATGTGTTAAAATCCAAATTTTTGAATATCACATCACGCATGTTTCTCCATAGACGGGTAGCCATGGTGGACCTCGGATGCCCATCTGTCCCGATCTTGACAAACAACATTCGGTTTATTCACACTCATATTATTACACACACTTTCTGTCTATAATGGTGGTTGAAATAAAAGGCGGGTTTAAAAATAACTATAGGTACATGTTTATTCGTAAAGTTTCTTAAAAATAGGTTACTTAAGAACCAACACCCTATTTTACACACCATGTTGGCTATGTCAAATAACATGCAATCGACATTTAATAAAACTCACATCTTAAGCAAGTTTAGCTCATATTTTCGTACAATATAGTGCTCTAATTATGTATGTATGTATCATGTATTGTCTTTTACATACATTTATATGCTTTATTATCAACATAAAAGGTTTTTAGATTTGGAAAATTCTTACGATAATGTGACACATTCCGAATTGTAAATTTAGTATTTTATTTATATTGTACAAAAGATACATGCATACAGTAATTACATGTCATTTGATAGCTAACTCGGATGTTGATTGGTTTAATAATAATATGGAATAAAAATGAAGGCTTAAAATCAGGGCTTGCATATCTCATCTTAAATAAAATTATATAATATTAAGATTTTACGTTTTACCGTATCGAATGTGAAAAAATAAATAAAACGCATTCTTAACTTTGTGACCCTATTTTTCTTAAGTATTTTTATATATTTATTTACAATTGTATAAAATAGACGTAGGTAACCGAATGATAGTAGAGTTTAGCAAAATTTAATAAAAATGTAGCGATATGTTATAAGTTTGAATGTCAGTATTTATAATATCATTTATAGACTTGGAAAAATAAATTACTATATCTTAATACGATCGAGTATTGACGTACAAACAAATATAATAACTACAAAAGTCTTAATATAACATAAATCAGGATTAAAAGTAGCTACAAAACTTTAATACTAGGTATTTACATAACGAAGTCTGCATTAAATGAAAAGACAATAGCATTTTTACACATAAACAAATTACTCCTAGAATTACAAACTAAATTGTGATATTCAAAGAACTAGAAATACAAAGATGTAAAAACTTAAGTAGTAGGTAATAAGTCGATTACTAATTACGAAATTACCCAACCCTGTTTTGACTAGGATTGTCACTTATATAAATAAATTTTATAAAAAAGTATAAAAAAATACGACAACAAAGTACACTAGTCATCCATAGTGGCAGTGATGCGGTCCTTACTCTAATAAAACAAATTTCTTTACAAGAGTGATTGGTAATCGTCACCAAGCTTTTTACGACTTAACTACACTTACAATATATCGAGTAAATGATCTAACACATTCTAACCCTATTCTATTCAATTTCGTGGATACAAAATATCGGGAACTTAATCTTTGATTGCACTACAGTTATTACTGTTGATTAAAATGCAATTATTCTATTCCGTAGGGGATAGTTTGTAGCCACGTAAGAAGTTACAAATGAAATTTTATTATATTATTAATTCTACCAGTATTTATAGAACTATGCGAGAAACTTGATATTTAGTTCGCTGTCGAAAAGGGGTAAATAAATTCGAGAAACTGACAACATATTTAGACGAATTATGTAGGTTTTGCATATCAATAAACTACACTTAAGTTAACAAATGATCATCAAAGCAGATACAAATATTTAGTATCTTATTGAATGAGAACTTAGTAAATATTCTCCTCATATTGATTGCTTCGAGAGTTGTAACATGAACAGAACCGTAATTCGAGCAGACTACTGATAGTATGTACAACAATAGCAAAATATTATATTCTATTTCTATCCAAACATTCATGTACATAGATAAAAAATCGAATTAAATCTACAAGGTCATTCGAAAAGTTTGCGTGAAAACAATGTACAGGATATTCAGTTTTATGCTTAACGACATAAGGTGCTTAGTCCCAGTCCCCTATGAACATATGACGGGGGTGTGCGTGGGGGGGAGGGAAGCCGCGGCCGGGCATTGGCAACCTTCCGTAAATGGCATAAGGGTCATAATGATCGCCATCTGTAAAACAGAAATTCATTAGGTTCTTGATGTCTGTATTAATTTGGTATTCATTCACCATGCAACACAGGCTTTAAGCTTTTGTATAACGATACATATATGAGAGATATACAATACTTGTAATTAACAGTGATAAAAAATATGTAATTGACGTAATATTGACTCTATGTTGTTTGGTGAATAAATAAAATAATAAATGGTGACGTCTACTAAATGATTGATTGCAATTTAAGAATTATAATAATAATCTAATTCAATAATTTTAAGTGCACAGGTGAACTTTTAATATGATTAGTACATATTAACAATGTAACCAATAGTAACCATAGTGAACTAAATACTTATATCAGAAAGTGTTACAATAGAAATAATAACGCTAACTATAATAATAAGAAAAGGCACATAAGTAAAGAACCATGCTACACAGAAATCATGCACACAGTGATCCATTGACATGAGCTACATGAAGTGCATAGCAGTGCGAAGCCAAACGCTACCATAAGAAATTTGAATACCCATAGATCGTGGAGCCGACGAGAGTTAGAGTGCTAGATTAGTCTGTTATGTACACTAGCGAGGCTGTTGGATCACGAGGGGCCGGACGCGGCGATCCCTGTCGGGGTAGAATTGGAACATGAGTTTCTCCTTGCGCGGCCGTTCGTACGCACCGATTCCGCTCTCGTAGGAGCGCGCGTGCCAAAGCGCTGGCGGCAGGGGCGCGAACGGAGCCAAGTGTGGTGGCAGCCCCGGGTGCGGATGGGCCACGCTGTAGCGCTTGCTGGGCACCGGAGCTTCCTTGAGTGGCCGCTCTACCATCGGGGCAGCACCTTGGCGCCGGTCTTCACGAAGTTGGGCACGCGAGCGCGCAGGCCGCAGTAGTAAGGGTCGTCTGGAAGATAAATAAATAGTCTGTTAATGTATTTGTATGGAGTCCAGATGTTATAAGCAGATTGTAATCATACTTTGAGGAAATATAGTCATAAGAATTGCACGTCCACACAACAAAGGGCACGTGTGAACGTTGGGAGAGATTCTAAGAATAATTGAAATATACTCATAAGTATAGTCGCATAATAATATTATCTATGTGCGTTCTAAGAATTCACTGGATTAGATAACATTGCTTGTACCAATTTGATCAGCCGTAAGACTGCAATGGTATAATCTTAATGACAGACCACGCCATTGCCACAGATACGAAGAGGTTCCGATTGCTTTTGCAGTGTGAAATAATATATTAATTTACACATTTTTCTCTAGCTATAGTCATCATTTCACCTAGATATTTAAATTGACAGATGCGTGTAAGTTCACACTCCAAAGATATTGCAGTAGTTATCTGAATGCATGCATGGTACGCCTGCGCGTCGTTCCGAATACCGGCAATCCAAATATCAAGGACATCGGCGCCGAAATGCCAGGCTGCTCTTGCGACAGCGCCATTGTTCCTCAACGACCTCCGCGCCAAGCCCTCACGACGGAATGTGACGCGCCCCATTTCAAATGCGACACATCGAACCACGAACCAAATATAAAGAGGACCCGGCGTAAGGAGCGGTCCCCGTTACGCGCTGTAAAGTCCAAATGGCGTGTTTTGTGTAGTAGAAAGAAGATACCTAATTTGATTTGCCGATGCCGTGTTTTGATTGGTTGTAATATCTCCCCTCTATCTGGCGTACCTCGTTTCACCCCGCATAATGCCACGCAAGTTTCCATACAAATATTGCGTAAGGCTTACTCCTCTTATTAATTACTCCATGCATCGAAACGTCACACTGGATCATTCTTCAACTCTAGGCGAAATGTCTCATATATTCAAAATTATAACTATGCAGCTATACACAATGTGACTTGTTTATATCTCGTCTACGTCGCTTTTTGTTTCAGAAAAGGGTTTTAAGCTTTTGAATGTTTCGAGAGATAACTCACGAGAGTCGCAGAAAAAACGGGCGTAATAAATCGTAAAAGCATTGTCGTTCAACGCGAAGTGTCACTGGAAGGGATAGATTACACCATTTTCGTGTACAATATCCTTTTTAATAGAGCCCACAATGCTCGGAGCTGTGCCGTTTATCTTTCCGCTGAAGTGTTTTGAGTAAGTGTTTCTCTTTCTATCTGAGATTTATGGACAAGGACTTGATGCACCGCGCCTTACTCGCACACATTTTGTGCAAAGATAAATTATGACAAGAAAGGGAAACACTCTGCGGTGCAACGTAAAATGTATGTTCGGCAATATACGTCCTTTAATCCCTTTCGGGTTTGACGGATCCTCGGAGACATTAAAATATCTCATTGATCATCTTTTAGCATGAATATTGTCCCTAGTCCCTTAGTCGTCTCCTATAACGTACTGGGAGGAAAGAAATTATCTCGCGATTTTTCCGTTTCCAAGATTTACATACGTATTAGTACTGATACCATAAAAAGAAACTTAAAAAAATGGATAGGAATCGAACCCTGGGACGCAACAGATTCAAGCAACTTCGCTACAAAGTCTGGTTCAGTAAGTTTATGGAAATTCCCTCACAACTATTTCCGATGCATAAAAATTCTAAAGAGACAACAAGAGGTACAGTACTAAACTAAAGGCGAGGGCACCTGTCCTTAGTCAAATATTTCAATAGAGATTCCTAGCATTACTCAAGAAAGATAAATCCAGAGAACGGCAAATTCAACGGAAACACTTCTTAAGGATCCTAAATATACTGTTATTGCTTTTGTAGTGCAAGCCAGGCTGTTCGATTGAAACATTTTATTACAGTAGGTAATTAATGGAACAATTGGATTATTTTTGCTGTTTTTTCTTCGCTATAGCTTTGTAGTCGCGTGCCTTGCAAATGCAAATGAGGCCATTAATTAATCCCTTTTAAATTCCAAATGGCTATCTCGTATGTAATTGGCTTTGAGAGAAGCCAGCACAGCTCTACTAATAAGGAAATTGTGGTACAAAGCAATTTGGGAATAACGTTCATTTAGTTATAAACATATTTAATTATTGCACTCCTGATGAATGAACAAAGCTATACGTAACCTTGATATACGATAATACCTTATACTCAGATACTCATATCATAATTTATTCCATACCAAAAGTTGTATTTGGAACAGAATGGCATTTTGTCAAATGGTATCTTGGACACGAGCCATAACAAAACTTGCGGAGATATTGAAGTAAAGCTGTTACTAGCATACTCTAGATAGCTACTATCATGAGTTTTAGTGCCCAAATTCACTGTGTGTCTAAAATTCAGGCGAAGTTTCCTCGTGAAGTTTTTCCGTGTGGTACAAGCAAAATATGTGTTCAACAAGAAAAGTAAAATATGCTTGTTCAAACCAGGAACTTTCGGTTACCTTTGCCATAAAAGTTTAGCAACACCCATCCTTTAAACGTACCGAAAATTCATATCACGATCATTACCACTGTTAGAGACGTCGCCGTTCATGTGTTCAACTCTCTCAGAAACTTAAATGATGGAAAAATGTTGAAAAAAATTGACTCACCATATTTCTTGTTGTCGCGTCCTTTGTCAGACTTGCCCCTTGCGAATTGTGGCATCCTTTCGTTCTCCTCAATGTCATCGTAGTCCGGCTGCGGAGGGAAATGTTTTAATATTAGTAACATATCATGAAAATAATAGCGCGGTGATAGTCCTGAAAATGTTACAGTTATAAATTATTTTCAGGAATACCGCGAGGAAAATAGTTAAATGCACATTAAAAGTACTGAAATGTACACCATAAATATAGCTAAACGTACAAGAAAGGTCAGGTTTGAGTTTGAACTGTATTAGTTTGGAGTTCAATTCAGTATTTTATGTTTGCTTTTTTATTTTGATGTATGCTTGAATGCCTGACTGCTACTAAAAAAATGGTAACTATGCATTACTTATTCCCATTAAATACTGCACTTGGACCACAATAATCTGAATCTCTAAAATATCTTTATGACGTCATCCAGTAACACCGTACCAAGAAACCTCACCCGTGATAAAAAATGATACTCTCCATATCTGCAGTACTCGCAGATCCATTACGAGAAACATTAAAAGAAATTTCATCTGCTCTCGCGACCCTATGTCATTGATAAGAGGCTGGCCCCAACAAGTGTTGCTACATTCGTGAACTTGTAAAATCACACATTAACACTTTAGTTGATAAGGGAATAGTCTTACAGAGTGGGGTAACACGTGCAGACTCGGCGTGGGTGCCATTACAAGCCCGATCACGTCTGGGCTTTCGACTGAATTGCAACAATTCACGACACCCTACCCTCTATCTAGATGAGAGATCTTATCGCCCAATGAATTTACGATGATCACATGCAGTAGAACAAAACCTGCGGATCTGATATGAGTCCGCTTTTTTATTTTGATTCTGACAAACAGTTGTCGACTCCAATTTGTACTCGTGATGTCAATGACACATGGCTTCTTGCTGGCTATCAATTCGCAATGGATAATATTTTAAATAAGTTTTATTTATAGCAGTGTTTTGATCCATGTGCTTTCATCACAGGCTATAAAGTTTAAAACTGGATATTTATCATCATATTTTATATTGTGGAAGCTGTCGATGATCAATGAACCTTCAAAGCAAAAAGAATTTTCGAAAAAGTATTTTATCTCGCAAAGGACAGAGATGCAATCTAATGAATTGCACACTATTTGTATTGACTTAACTACGACATACTGCTCATACGTTATAACTCGACAATATGCTTTTCTGAATATGTTAAAGTGGTTTGTAAGTAAATACTTAGATGCTTCGTTAGGAATATAGAAGCACGTAAGAGCTTTTTCTAGGCTAGACATCAACAGTAACAAAAATCTCAAGAGTGAACAAACTTCAGTCGCTTTTATAAACAGAGAAAGTAGTCGTAATAGATTTCCCTATAAAAACGGCAAAAGGGAAAGAGATCGAAGCTAAACCACAAAGCCGAGAGACGTGATCGGTGATTCTAACAATGTGGGAATTGAATGAAGACGCTAGTCATGCCTTCTATAATAATTTTGGGTCATGATTTGATAAAACGCCATTACGTCACCCTCCCGGAGCATCGGCCGGCCCTTTGACAATGCTAACACGATTTAATTAATCTCTCAGGAAATTAAAACGCATCAATTACTGCCGAATCTCCGCGTATGAATCTGCATAAATTTGGTCCCGTATCACTCGAAAGCACTCACCGAGACGCACTTATGGGATTAGGGATGCATTAAACCCAGCTGACTGACAATCCGAAGACACTTTTATCAGGATTTATTCCGGGACATCAAAATGAAATGGAGTTTTCCAATTTGCATATTTCAACTTAATTAGTTTCTTTGATCTCGCTTACTTAAAACGGTCCCGAAATACCGACGTGTTTTGCAAAAGGCGTGCATATCTTTGCGCCCAATACATTTGGCAATTTATTTAGCGTTGAGTGATTGCAAAGAGCAAACAAAAGGCGATAATTCAGTTCAATTTTCACTGAGGCTAGAAATCATAAATTCATCTGCGAATTTGACGATGCATGTAATGGCTTAAGATTATTACAAAATACTTTGTATTGTGTGCGCGTAATCAAATAGTAATGGTAAATGGTAACTAGACGGCGTCTAAGCTAATTCCCCACAAGGGCAAATGTCGGTTAGAATTTGATAAATAACGTGTTGCGAATTGTTTAATCAGGCTAGCTTTAGGTTCCTCTAGAAGGCTTATACGGTAGTTGTAATTTTGTTCTATTATTATCTGAAGGCTGGTCGTTTACATCTGTGTTATTACAATAATGTTTGCCTTACATATTCATCCTTGTTATTCGATTGTGAACGTTTAGGTGTTTTGTTGAAGCAATTTTAGTTGCATCGCAATGATTTTAATAAGATGAATGCAAAGAAATGAAATAGTTAAAAATGATGTCTTCACTATAAGCAATTCCATAACAAATAAACACATCGTAAACATAGAGATGAAACAGTTTTAAAAGCTGTTCAAAGATCACGGATCCCTATTTGTTTCGACCTTGACAAATCACTTGCGCTTCTTGACATCCTTACACCTTCTCATACACATTATGCTATTTGTAATACTGAACAATATCTATCACTAGTACTAGTAAAACACCATTAGAACGTAATTTAAAAAGAGCTTTAACAAGACATGCTATTTTGAGTTTGTAGAAAAAGTCTCGTTAGTTTTTGCTAAGCAGTTCTGATTTTATCCATATACCACGCCATGCACACTATATAATCAATTATAAATAAATCTTTGTTTTGTAACTTGCACTGGACAAAAAATCCTGAAAGCCCGAGTTTCTTGTTGGTTCTTCCCAGGGCCGAACCAACAGTAGAATTTTAATATTAGAGACAACCAGTATCAGACAACTGACTGTCAACGTATGTACTATACTTTTACTTATGTTGAATAAAATTTGAGTCTTAAAGAACCAACCTTAGGTATATCAGCAGGTCCGTAGCCGTTCTCCCTGGGAGGCAGTTTTGGAGGTTTGTCACCCCTTCGCTGGCCCATTTGCATCATGAGTTGCTCCCTGGTGGCGGCTACCACCCCGTGACCATATCCTGAGCTTCCACTGGACCCGGATCCGTTGGCGTTGGAGCTGGCGATGCTGTAAGGGTCCTCGTCAGGAATCGGGATCCGAGGTCTGTTCTTGATGTCCATCGGTCTTTGAACTGGTGGAGAAAAAAGTTTTGGTTATATATTTTTTTATGTTAAAGTTTTTAACGAGTGTTTAACTATTTAATTATTAAGGAAACTATTGGACAAGTTTAATGTAAAAAAACCTTAACAAGTTAGCCTATTGAGGTAGCCTTACATTGGTAAAAAGAAATATTATATACAGCGAAAACATCGTAATACATTTTTCCTAATTTATTATAACTGATGTTCATTTTGCTCATGAATAATGAAAAGGTACTGAAACAACAATTTTCGTTATTCCAAAATTCTTTACTTTTAAGTTATTTGGAATCATGTATATGATAATAAAATAAACTAATTGTATTTTTACTTCGAATCAAAACGGTATTGATAATTCTACTTATATGAATCCTGATACATTCAGATTCTCCTTTATGGTCCTTTAAAATAATCTGTGTACATTTAACAGCACTTTCATTGTTAATGCATTGAATATTTTACAACATTTAGACTATATCAAAACTTGAATCCCTACACAGACGTACATTATTCTACGTTTCACATTTGGTATATCTCCGCAAAACGTGCCCACTCATGTCGAAACTCAAGTAGCATCCAAACATCGACATCCTTCGTATTACCAAACAAATTGTTTTCAATAAGAACACTCACTCTACAATTGTCTATCTTACAATTGTGAGCGTTTAGTGTTGGTTGCGAAATCCAACGCATCATACTCTGAACCTTTGTCGTGATGGTAATCACTCGACTTCACGACTATGTCGACCTGTTGTGATGTGTCTCGGTGTTTCAAAGGTTAGGTTCTATACGCCTACGGAGGTTTTTGTTCTAATTTCGAACTAAATAGGTCAAGGTAGACGTCTAGTTTTCGAATTAACATAACGTGTTTAAAAGTCTATTTTTAAAATACCAAAATGTTGAACGGCTGAATCGAACTTACATTTTCACATTTATTATTAAAGAACGGCTAGTATTTAAACAAACACACATGCAGCGGATGGATGAAAGGAGAGTTACAAATGGAATTGATAAAACTAAAGTGGAAGGAAGATGGACGGATTAGGCCGTGTAGAACTCATACAGGTAAATTGGAGTTATTCTTCTCAAGACGGGTGCACGTAGTGTGAAGAACAGAAGAGCATGTATGAGAAGTTTAATGGATGTGAGTGAAGCAAGAGAGATTTTTCACTATCGTTCCAGGTGGATAGTCTCTGCCTATTCCGCTAGGAACGTAGAGGCGTTAATGAAGTATTTAAACAAACATCATATAATACAAAAATGCACACCAAAAATACTGATTTAGACACCAAAATAACACAGTTCCAATCCAAAACTAACTTTCAATAAACGTATATTTAATTAGCTGTATATTTAGTGCATTTAAGTATTTTCCTTTAAGAACCTAATGAGACAAGCAAGCAAAGTATTGATTATTGAATATTCTGGGGAATAAGCACGGTTACTCAGAATGTGATGTTACTACAAGAGATTTCACAATTGTGTTAAGATTTGCTTTGAGATTTTAATAGCCTAAGTAAAGTCTTCAATACGCAATGCACGTCATAACTTATTCAACTCCGTAATATAACTTACGATGTACTAATTCAGTTTATGTCCTATTTTAATAGTTTGATATGTTATATTATAGAATAGTTATATAGTTATATTGATAGTTTTAATAGAGTGATGTTACCATTAATATCAAACGAGTAAATGCATGTGTTCGCCCATCTTTATATATTTTATAAGTGCATTGGAATGGCGAAATTTTATACTTTCGCTACTCCATTACAGTCACACAATTAGTGAAGTAGTACCATTGAAATACTATTTTACATGCATACATATATTGACGCCTATACGTCTACAACGGGATAGACAGGGACTATCGATCGCCTACCGGAACGATCCTGACAAATCTCTCTTGCTTCACTCACACCCATTAACCTTCTCATACATGCTCTTCTGTTCTTCACTTAAGGTTAACATCTGTATTATAAACTTTTTTCTTAGTTATAACTAATTATCGTTAGTAACATACTTTAGTAGGTTGTGCTATAGAAATGAGGCACCTAAGGCTAATATGATGACGAAACCAACATAATTAGCAAGAGCAAATCAAATCTAGTGATGTGCAATTGGTGTATTCATGTCAATGATTGTGCAACTCCAAACTTAAAACGATACAATCGATATCGAAAACTTCTTAATCATATTTTAATATATTTATAAGTGCAAATTTCAGACGTCAGTAAGATTATGTACAGCAGTCAGAATACAGCATGCATTATTTTAGAATTTTAAATAGAAGTGCGTGCTTAAAAATTAGATAATTTTATGATTTAAATAACAAATGAAATCGAATAATTCGACGATTCAATATCGTGTTGAAAGAAATATTTATATTTTATAATGTAGATTACAATTCGAGTTTCGACAATGAATGATTAAAATGTCACAGTGATTTCGCATTAACTGCTTTGAGAGTTTTAACATTAACGTCGGAAATGAATTGGATGACAAGTTGACATAAGGTTACTTTATAATTCCTTATTTCCGGTTTTTATTTATAATAAGAACACAAACGTAAATCTTTGAACTGCACTTAGTGAGTACTGTGACGAGTCACTGTCTCGCCACAATAAAAAGGGAATGTCTAAACACAAGATGTGAAGCATACGTATATTTTATTTTAATTATAATTGATCTAAAGTCTCATTTACGTACCAAAAAGAATCGGGAATTATAAGCAACACGGTTACCCCTTTTAGGTCATTTTGAAAATGATGTAAGTATTAAAATAAAGTAATCTTTATTGAAATCGATTTGTTAAGAGAAGGAAATGTAATAAAAACGCTTTATGACTTCAAGATATTTACTACACGCATTAAGAATTTTAACACCTTATGGAGACAGACTGTAGTACGTTGGGTGATGAATTACTAATACAGAATAGCAGACATGTAATGCCAAATTCTTAGGTAAAAGCCTTTGTAGTGAGCAGTGTAGAAACAAGTAAGCAACTTCCTATTGTCATGCTCATTTGCATAATCGCAGTCACGACTCTTGTTTTAATGTTTCAATTGCCTCTCGACAATTTCAATTCTTTCCCGAGATGTGGTCTAATCGAAAGCAGTTTGAACTGTGATCTAGTTATGACATAGGTAGTCACGACCTACCCAACCTCCTCAATGGCGTAACGGACACAAAGAAATAGCTATTTTTTCAGAATCTCAACAATAGACTGAAGTCAAGCTTGAGTATGGAATTATTACAAGATCACTGATACGATTCAAGTTAATACCTATCGTGAAATTAGAATCGAGATTGTGCTAATGAATGATTTGTGCAAAAAGTTCGGAGAACTCTTTGCTGTCATAATGAAATGTCAAAGTTTAATAACTCTCTATTGTTAGCGATCTTTGTTGCATAGTTTTGATAGATAAAGGATAAATATCGGATCTTTTGCGGTGCTATTGTCACGACTCGAAGAAAACCATCGTTACGCGTATCGGGAAGATTTATTTGAGTTTTGTTATCCGGGTAACAGTGTGCTAGACCGCAAACCTGCGGTAGGAAATCTAACAGCGGAATCTCTGCAGTCGGAATACTAAAGGATACAATACTGTGGTATCGAACCCACTAATATCGATATAAGCGGTGATGCTATGGCAATACAGATAGTTGTATTTGGTCGAGATCAGATGGATTGCGTTCTTCCAATGCTGTGTCAGGGTACAGGGAAGTGCTTTTGAGTTGTTATGCGGTTGAGGTTCGTTGCAATTGAATCGATATTTACAGTTTTAGGTAGCGGCTTAATACAATGTTATGGTTTGGCTGTTGGTTCTGATTTATGCAACGCAAAACATAAGCTGCAAACAATTTCCAAGGAGTAGAAGAACCTTAAATGTTCATTTGTTATTACCTGTTTCATTTAGAAATTAGATAAAAATTAACTAAATTATAATCAGGATAAGTATTGCATTCGAAATCACAGCTCTTATTTATCTTGTTACGAAATATATGTCGAAAAAAGGTCAATACAAAATAGGTATTTATTTTCCTCTAGATAATCTCCTTAATTCCTCTCAAGAATTCAGTAGCTCACTCAGGCATTCCCAAGGTGTTTATCCAGCCCCATCCGCGGACACATGTTCAACAAAAAACACGATCAGATGTTAAACAGCTGATATTATCGTCCCGGAAGACTTTTTATAAGAAAAGGCTGCATTTTATTTTACGCCGGTCGCTATGGCCTTGCCATTATCAAGACCAGTCTGCATTAAGAACATATTTACGAGGTGCTAGTAAGAACTACGAGAAACATTTTTCTCTAGCAAACAAAAGGATAGGTAAAGGTAATCCATTTTGAGAAGGCTATCAATATAAAATGACTTAATATATCTTTGAAATCGATAAACGAGTGCTGTTTAAAGTTTATTTATCAATAAATTGTAAAATTTATGACTGATGCATCCTTAGTGCCGATATACGATTTACTCTTTTGTAACTATTATTTACGATATGGCTCTCTCATTTATATGGCTAAGTTAAATTATTATATAAATGATGCCAATTTCGTCACGATGTTATGTTTCTTACTTTAATGACATATTACGTAGAGTACCCGCCACATAAGGTGGCAGTAGCCAAACTTGGAACTAAATTTGACGTTTCCGCCATTGCGTGTTATTTTGTATGAAAGGTAAATTTAGTATTACCAGCGTTGTGTTTTTTGCCCACTCTTTGTAATTTTTATGTTTGTTAAGGGTGATTATAATAAATTGATTTCTGGAGTTTCTTGTTAGTTCTTCTCCAAGGGTCTCCGCTGAACTTCTTCTTCTCAATCGTTACGCTCTTATCAGAGCGGTCGTGGTCTTCATGACGTGGCATCTTGAGCAGCCGAAATGGTTGGTGAACTAACCTCGGTAAAAATATGTAAAGACAATGCTCAGTGCCATGTTTGAAATAGTTTTTTTACATACATACATACACATCACGCCTGATTCCCTGTAGAGGGGTAGGCAGAGATCACGGATCCCCATTTGTCCCGATCCTGACAGACCACTTTCGCTTCATTGACATTCATACATTCTCTAATACACTCTCGGCGGTTATAGGTACTCCTAACGTCACCTTTTTTCAATATAGCGTCTATCTGACTGTTACATATATGTCTTATTAGGCCGGCCCCTACGTAACCGCCCTTCCACTTCACTCATATATATTCCTTTTGTCAATATATAGTTTTTTTAATTTGTACTTAGATCATAAAATAACTTTCAAAGAGAGCTTATGATAGGGCCTATTTTGAATAAAAATATTTTGACTTTTGACTTTGGTATATTAATTTGTTTTATTTGAGTTTATAGCTCTGCAACCAAAGATCGTTACAAATGAAACCTCAATATAATGTATCGAGCCGTATGGCACAGTGAGTGCTAGTTTTGGCGTGTTTACTGGCAACACTGGATTACGCGACTGTGGCGACGCCTCCAACTGCCACCTTATGTGGCGGGTACTCTAAATATCCTTTAGTATAGGCCATAGTTGCTTCTTTTATAACTCTACAAGACGTATCGATTAGACTGGGTTAGATACCATAGAGTTATTTTCGCATTGTGTTAAGAAATATTTTTTTTCTTACTCTGTAGTACATAACAAAGGTGATGTGTCAGTAAATAATACGTATTAACATACATACATATCACGCTTGATTCCCTGTAGAGCGGTAGGCAGAGATCACGGATCCCCATTTATCCCGATCCTGACAAACCATTTTCACTTCATTGACACTTATACAACTTCTCATACACACTCGGCGGTTATAGGTACTCCTAATGTCCCCCTTTTTCAATATAACGTTATCTGACTGTTATATGTCTTATTGGGCCGGCCCCTACGTAACCGCCCATCCACTTCACTCATATATATTCATACGTATTAACATAATATTACATACAAGCACTACATGTGTTTATCATATTTAGTGTATCAAGGAAGCCATCATACCCGCTTAATGTTGAAATAAACCCAAATAAGTTAACACCTCAGACACAAAGGAGAAAAGTAATTCATTTTTATCGCGACAACATCATAATACATATTTCCTTATTTATTATAATGAGTATCGTTAATTATGCTCATATTATTAAGAATAAAGGAAAAGTACTGAAACATTAAGAGTGAAACGTAAGAATATTACGTCTACTTAAAAAAAATATCCACGATTTGTGTATTCACAATCAAATTTTTATTATGGCTCGAGTGCCCATCTCCGAAATTTCGAAGGCACGTTAGATATGATCTTATCAAAGCCCGCGTTTCACTAGATAGACAGCACTAAATACAGGCACTGATTATTTTTTTTGTACAATAATGTGGTTGCACTTCGTGAACTGTGTGAATAGTCTACCTTTACCCCAATTTATATTATTTATAATAAGCTCATAAAACCTAGTTGACATTATATGATTAATGCTTCAAGGTTACGTATTTATTTCAGATATTATTAATAGCCATACAATCAATTGGCTACAAGATATCACACCTTTTGTTAACAATGCAGCTTCCGAATTACGTCTATATATAAGTCAGTGAGTTTAATTTACATTTTTTGGGTAATTTTATTGTTTAACCGGAGTTTTTAATTGGGTTCGACCTTGCGGTTAGCCGCAAATGTGGTTAACTAGACAAATTAAGGCCTTTCGATGTCCGGTGCTTTAGTTCCTTGATACGACTAATTTGTATGATGGTACGTATATGAAAAAATACAATAATAGTTACTGTACGAACATACATTATCGTCTCTGATGCAAGCGTAACAAGTTCGCGTGTCAAAGTTGTAAAGCCAAATCGAAACTACTAAACAGTTTTTATAGTTGTATCTTTTTACTTCATATTTAATAAACTGAGACCTAACTAAGATAAGATTTGAATAAATAAATGGCCTTTTTATTGGAATACCGTAAGGGGAAAATAAGTTTAGTACATTCTCGAAATAAATGTGTGTCTGTGAGTAAACAGGAGAAAACTTCTTCAAAAGTTTTGTGCCTTATACAAATAATTAAATAAGCCATTAAATTATGTAAAAATTGGTGACATATAGCAATTTCATGCCCATTAATTCCACATAAAGATAATTAACTTAGACGAAACGAGGTGTAAGTTGTCTACCTATGATTACTTCTTATAAGTCTCTCAATTGTTTTCTGTGTACACAATACTTATTTCTCATACACGTTTCTTTTTACCCATATTTAAAGACTCAATAATCATTATTTATGACTAACTAATAGTATGTATTAACAATCGATAGACAGATTATAATCAGCTGTGAATGTTATTTATATACGTAATTTTAACTTATAGTTTGGAACCTAGGTTGTACCTCTTTTTAGGTGCAAAACTTGAGACCTAGTTTGTAGCACCTAGATGTCTAATAAAAGTTTATTTTCAAGTGAAACGGAGACTATTTTCTCTTTGATAGAAATTATTTTTAGTACCCTCTACAATTACGAGCATTACTAAGTATGTTAATAAGATTGATTCATAGATTTTGATCAAAAATATATATTATTATGTTTCTCGTTTGGTCATTTTTATTTTAATGTTTAGTAATACTTTGTGTGTTATTTATTTAACTGTCCGTTAACACTTGAATGTTAAGTCTGAAGTATGTTTAGTAGAAACAGAAAATCTACTATACAAATCATCAATATTGATGTCTTATTCGTACAAACTTATAAAAGCACAAACTATGAGTACTACTCGTTGATATTTTAAAGTGTTGGGTGCAGACAACAATAAGTTTCATAGCAGGGTCCTTACTTTGTAAATTAATTGTATGGATTCATGTAAGCCCATATATTTAAAATAAGTTTTTATTATCATAACTATAAATTAAGATGGTCATTGATAAAAACGAATTGCAAATAATACACTCGAGAAGACAAATGTACAAATTTGACCTTAATTTTGTATACCATGTATGTATAGGTGAAGTTATTATATCAATCGAAATCCCTAACGCAAAAAAAGTTTAATTATATGAACTAAAAACTTAAAATAAACAAATCACATAACAACTAGATTATAGTAGCCAAAAACATTTTAAATATATGAATTACAAACTTATAATTATAAAAAGGGAAAATGCACTGCCATAACTTCGAAAGTTTAGTCCCTATATACTATTCGATCGAGTTAGCTCACCCTAGTAAGGGCTTAGCACCGTAGGCGTAATAAATGACATTAGCCTCTCAATATCGTAATGGAGTATTTTTATGTGACTTAAAATCGATTGGCTGAAGCAAAATATGATTGCTGTGTCAAGTGAAAATAAAAGTATATACGATTAAGCTGTTTGCGGTATAGTACGAAATTAATGGATGGAATAAGGTTACACCTACGAGAAAAATCTATAAAGGCTATTTGAAAAAAGATAAATGTTTACTCGAGACTTTATATGGCTTACAATAGTTTTTTTATTTCATTATTTTGTAGGTAACTGCAATTCTACGAGTTATGCAGAGTTAAATAAGAGACTTTTACATATGTGTGATGATGATGGAAAGATTACTACATAGTTAACGTTAATATATTTACCGATACACACTTGGTGGTTTGTGGTGCAACTAATGCCATCTATCGTCTTTATTGAATTATAATTTAATAATACTTAAATTGCAAATAAAAATTAATTAAAGCACGGTCTGTGAATTAAAGCAATGTCAGAAATGCCACCAAAAATATAGCTGAACGTTCAGCAAAGGTTAAGGTTGGGTACGGACTGAATTATATTGAAAACTATGTAGCTTTTTGTGTGAATTTTTGTTTTATATTATTTTCTTTTAAATTCTAGTCATTTAAATAATGTAACGTTGTATATATGTACGCATTCATCCATCCATCCATATAACAGTTCCTGCTAACCATATTATCATCCCAAATAGAAAGTTATCTAGTCCATTTAAAAAAAGAACACCTACATATCTCTTAACCAATCACTTACGGCCAGTGTCGAAGTAATTAAATGAGTAATTGGAAAAAGAGGTTTTACCGATAAGACCTGTTAACGCCTCGTCACTACCAAAGAGGTCGATTGTGTTTACTCGTCGAAAAAGAATTTATTCTATTATTCAATTACTAGGAGATTGGAAGTTTGGGATTTGGTTTCTGGTGTCTAGCTGTTTTTCTGCTCGTAGTGCTATTTGTAGTATATT
Source organism: Leucoptera coffeella (assembly GCA_030578115.1). Taxonomy (NCBI): domain Eukaryota; kingdom Metazoa; phylum Arthropoda; class Insecta; order Lepidoptera; family Lyonetiidae; genus Leucoptera; species Leucoptera coffeella. The sequence continues at coordinate 348,419 of JAMBLF010000150.1, read as the reverse complement.
TATTAATTATAATTATTACTACTAACACGTGGGTTCGAAGTGTTCATAGAATTACTAACTTCGCAATTGCGGAGATGGATACCTGAACCTCTGACTACCCCGCAAGGGTTAATGGTCGTGATCGCGTTTGTCGTTTTTTGTCTTTACTAATTATACTATGTATTAATATGAAATAATTAATATAATTATAATTATGGAATAAAATATAACATTACACACGCTTCAAAGTTTGTATATACACTCCTTTTTTGATTATGGCGGGGTAGTCAGAGGCTTGAATGCCCATCTCCATTCGAAGGCATAAAACAAAATATAAATAATTTACATGCAGAGTTTTTCAAGAATGATGGATTAATAAACTATATTTACATAAACTTTACGTGTATTTAAATAAAAATAATACTTTGAATATGATTTAATGAAGTAAAGAGGTTATAATAATTATATTTGTGTCTAATTTGTTAACGTTTTGAGTGTATAAGGAAGAACTTTTAGTTTTTGCTTCTATCAATCTGATTTCAAGTATATTGTTATTATGGCGTTTTCCGCATGACTTATGGTAATGATTAAGTGTCTTTAATCAATTACCACAGGTAGTTATTTTGTTGAGGTCAGAATTCTTATGAAAATTATAGTTGAGAATCTAAGTGTTTTACTTCACGTAATTTCCCTATTCGGCAATTTGGTACGAGTGAATCAATGAGGTGTTATTAAATATTACAACAAGATTTTTGATCACCTAGATTGGAAGATAGGTAATCATGTACAAAATTAAGGCAAAGTTGAGAATTGTGAAAATTTGATTAAAAACTGTATAATTTGTATTCGGTAATTATTTTCTTTTGCGAAAGAATTTATTTTGACTTTCAATTGCTGATAATAATAAAATGAAATATTTTATAACATAATATGAATAGAATTGGAAATGGCAAAATAAATAAGCCATTGATTACCCCAAAAAAGTTTGAGGTAAGTTTTACATTATATTAAACCTCTATAGTTAAAACCTACTTAGAGGCAACTCAAATTATCCTGTCTTTTTCACAGACACAAGAGTAAATACATAGATAATATGTTTTGCTACTTTTGTTCTTTCACAATGGAACATTATCTACGTTATATTTAAGCAAAAAGTGGGTCGTGAGAGAATTACTGTTTTTTCAAATTAAAAGCCTTTTTCGGTGTAGCTCTTTGCCTATTGTTGCCGCAATAGAACCGCGATTGTAATGTGTCTATGGTCACTTTTGACATGTGGAGAGCAATGTCAAATAGTTGTCAAGGGCAAACATAGTTTAGCGGGCTTTTGCACTACTTAATACTACGACAAATGTGTTTTAAATTTATTGTATTTTATAGAAATATTTATGTATATTCTAACAGATCATGAACCTACATATTTATTGCCACGGGACTAAAACCTGGAAATGTTTATTAAATATTGAATCGATTCCGATCAGATTTTTAATAATTAAGTTTTCCTACTCTTATATTATCTCTTATTAAAAAAATCACTTTCTCAACACATATTCTCTATACTTTGTTTGTTTTACAAAGCTTTGAGGCACAGAAAGTAAGGCATTACTCCGTTCAGGGTCATAAGGTACTAATGGTTAAGCATAGACAATATAGATTCGTTTTCTCATCCGCCACGCCCCATTAGTGTTGGGCATAATTTGAACTTGTAAAGATTAGCGTTTCCTTGTTCGAAATGGGCGTTAAATTTGATTGGTTATAATGTAAACAAAGCATGGTGTGTAAATAGATACACAGCTGTTTACGTTTTCAGTATATTGGAAAAGTAGAGAAAAAAGCTAGAGTTTATAATTATTATCACATTGTTATGTTATTTTTTGTCATTTAAGCGAATACTGAGCAAAATGAAATCTACAATGTAAGTCCTAGGATATTGTAGAACCTATTTTTTACATACATATGTACTAGTTACGATCATTAAGCCTAAGTGCTCAATAGAGCGTTTAAGTATAAAACCCTTAGAAAAATATTTTTTCCCTACTAGGTGAGGCAATGTCATTCCAACAAGTTTATAGCTTATACATTCACGTCCTTTAATCCCTTTCAGAGTGAACAAAACCTCGCAGATACACAATCTCTTTGACCACAATTATCATTCATACTGGGATTACGATAGCCTTTATCCAACCCAATTTTACCCTACCCTCATCTTTACCGTATTCAAAACCTCGCAGATACACAATCTCTTTAGCCACCTTAAGCAGTTATATTCAGATCAAAGGCTTTAAAAACCCTACCTTACCCATATGACTTTGAAAACCTCTACCATAACAAAAACAATCCAAAAACTTTCCATTCTAAACCAATAACATCATAACATACATATATATACATAACATACCAACATATCTAAATCTATGACTCACCAGGCGGCAACTTCGACTTGAGCATGTCCATAGCAACCACATTGATGACCAGCACCCAGATGGGACACTCCAGGAGGTCAGCCTCGGACTTCACAAAGGCTACGGCGCTTAAGCACTGGGTCTCGAGCCTTCGACGGTCTGGGTAGGCGCGTCTCAGCTCTCGGTTCACGTTGGACTGGAACTTTTTCATGTCGAATAGCTGGGAAGAAGAGAGTTAGAATGTTAGTTAGATAGTTTACATGTCTCGTCTTTGAGGATAATAGTCTACGTATATTTTGGTGCAACGAAGACTTAATTAACCATAACTGATCATAACTGAATTTTGACATGATAAAGAAGCATTAAAACTTTTGTTGCACTGAAGTGAAAGATGCAGTAGGTTAATATAATAATAACTGATTGTATTTTACATTAATAATAGTAAAATGTTCCTTGTTCTTTATGTGTCCATAAACTGTATTGTGAAATTCTATGAGATCTTTATTTGCATGGAGAGGCTAAACGTTAGTAGGACAAATGTGAATTTATACGTATAATAGTATTGTATGTGAGATCATGAGAATCAATAATGAAAAAAAAACATAATCCCATTAATTCATAATTATTTTCATGTTAAACGTTATGTTGCACCACAATTTGATAAACATCTAACAACAGGCGACCACAACTCGGGAACCGAACCGGGAAAACTTCAAACGAGTCACTCAGCAAAACAAAATCGGGTCCGCCCAACATTATTGACGGTCGAAACACTGACGAATCAATCGAGTGGCGCGATCTTATCGATTCAATATTACAACACTGGCCAATCATTCGATATTAAATGAAAAGACAAACGATGACTGACCACACGTTTTCGGTCGCCCTGCACCGAAAAATGCTAAGTCAGATGCACTTGAAAAAGTTGTCTTGCGTAACGCATTGGATGCATCGGTTGCGTCACTTAAAGAGATGGGATGAAATTGGTTGAGTGCGGTGAGTGTAAACGGTTTATTATGTGATAAGCGAGTTCTAGAAGCTTGAAAATTAGGTATCATATTTTTAATATAGCAACCCCGAAAGTAATGGTGGTTGTTTGTGATAAAGTAGAAACGTATTTTCTCGTTAACTAAACTTCACTAATTTACATGAAATAATTATACTAAATATCTCTATGATATTCTTGTAACCACTCATAAGTACCTAAATTATCCATTTAAACCCTAAACTTAAATACATTACTAAATGATATCTATATATGTGTTTATATCCATTCAACATCCTAAACTTAACCAAATAACTTTACCATCAACTACAAAAACCAACACAACTTCCTACCAAAAATATTTCACGCACCAATTACTTAACCCACGCCCATCCCTATCAAAATTTTTGATATCAGGTGACCGGCTACGTCAGATCCATTTTACGATTCCGGATTCGTAGTTGCACCGATGCTATCTAACTCGGCATGTCAAGCAAGCCTATTTCCGAATCGTGTTTTAATTATTTCTGGAATGTATCTTCCGAAATGCTTACGAAATGCCGTTGCATTATTTTCACCCGTAACGGCGCTGGCAATCTGCATAGCTTCGGTAATTCTAGTGTTTAGAACTAATTTGTATTATTATGTTTTGCAAAGTTCTAGCGAATGGCTGTTGTCATCTCGGATTCTTGGGCTTGTTACCAATGTTTTGTTTTCTTTTTTCTCAATAATTCTAAAAGCAATTTTCATAGTACAAAAAGCTGTGATAATTACAGTTTTGTATATTGGTTCAATATTAGTCTGGGTAGATAAAGTGACTAGCTGTATTTATACTTATGTCTTAACAAAGCAACTTAAAGACTATAAGTAAATAATATATAATATAATCGAAGTTATTGGGTGATGATTATGTGTATCTACCATTATTTCATAATTTTATACCCCTACAGTAATTCGTAAGGTTATAGAAGAGGTGCCATATCTACCAAATTCCATCTATTCCAAAACGTGTCGAAGTATAAAGTTAAGTTTCAAGTATATAGGTATATGTAGTATATTTATGTACATGTTATTTACACAGAGGAATAATTTTCATGACTAATGTAACAGACTTAAGCGAACCCAAAATTTTAAAAGTACTCTATCACGAATATTTAACAGACACGCAAAAACTATAGTTTACAGCCTCAGTAACACCTACTACATTTCAACAGCTTGGCATTTATTCCAAAAGTCAAAAAGTGCATTATACATAATCACCTCGTATTATGTGGAACTAATTACCTTGTATTTGTATAAAGTAGGTCATAGATGTCTCAATAGTGTTTTAATTAGTCTGTGAAGATGTTCAGTAACCCATTTTCCCATTGATTAATCTGTGGCTCAAGACAATAGGAAGAGTTTATTTGCGAATGGACAGAGGTGTGCAAACATAGAATTGTGGCGATTTATATGGTGTTAGGATGTGAAATTTAATTGAAAAGTTTCACTTAGTATGTACTGCTAGTGTTTAAGGTTTGTTCATAATAATAACGTAAAATGTTTAAATGGGAGTTTAATAGATATATTACGTAATAGACTATTATTTATTTATTTTATTATTATTGATTGTTTTTTATAATATGAACTGAATAATATTGAAACTAGATATAGTTTTCGTTATGCTAAGACTTGTTACTATCTTATTTCCTAAAACATCTTATATTGAGTTGTAGATTATTTAATCGCGTCCGCTTATGTTTGCTACCAGAACTTTCGTTAAAAAGCCCAGTAGAAAAGTGAGGCAATAATCATTACTTTCGTAACATTAACGAACCAGTAGCTCCATCTTTAGTATTGTTCTCAACTTACGTAAACGTAGGTAATGGTCCATATACCTTCATATTTAGATACGAGGAAGTATATCAGCTGTTTTGTATTGTTTTAAGATAAACTCAATTAGATGTGTTACATATACCGAGAATGCATTTCGTAAGTTTTCTTTCCAATTAACGGAGAGTGATGGGCCTTAAACAGTTTTGCAATGTAAAGAGGTATTGGTTTCAAAACTATTCAATTATGCTCAACTGTTTTAGTTCAACTCGTGGGAAGGGCTTTAAGGTAATTGCTAATCATATGGAAAGAATAACTCGCATTGAAAGTTAATCATTTTAACATAATTTGGTTCATTTACGTTACGTATACTTATATTTTTATATACGTATATTTTTCTTATAATGAGGTCAAGATAGAGTTGCATTAATTACTAATAAGACAAGTGTAGATAGATCTTAGAAAATCAGTATTTATTTATATTGAATTTTTATGTTTGAGATGGGCGTCCAGATATTTTTTCTTTTTGGCAAGCCAATAAAACGTACACTAAAAAAATACAATAATTAAACAAAATAATATTTTAAATCTAAAGTAGTATATCCTTATATAAACATATGTTTACTTTTCTTTATCGAAATGTCAGAACCAAGAAGAACTATGATAAAAACAAGCAGAAGCTCTCAAGAATAATTCTTTCTTATAGCTGTACTAACTTATATTAATCCCACTTTGCTATCATAACCCAAAACAGTTTCTCTAACATCTAAATCTCACCAGGGTACCAAAATACCACGAAACCAAGTTATGCACGTCCAAACTAATGACTGGCTCTCTAATGCTCACTCCACATCTTCAATCTTTATTAAAATGTATAAAAATATATTCAAACGTCAAAGTTGAAGGTTGATTATGCAAGAACGGTTTGTTTTGGAAATATTTGGACCGTACCGTTAAGAAGATGGAGTGATCGCGACTTGCTCCTCTGATTTGATTTTGCGGTGGCCACTCAATTTATGATTAGGTAGGTATGGTTGGGCAATCGGTGTAAATTAAACAAATAGAGGTTTTTTTTATTTGTATTAATACTTTCTAGTCATTTAGTATATAAAAGTTGTCTATGATGGCAAAAGTAACTAGGAGTGTCAAGAAATTATCACTCCTTTTGTTTTGGAAAATAAAAAGTTTAGTAACACTATGAGGCCTGGTTAACAAATAATCACTCCAATTTTCTTAGACCTTAAAATATATTGTAAATTGCTGATCTCGCCTTATTTTTTGACAACACAGAGTAAATATTAATGTATACCGTTTAGCAGATTATGCCCTACTATATTCTTACTGTCTTTTCACTACTACAAACTTTCAACATTATACACTCATTAACGCAGAAAAAATGTGATCTTTCGTACGCAGAACCTTAGTATTTATTCGTCCACCTAAATCACTACTTTTCTTCATCCAAAGTGAGTTGCAGTAGATTAATCGTTGGTTGCGTAAACCACAGGCCCCGCCCCCGGCCATTAGGGAAGACTCAGTTGCGATACCACGTCACTAAACTAGTGATTTGGAACCATTTATCAAACTGAAGAAATCTGAGTGAGACGTCAGGAAACACGAAAGAGGTTAGGGAAACAATGAGTTCGTTTAACGCGAGGAACGGATGTTTGTTTGTGTTAATAGTTCAGAGGCATATTTAATATATTCCGTTATATTTGAATGGGTACAGTGGTTGCATAGCGTAATATTATGTACACCATAACTAGAATACATACTTCGTGATGGTCTTGTACATATGGTTTGCAAGGATCCGGAGGATTCGTGGTCTCAACCCACATATCTCTATCAATAGGCAAACAGTCGTGAAACTATGTATTTCAAATTGGTCATATAATTGTACTATTTCTGCTTGGATAGAATCTATAAAATAGAGAAATAGTTGACTTTCTCTATATTTTTTAAATTTACAGTTACAATAGAATATATTTTTTTAAACATTACCACAATCCCTAAGCTTAACTTCCGAATAAAAAAGATACCTAGGTAGATATTGAGATATGTACGATATTTATTGAAATTTACTATTTATTTGTCTATCATACTCTTTTTTATTCTCTAATCGTTTCTCTATTAAGGTTTGAATAGAACAAAGCTGGTGTTCTGGATATTAATGGATTCATCTAAAACACATTAGCAGTAATCGTTTGTTTACATTTGATGTTACCGGTCATTTTAATGCGTTTGAATGATGAATTTCTAAATGGAAAAATGCGTGCAACACTTTTGTTATTTAATGCATATGCAGCACGCCTATTACGGGTTAACTTGATAAAGTGGGAAGTGGTTTTCCAGCGATATACACTATTTTTATATTCAGCTGATGATATTTGTAAACATGGCTACCCCGAAGAGAAGCCCGGTGATGTATATATTGTGTAACAGAAAACTATCTTAATCTAGAGCTGATGATGGTTTCTTAGCTTATGACCACCCCTAATTAGCAAATTTGGTGATATATATGTTATGTAACAGAAAAATGATTTTACGGGACTCTTATGACAGTTGTTTAAGTATCTCAAAAAGTTTGTTAGGGTTTTGGCAGAGGTAATTTAATTGGGTATTAGTTTCTAATATGTTTTAAATTTCAAAATATTACTCTATACATCATTCTATCTTTACACACCTCACATTTCTCCCAACAAAATTGTTATAGTTCATGGATCTCCATTTTTCCAAACCTGACAAAATCTTCTCATTTCAATTCACTCAGCTCTACATATAAAATCTAACCACACTCTTTTATACCTCCATTTCACCTACATATATCACCTATTTTCAGTCACAAATCTTTCCAGGTCAACCTACCTAACTCCTAACATTTTACCCTACCAAACTCCTAACATTGCTGACAGGTTACCAGTCCATCGCCACTCACCTTGAATATCTTCTCCTGCTCCAGAGCGTACCCTGGCAGCTTGAGCACGTCCTGTCCGATGGCAGTCTCCTCACTGCTGGAGGCGGCTGTACTCTTCACGAACACGCTACTCTTCGAATAGCGCCTGACGAGTATGTTCCCCGCGTCGTCCATCTTGATTTTCACGCCCTGGAACGTAGAGTCAAATGTGAGCATGTATATGTTAGCGGCCAAACCCGATTTCAGGACAAACTAGTTTGGCCTAGGCTAACTAGCCTAACCTAATCTATTTCACCGGCGACACACACACACACACACATATATATATATATATATATATATATATATATATATATATATATATATATATATATATATATATATATATATATATATATATATATACGTAACATATTTATATAAACTAAATAGACTATATGAAAGTTTAGATATATGTTATCGGTGAAACGCGATTTCAGGACCATTAACTTGTATATGCATATTGGGAATTAAAGACTTAGCTAACTTAAATATTATGATGATTTAGAGGCTAAAGCCCAAGCGACTAAGTAAGACAGACCTTACTTAGTTCCATTAAATTCAGTACATCTAGACATATGAAATAAAATATTAAAAGTAATAATAAATGCATACTTCAATAATTGATAAATTAGGAAAGGTTTTGTATAACCTGTGGTAATCATTCATGTATTTACAATACACCCACTTTATTTCACCCTCACTTCATCCACAGGATTTAACAAGCTATTCTTATACCTAACCACAAGACTTACTTAAATGTATGTATACAAAACAATACAAGACAGTTATGTCAACAAAGCGTGTCATCCTTTTTTAGAAAACGTAACGGTTAGATTTGAACAATGACGTCACTCGGCCTCAAGTACGGGCGTCAAGGTCGGTTGGATTTGAGGGTCTTATTTGGGTATATACCAGATGTTCCCGTGCTAGTTTTGGAGGAGTATATACTGGTAAGTAGTTGCCTTTCTTTTCAAGGTATAAAGGCGATCAAGGAGCTGGTAAATGAGTCTTTGAAGCGGTGGGATTGATAAATAACTAAGTTAGAGGGACTAGCAAGCCATCTGTCTTGTATTTTATTGTTATATTTATCTCATAAAGTTCTAGATGGTGATCATAAAGGCCACTAAGAAGATAATATTCTCGTAAACAAGTTACAAAAGATTGTGAAATTTAATATTACTAAATATATTAATTTAACTAGACAAACATTTATTTTTATTTGTTAAATTCAACTATACAATATCTTAATTAAAATCCTAACGGAAAACCAACCCTACAAAATCATTAGCCACTTTGTCTCACACAATAAATCTATTTATAATCTCCATAACCGATACGCTCTTGGCCACTTATGATTTATGATACATGACACAAGCCGACAAGTTTAGAGCCGATATTCTGACCTATGACATCAGATCTCTTTGTTCTACATCGTGTTACACCTCAAAAGCCTGGGAAGTCAAGTCAGCCTTTTGTTTTTGATTTCGGTAGTAAAACAGCTGAGTTTCAGCAAGAAAAAGGTTAATTGCTGAGCTTGTAAGTTCGGAAGTATTGTAGCCTTAACGTGAGAAATAGATATAAATCTTATTATGCGGTAATATGTGGATTTATATCTGTATCTATAAGATCTTGTTTGGGATTTAAGTAGGATTTAAATTTTATTTTACACTCGCGGTGAGGAAAAATATTGTGAGGAAACTTGCTTGTCTCTCGGTATAGGCCTATTTACGGCGATACGGTTCACTACCTTTCACGTGGGGTGCTGTTTATCTAGTAAATGCGGGTTTTGAGTGACCCATATCTTATATTCCTTCGAAATTTCGAAAATGGATACTTAAGCCTCTGATTACCCCGCCACTATATATATATATGGACCACTATATATTGGACTATTATTGCGACTGATCCATACTAACATACAAATTTAGAAACTTACTCGAGATATATGGATGGATGAACTTACAATTATCTTTTTATAATGTTTTGACTAACCTAACCTTTCTTAAGGACTTTTATATCCTCGACCCTGGTTTTTCCGGAAAAAAACATTTAAGCCTCTTGATTGTTTCTGTCAAATGTGAGTTGTAAATGACAGTTATTAGTTAAGGCACAAATTTGGATATTGATGATAAGGCTTGCCCAAAGAATTGCGGATGAATCATACATTTACGATGCGCTGGCGGAATATATTTGAATAAGAAGGTTATAGATTTGTATATGTTTCTAAATTGTTCTGAACCATCCAGATACTCTAAATAATCGAAATCGAAAAGACGGGCATATTTTTTTTCAACTTAACTTAACTTTTTACGAAATAGTCACAGACTGAAGTATTTTTTTACCTTAGCCTCAAATCATATTCCTAAGGTGATTAAAGAACTTTAACATTCCCATTTTATATTCACTGCTAGAGTACTAACGTCCGTGATAGCCACATAAGTGTCATAAATACAACCGTATTGAAACTAATTTACGCGATAAAATCATATATGTAAAGAGTATGTACCATAATCCATACTAGTGTTAAATCCAAACACATACACTTGTTTATCTATTAATGTAAACAAGAATCAAAACACTCTGACAACTACATTACATTCCCATTGACACCTTACATCAGATCCATAATCAGTAATAATCTGATACCATAACAATAGAACCCAAATAACTCGAGCAATCAAAATCGAGAATTTGGCAGCTAACCTTTCCATTGCCGACTTAGCCTTGTCATTTTAAACGCTAGTGTTCAAGAGCACACAATATAAACATTCAAAATAATGCATCGATTGTGTCGTAGTCAGTTGTGTACAGTACACAATGTGCTGTTAAGATTCTGTGATATATCCATGTTTTAGTTGGGGGCTAAGTAGCACAATTAGACATTAAGATGGTTATTTAACGTACAGGCTTGTTTTTGTACGCTGTTCTTTCGCAATGTATGTAAAATCTGCTTACATTACCGTCTTTATTTTTCTTTTGATTAAGAACCTCGGACGCGCGACAGTATATTTATATAATATAAAATCTCCTCGGTCACTGTTAATAAGAGATAAGGTTAAAATTACATTTTAATTAATAGGGTTACGTAGGAACCGGCCCAACAAGACACATGACAGTCAGATAGACGCTATATTGAAAAAGGGTGATGTTTGGAGTACATATAATCGCCGAGTGTGCATGAGTGTCAATGAAGCGAAAGTGGTCTGTCAGCTGCTTATCCCTCTACAGGGAATCAGGCGTGATGTGTATGTATGTAATTAATAAGACAACACATCATGCAAGTTCAAACTAGATTCTAAGCATATGTGGTTAAATGTTAAGACAGTTTAGAAACATGCAGATTTCGGCATATCAACATGTCAACTTCATTGCCATATTATTATGTCGCAAACGAGTAGGCGTTTTAGCAAGACAGATTGTCAAGTTGAATTTAAATTTTTCTAACATGTTATGGGTTAAACGCATAGATTATTCATAAGATTTAGATAAATATTAAAGTTTTCATGATTTTCTGTATCATTTTTTTCTGCAGTACAATAAATAGTAGCTATAACCACCGAATGAGTATGCAATAAAGTAAAGGATGTAAATCAAGCGAAAGTGGTTTTGTTAGGATCGGAAAAATTGATATCCTTGAATTTTGTTTATTCCACTATAGAGAGATGGACATAATGTGTTTGTAACTAATAAAACATAATAAATCACTACATAGAATAAAACAAAGTCGCTTCCTTTGTCCCTTTGTATGCTTAAATATTTGAAACGCAACGAATTTTGATGCGGTTTTTTTAATAGATAGAGTGATTCAAAAGGAAGGTTTATACGTATAATAACATCGATTGAATAGTGGAGTAGGCCATATATTTTATAACCGTGCGAAGCCGGAGCGGGTCGCTAGTAATATATATTATTTAGTATATTATATATAATACTACTATACAATACACACAAATAAGATATAATTATAGTGTATGTAACTAATAATAAAAAATGTATGTAATAATACATCGTAACTACACTAAACACTAACAGGTCAATCTATTCCCCCATTACCAATGCAGATAGATTCGTGTTCAGTTTAATATTACAAACAATAACTGTATAACCGTTAAGGCTTACGGATTATTTGATGAGTCCATCAATCCAGTATGTTGGGAAGTGTAGCAATATTGCCTCAGTAGTTAAACCAGCTCGTTACACATAACTGTAAGGTGACCGAGCGTGAATAATAGAATATGCAAACGGATTGGGTATGACTTGGAATTTCTGGCTTCTTTCGTTTACACGTGGTTGTTACTGTATATCTGTCTATTGGGCGTATATATAAGCTAAGTTGTCGTTATCACAATATTTTCTTGTAAGAGGTAATATGTACATTTAACTTGTGCCGCCTGTAACGTAAAAATAATGCTAAGTATGTAGATCGTCTTTAATTATCATAAGAGGCGACAAATCATCTAAGGACAAGGGGCTTTACCATATAAATGTCATCAGAAACGCGATAGTAGTAATGCTAAAAGTGACCAAAGACATAATATGTCCCTGAATTTCTGATCACTTTCAAAAGGATGCAAGTACGTAAATGACTGCGTTTGTACAGCCCTATCTGATATTGTATCTTACTGAAAAGTTTGTAAACTTAAATAAAATTTTGGCTTCTATTCAGGATATTTCGTAAGAGATGAATCACGAATGCCTACCATGTGTACCTATCTTGATTAGTTTAGTTTTAGATACAACATACTCGTATAAACTCTTTTAAATTTCCAAAGTTCTATTCACCACTGAACTAATAAAGTATGAAATGTAACATTAACACCAAAACCAAATCGAATTACTTCGTTTTGCTAGTTAATGTAAGTGATGTATTAACTAATCTTTCGGATAACAATGTTTTTATTCACAGTTTTTACAAACATCTATTAGAGTTGAATTAGTGTTAATCTCTGACCTTTTTACAAAGGGACTCTGACCATTATCAAATGGAGGTTGAAACGTATCATTAGTATATCTTATTAGGCAAAAACGCCCGTTTAAATTATTGTGAACTTTTTCTACCTCGTAACAGCGACTTAAAATACTGACCTCGAAGACATTGGGTTATCGCATCGTTTTACAATTGGCTAAGGTTAAAGCTATTGTTAAAATATTACTGGCTGCTTGATTAATGTGCTTTGCCTCGTTTAAGATAAAAGTGAATGAATTATATGCTAATTATGGAGTGCTGGTTTGGGGTTTGGAAAGAATGAAGCTAGCTGTTTATGAAATCGGCATTGGTGTTACTAGTCAGTTGCTTATATATTCGCCATGGGTGTTATTTGATTTCATTTTAGATAGACAATTTGTACTCTAAGGAATAGTAAGAAGAATGCTTGTTTAGTTAGCCGTACACTTTTACCAATGTAGAAAATCATTAAGCAAAAAATGTACTATTTTAGAAAAAATATTCTTTTACAATAAAGCCGTACTGTACGTGACGATAGACTATATGATTATATTCTTATGTTTACCCCCTAGTATATATAAATACTCATCAAACCCGTTTTCTAAAAGAGAGGCAGGCAGAGATCACGGGATCCGTGACATTATGTGATAAGAAAAAACAGCTATTTAACTTATGATGAGTATTTTCTATAGTCACTTAGAACGTACTAATCAACCGATTAGCTCTGATAATATGACACGAATCATTTAATACTAAATAAAAAACTATCCACGGAAACATCGTATACCAGTTCACATAGCAATAATTTAATAAACAGACACGTTTAAACACAAAAATCGCTAATTATAACTAACAATGACGCATCAACAAGAAGACATTTGTCATTGATGATTTCCGCAAATAAAGGTTTGTTTATGTTTTCTAAAATTACTTAATACAACACGTGGGCGTTCGTAAAATAGGATTCGCTTGGGCTTTTAATATCGTTTCCTTCTTCGTACCTTACATCATCGCTAGCCTGTTAATGTAATGAACAAAAAACCAAAGGATATTCGTGAGTCGATTCGGAATAATCATAAGATTGCTCATAGACAAAACGCGATATGGGTCATCATACTATTAAGTTTAATAACAATGCTAAGCTAAGCTGTCTATCTGATCTATGAATATGTAAGGACGTGGTAATAAGTATGTGAAACAAACATTCATATATAAATATTCGTACATACAAGTGTGTTATCATTGCCTTGTGGTGTGAAAAACATTAAAAAATGTCAGCCCATCGCTAAATACATACTTTAAATACTTCTTATTTACAGAAAGGAATATAACAGTTTATTTTTCTATAGATACAGAGAAATTAAGAACATAAAGATCTTAAAATACATTTTCGTTATTTAATCCTTATCCGGGTGAACAGAAGCTCAAAGACATTATATCTCCTAATATCACCTTTTATTATGAATATGGTGGTTGTGATGTCATATGGAATATTGGTGACAGGTTTAAGGCCTAATAAATATCCTTTACCTCAAAGTTGCGTTCTACGACATGCCGGGAAGAACACCAACTAGTTAGCTTTCTTTTAACCTCCTAGCTAGCTCGGGACATGATCTACTCGTATATAAGTAAAAAAAATGTAACTTACTTGTCCTATGTGTTTTTTTACTTCATCCGTTTTGTGGTCTCGATGTGGATTGTCGAAGCCGCACAGACCAATTCTGAAACAAAGATACATAACCATTGAATTTTTATTATGAACACACGCGGCGTTTGCATAAAATATTCATCTGTCCTTTAGTAGGCTAGACTTCTCTTTGAGATGTCTTTATATATGTTTTTTATTTCGTCGACAAAATAGAATTTTTATGGGCTCTTTTGCGTTAAAACCTACAGATTTCCATAAGGGTGCGCTTTTTATGCATGCAGGTACAGTCTCTGATTTTCTAGAGGCTTAAGGCTTACTTTATTGGTGGTTGAATGGATGATTGAAATGATGTATTTACTTATTAACTCACATTGACATAAGGAATATCATTGACTATATTATATTGTTTTTATTATGTTGCTGTGTGGGATACCCTATTCTTAGTCATGATGGTTATTTACAAGAGAACATACGTATTTTTCGAAAAAACGCATATAAAATTTAAATATAATAAACGATATATCAAAGCTTAAGTAAATGTTTTCTTAAAATTTAGCATCGTTACAATATTAAATTCGTTCATATATCCTAACAGAACTGTATCTACTTGTAATGAATACGCACAATTTGAATGTACAAGTTACGCAGCCTATCAAATTTATGTTTGTGTTGTACAGGTTGTTCAAAACATGTTTTAGAATGCGAATTGATTGATTCCACATTCCAACGACACGTGAATTATTGAGTATCTAACGTAACTTGACACAAAATTGGCACCAGGCCGTAGAACGTCGCTCATGGTATTAAACATAACATTGGGTAATATTGTACTATGATGAAATCTAAAGAAAAGTTTATAATGGGGACCTTAAGACTACTATTTTGTATCTTGTTGTATTATACTATACGAGTTAAGAGTATAGTATTAACTTATATGTCAACCATTAAAAATGACGTAAAAATAACTTATACATATGAAGTAAGCGGGTGTTTGAGGGATATACAGTATTACTATGTATTTATAATACATATACCGACATCTTTCATCACACAACACAACACCTAACATACTATATATCTTCCTTCCTAACCACTTTTGCTTCAATAACATCCATATACCTCTACCCATACTTTGTGATTATTAGTATTTCTTGACGTCATCTTTTTTCAGTATATCACTTATTTTAAATATTAATAAAAATACATTTACGAAATGCGTCGAATACTACGATGAGGGAAAAACATCGTGAGGAAACCTACCTGTTCCCAGAACAGGTAATAGTTAGTGCTTGTAAATGGCAACATGGCTGACCACCTGTCACATTGAGTACTAACTATCTAGTTAACACGTGGGTTCGAGGTGGCCATAGAATTACTACCTTCGCAATTGCGGAGATGGACACCTGAACTACCCCGTAAGGGTTAATGGTCGTGAACGCGTGCGTTATTTTAACTTCATAAGTCTTATTTGCATAACCTCTATAACAATTCCATCCGTTCAACTACTACCTTATACTTTAAACTGTACTGATGGTATTTGATTGATAAAGTACTTTGAATGGCTTATATTCTGCACTGACTTCCAATGACCTTTTGTGAAGTGCCTCGTTTGTTTACTATTTAGGTCTGGGTTAAGTCCATCATTGCTTTTGTATGTTTATGCATTTTTTAAATTGATTTGCTATTGAGGCATTTCGGATTCCTCTTGTTTGGATACAGGCAGCTGCAGAAAACCTTTAACTAATGTATATCGATTATAGGTATGGGATTCTGTAACTAAAACCTTAATAGTGAAAGCCTTAATACCTTAGTAGTGTTGAATTTAGATACATATTCGATGCCTGTTTATAGTTTATAAGGATGGTATGAGTAGGTGTTGGTTATAGTTTTAAGAGATTCGCGATTTTTACTCAAGATCAATTAACTAACGGGACTTATCGCGTAAGTTTTTATATAATAAAGTTACCTTTGTTGGGTTAATAAAGGTAACTTTATTATATAAAACTTACGCAATATGTCGTGTTAGTTATTAATCATAATGTATATACAGTATATCTCCATGTGTTTCATTATGGCATCATAACCCCAATATTCATGCTAAAAAGTAACCTAGGAGATATTATCATGTTTCCGGGGTTCTATCCACCCAGAAACGAATTAAATGACGTGAATGTATATGCATGTCTCAGTGATGTGTACTGTTATTGTGTGATGCAAATTACTATTTATAGTTTGTGCCTACGGTTAGTGTGAAATAAAATCCTACATTAGAATATGTACAGTATGAAATAAACTATAAGATACTTACTATATTAAAGTAACTCATAAATCTATTTCTAAAAACATTGAACGTTCTTGAAAATGTTGCTTAGATATTCTTCATGTTGACTGTACGAACCTTTTGTGTTTTTGTTTGATTGATAGTTATTTAAAAGATATGATATCATTATTCATGTGTATAGCGTTGTTATTTTGGGCGTTTAATATATTGTGGCATAATGATAATAATGGTGATGGGCCCACGTTTTGAATTCAATGGTAGAAACATAACTTAGATGATTATTGTTTGATTTAAGAGATTATGTGTAAAATATTATTCAGTTTCTTTGTTTGATAATTATGATTTTTATATAATGTTTTCAAGAATTTTATACTCAAGACAATACTCCAAGTGGGTGGTAAATAAGTATTACTATCTAACATAAAATATCTTTCGGATGTTTTTCCTCTGCCATTTTTGTACTACCATAATTCTTAAATTAACACAACTTTACTTTATTTTTCCCTTTCGCATACCTATGATCCCGGTAACTATTATACATGAATTACACATACAAACATATGCTTTCATCTATTTACCCCTAGTTATTAGCCGGCTCCTACTACATGATGGGAAGAACGGCAGCTAGTTAATATTCTTTTTACGTCGCGGCTAGCATAGCACCTTATTCCTTCACTAACAAAACAAGTACGACCTCCGTGGCGCGATCGGTTAGACACCTAAACGCTAATCGTGGGGTCCCGGGTTCGATTCCCGGTGGTGGCAGAGTTAAGAACAACGCTTTTCTACTGCTTTCCAGTCTGGTCGTTGTTTATATATGCTATATGTATTTATCTATATATAATATGTATACATTTCTTAAATATACGTTGACTAATACCCTTAACACAAGTCTTAAATGTACTTATCATGGGCTAGTTCAATTTGTGTAATAATGTCCAAATATTATTATTTTTATTATTATATATAAAACAACAAATACAATTTCTATGTCCCTATTTCTATTTCTATACCTAGCCGGATCCATTCCCTATTTATAGCAACAAAAGAACAACTGGACTTCCTGGTTTCCAGACCGAACTGGTACTACATTTGTCTCTTGTAATTTGTAAGCTGAATGTAAATGTTGATCCATATCGAGCCGGGTATATTGGCCGACTGTCTCGGAGTGAGTGGCAGCGGCCTTGATGTAAATATCTCTTGGATAGGTTGATTCTACTAATTATGTATGATACTTATATGTTTAGGATGTTCGTTCGTCATTGTTTAAATGTACTAAACGGATTAATAATCTTCTAAGGTGAAGGCAAAAACTACGACAAAAAATTAAATGCTCCAAGTGAAAAGATATCTAATATAATTGTTCCTTGATATTTCGTTTTGACTTAACCATATTATTTAATTTAATGTTATAACAGATGCCATTTGGAATTTACATAGCCGTGAAACACTCAAGATGATATGAAAGATTTGTCAGGGAAGTACTTTAATTTTAGTCGCAATTTTCTTCCTTCATGATATTCTTTACGCTATCGCAGAATCAATCTTATGAGATTGTTGGCATGCGCCGGAGTCGTTTCTGCTACTGTGTGTTTGCTTTGAGTTAGCCGAAGCCGTGGAATGTGCTAGAATTCACAAAGCAGTGTTACCGAATTTATCACACACGACAGTCAGCTGATATGACACGTGACATGTATAAAAATGCGATTATAACACGTTGTTTACTATATTCAAAATATTTTATTGAATCTATTTATTAAAATTTATTTGTAGTCAACTTAGACTTTACACATTTCTATATACTTATAGGGGATTCAGTGAACTTTAAACAAACCATCTTTTCACTATCGATATAAAAAATATACAAAATAACTTGATTCTTATTGAGTAATGGAAAATATTACAAAGGAAAGTATCAATTTAGGCCTAGCAAAATATACTCACTACACTTCTGTAGAAATTATGAAATACACAATTATTAACAAACGTATGTATATGAAAAGAATACATTTAAGTATGTATTTGCAACATGAAATGCAAAGTACGTGCTCTATTGCGTTAAAAGATGTTTGCGTGTGTCATGAAACGATTAGCGTCTGAACTTTTGCTATGCATAATACGCTCATTAAATTGAGTAATAAAATTCAATCAATCTTTCGACCAAACTGACCCAACCGTGACTGTGGCAAAATAAATGTAATTACAAGACAAGTGTTTATTTTCGCGTCCAAATGTCGTGATTTTGCATCATAATTCGATTAAATTATAATCGATGTGGGTGTAGACTTACGAGTGCAGTGAATATCGAATAGAGTAATCGATTCAGAAACTATCGAATTCGGCCATGGCGCGAGCGACGCGTGACCAAGTCAAGGATATGTCAAGTCATGTCATAATAATGAAATGGTTCAAAATAATACATTGCACTGCCTTGTCTGCGAGACGGGCTCGATTCTACTTTACGACGATATATTAATGAGATTTCAATCATTCATAATTTAAATTAGCACTGATGAATGAGTTTCTAAATAGTAATTTTATTATTGGAACAGCTGAGGCATCAAATCTACTGTTTTGGTATGCTGAGTACAAAAGTAGTTGTCGCCAACGTTAGATTCACGTCAAAACTAGACTGACATATATTAATTCCTGTTGAATTATTGGTTATTTACTATCATAATTTTCTAACGCAATTGCTATATCAATAATTCAACAATTTAATTTGATTTGTTTTAACGCGTTACCATAGCAACCAAGCTTAATATTCAGCTTGCACAAAATCTACAAGAATAGTAGAATCGACCTAACATTAGATACCAATACTCGTACCTTTTGTTACCATATTTAATTCAATTATGCATTATTTTGTGATTAACTTGTTTAGTCACGACCGCATGGCTACTTTTTGATGTAAGTACCACTTAGTTCATTATAAAATTAATATTATCTTTTAATTACAAACCTCAGGGCATTGTGAAGGTAAGATTGGGAAAGATAAATTGTACTAAACGGTTCCTATGTTATTTTAATAGACCATTTACCAGTGAGTTCTATTTAGAACTGTCTCTTAAGTCTCAAAGTTATTATGTCTCAGTTTAATAAAATGTAGAATTTAATGCGTCCACAAATTGTAATACTTAATATTTTATACCGTACTAAGGGACTTGGATTCAATAGAATATATTAGACGATGGGCTATCAACTTGTTATGTAATAACTAAATACAAACTAATTTAAAAAGTGAACTAGGATTTATTTGTTCTTTCCGAAAAAGAATAAAGCAGTTGAAAGTATTATGAGTTCTTTATTAGCAAGATAGAGTTAAAATAAATAAGGATGGTTATATTATATACTTCGTTTAGTGGTTTATTATAAGAGTATCTATTTCTACCTGTCTTAGCTAAACCGCACCGCAAACTGACTTAAATCAAACGATGTCAAACGGTACAATTAAAACTATTAGATCTCGGTTTAGTCTGTGGTTTAGTTCCATTCTAGGACGTTGATAGAATGCTAATTAGCTGCTTTTCTTCCGCGCATGTCGCAAACGGTGACTAAGGGAATAGAATGGAAATGGATATTATTGGTCTATGGTCTATCAGTCTATGGTCTATCAGTCTATGGTTCATATATAAAAGACAAACGACGAGCGTTGACGACCATTAACCCTTGCAGGTTGTCATACGTTCAGGTTTCCATCTGCTAACCTATTCCAATCGCGGAGGTGGTAATTCTATGGCCACCTCAAATTCACGTGTTGATCCGATAGTCAGTACTCAATGTGACAGGTGGTAAGCTATGTAGCATATATATATGGCAACAAAACCATGTTAATTATACTAAAGACGATCTAAATAGTATTGTTCTTTAGGTTATACTTACCCCGAAAAAGAATTGATGGACGTTAGTATATTGATTATGATCAAATGGAAAATATGTACTTTGCATTTATATTTTCACAACTCTCAACTCTCACTTCAAAGTGTGTTTCTCTCTTCAATCCATCATCTTACTAAACTCAATATTTATAGCACAGCACTTAAAAAGACCCCTGCTTTATAAAGACCTAATTCCACTAAATAATGAGCGATCTTTACGTCCAACAGGTACCTATTCCACCCCAATTTACTATTGCTTCACAAATAATAGCAGAGCTGCAATGCAATTGAGATCCAACCTGCACGTATGCTTTGCTTGAATATGCTTAGTTAATAAACCGTTGAACTGGCAAAAGATTTTCACAAAAGATTGCCTTCCCACGAGCTTAGGACTAGTTTAGTAATTTACTGTTTAGGTAACATTAAGTTAGTGCTGTTATTACCATGTTCTGTTATGTTGGCGGTTTTCAAACAAAGACGTAAGTCACGTGGTGTGCTACGTATATAAACTATGTTTGGGTATGCTTACGTATATAATTTTGTTAAATATTATAATAACGGTAAGGGAAAACATCGTGAGGAAACCTGCCTTTCCTTCAGGATAGGTAACAGTCAGTGCCTATATACGGCGATACGGTTCACTACGCGGGCTCCGAATGATCCATACCTAACATGCCTTCGAAATTTCGGAGATGGACATTTAAGCCTCTAACTACCCCGCCATAATAAAAAAAAGGGAGTGTGTATACACAAGTCGTGAAGCGTATGTTATTATTATAATATAGATTAAAGGATTGAAAATGTATTAAATTTTTTGTTCGGCTAATTGGTAGGACCTTTACTTAAATTAATAAGTTAAGGGTTCTTTAGTTAATTTAGGGTTAGTAGGGTAGGTAGGTAGTAGAGTTTATAACTCAGAAGGTACGATTATCTACCAATCCCATGTGTTGACGAAACATGTGAATCATTCCGGAATAAGTATTGTAATTTTTGTATTATAAATGCTAGGGGATACAGTTGTATTAACGTATGTGTGTTCTATTTGTAATTTAAATATCATTTACTAATAATCTAGCATTTTTTTCATCAAAACCTCCTTTCTATTACTCTTTCATTCTAACCACAAGAGTCAGTACTTAAATAAAATCGTGCTAATCATGTTCCAAAATTATGTACGCTAAATATTGTTTATGTTATAAACTCAAAATAACGTAACTATCAAATAAATCTCCTTCTGTTTGCATCGTACCGCCCAGTGACCTTGACCCCTCAACAATATTGGTCAAACACAGATGCGCAGGCCTCTAATAATTGGACATTATGAGAATCGTGCCACTGTGTAATAACTGCTATAAAACTATAACTAGATAGTAATATGAGTAATCCAGTGCTAAGATGAAATCAAGGTTAGTGTGTCAGATTTAGAGTTGAATAAGATCAACTCCAAGTTTGTATATCACTATGATATGGTTCTAGGGGTATAGCAGAGTTTTACAGCTCCTTAGCATACACATCCATACATACCATACACATCCGTGGAAACACATACATAGTATATACACATCATGCCTTTTTCCCTTAAAAGGAGTTGGTAGAGATGACGGTCCCTTATTAATTTCGATCGTGACAAACTACTTTCGTTTAATTGACATCCAGACACCTCTGAAGAAATTAATGTCATTACATATGAACATATACCTTCGCCTTCTTCAATCCCTTTCGGGTGGACACAATCTCGAAGATTTTGTATCACCAGGTCACTTTTTAGTAAATATTTGGTTGGTGATGTGATACAATAACTCTCTTCAATATTTTTGGATAAACGGAATAGAAAGGTAAATCTTAGCCAAGTACCGGCCTAAACATATTAAGCAACAGCTTTTACATAATCAGTAATGAAGTAACGTAGTTTACTTAGCAAGTATGCATATTGATTTAGAGAAGCTATGAATTTTACGCGTCATTGGCAAAATTAACGCATCATTCAATTTTTCATAACGCGCGCGTTTCTCATATGACCGCATCATTTTAAGACAAACAAATGAGCGTCGTATCGACACTTTTAAGACAGATTTTACGTACAAATGGTCACGTTTTATCGAGTTTTTTTCTCTTAAATCTTGCAAATCAGTTCCGTGGTTTTTATTTTCGATATAAACGTTTTTCGTGCTGAATGACGTTATGTATTTATTTTTGTTACAAATTGTTGTCTGTGTTACAGTATAGTTTAGTTACTTGGACCGATAAACAAGTCGTTACAAAGATTCATTAGAAAACGTCTAGTGCATTATACAATTTTATGTTTCGCTGTCTTACTTTTTCCATATTTATTCAAGATACTTATCAAATACTTGAATTATATTATTAAGGCATCATCACAATTAATAGAGCCTTACTATATATTATATGTAAACGATATAATATCCGTTGTTATACTATTAAGAAACTTTCTTATTCTCAAATCCAATACTGAATATTGGTTAACATAAGTCAAAATTAACGATTACCGAATATAAAAAAAAACCAGACAACTTACACATATTGACAAATTACGTATCTGCATTGCATTTCCTATTAGATAACAACATAACAAGTGATCGAGAAAAAGAGAAATCATTTCTCGCAAACGATTTGCCATAATCTAGTAAAATGCGGAGGCAACTAAAATAAACACCCGTTGCCTAATGGTACGTAGAAAGTAAAAGTCGTGGCATGAGCTTGAGGGCTTAGTGAAAATAAATTATTGGCTTTATCATAATTGCTTTTGCGCCAATCTGTGGTAAGGGACTGGAATAGATGTGTCTAGCTGTTTTCGAAGTTTTTATTTTATTAATTACACTTTTGGCTTAAAAAAAGCGCCATTTTTGTATAAATAAATAAGTAATTAAGATAGCTTATATACTTATATAGATACCTTTAGTGGATAGCGTACTACTAACGCTTTTTTGCCTAATTCTGCATTTATCAGTATTAATATGAACTTGAAATAATAAAAATACCATATTGTAACTATGAAATCACACTCGCATATAAATTGAAACATGAGCTATAAGTTCCTGAGATAATTCAATTTAATCCACGGGAAAATGATCCAGCTCGCATAATTGATTTAATAAGACTAAGGCATAGTCCAATAGTCCGTAATTAGCGATGACAGCCTCCAATTACGTCAGAGGTTTCTAAAGGGAAGAGGTTATACAAAAGCTTTGAAATCTGTTAGGATCATTATAGCATGAGGTTTCATAGTTTAACTTCGAGTTTTTAGGATTAATACTCATAGTGTTAGATTTGCATCCTTATGTTTACTTATACCCTTTCGCCATGTCACGTAATAAAAGATTGAATGATTTATATGTAAGGTAAATAAAATCTATTTCGGCGATACGCTAGCAAGTTATAGACAAAATAAATGCTATCGCAACCATAATTATTGCGAAAACTATAAAAGGACAAATATCTCTGAAATAATTGCTGTAATTTCTTAGTATAAAATCGACACATTCACAAAATGGTATAATATATAGTTCCTTAGAATATTTGTTTTACGCATTGCAAAATGGATGCTAAAGTTCCATTTTCAAATGAAGTAAACAAAAGAAATCGTCCTTCAGCCATTACCAAGTATTACAAAGGAGGAGAACGCCTAATCAACCTCATTGTTCGCTTATTAATCCAAACACAATAAGAGATGGTAGGTGATCCGTGAAAACTACATGTATAGCTTGCGTGCTATATGTATGAGCCAAGGACATGCCCTGCGACGGGCTTCATCCCAGTCACCGGTTGAACCCCGATTCTCCTTTTAGTATCTTTTTTTAATTTATTTAGAGTCGCTTAATTTAGTAGACAATCATGAGAAACCATATATGAGAGGTTTTAAAAACGTATAGTTTAATAATAATGAAAAGTGTTTATTGAAAGCCACAAAAACATACACAATACAATACGTTTACAATTATATAACTGGTGCATGTTATTGTTGCAACTCAGCTTGCAAAACGGATATAGTTTCATGTTATTGATATGTCTTAATTAACTTAATTATGTTATTTGATATAAATGACTTGTTAACATATTGCTAGTAATGATTTCGGATTGAAATGTAGGTATATGTTTTGTAAGTAAGGAATTGATACTAAATTTTTTGTACTTTCAGATTTACACACACCTTGTATCTATATTCATATATGAGTAATATGGATGTGTGTATTTGTATATGGCTAAATAACAACCGTATCAAATTGATGATTTCCCAATTCGTTAATAGCAGAATCGACGCCTATCAAAACTAGGTCAGAACGAAAGAAGACACGACGCTCGACATTCGCTAATAACGTTATAAGTTCAACAAGTTCTCGAACAGAAAATCGATTCGATCCGATAGCTGTATCGATTCGAAAACGAACTTGATTAAGTGTAATAAGCCGATTTCACGTCGAATCTTAGAATGAGGAGAAACTCACATTTAGGTACAATTGTAAGTTTTCTATAGAGAACTAATAAGCTACCTTTACCAACTACATTCATAAAGGTCATGCATATTCCTTGCCTGATAGATAGTTAATTAACCACCAGTGATGTAGTGTGTGTATTGGGGTAATAGTGTTGACACTATGAAAATTTTTGAGGATACTACATTAATTTTGCAACATATAACCAGAATCGTATCGAACGTGACAGATGGAGAGTTCGTAGACGTTTTAAGATAATCAGATGTTAGAAGTTAGGTTTCTTTAGATGAGCAGTGAAGTTAATTTACAAAGATTCTCCTCATACTATTAATCTTATAATTCGACATGCTTTCAATCCTACATCAATTATTAAAATAAACCATCCAAGCTCCCAATATTATAAACATCTAACGGCTTATTCCACTCCTTGAACTAAGAACATAATGAAAATGAAATGAAACGTAAATGCGTACCTATGCACATGTAAGGAACTTATACATTTCCTAAATAAGAGAGAGAAAGTATTATATTAAAGTGAAATGAGCCGATTATACGCTCTGCTACCCGTTACGTAGATTAACTATATTATAGAGGTGATAACTCAATTTAATAGTACGGAAATAGATTTGTATGAATTATATGATGGTTCGGAAATGTAAGTAAGCAGTAGGAACTAATTTAGTACTGTTATAGATTTTGCCGTATAATGTATCCTTGTATGAAAGTACACGCTACTACCTTGTGTTAGTCAACGATTTAAATTGTGTAACCAGCTGCGCTTTTTCTAAAGTATAATAAGATACGACTATGGGATTGGTGGTTTTGTTTCAATGCTATCACAAATAATTCGATATACATATTTTATAATGTGCCTAGTAATAGAAAGAAATAAAAGATCATTTTTATATGCTTGTTCATCCTAAATGAATAGCAAGGTTATATTAAAGGTACATATGTATGTATGTAAATGAAATTGTTTCCTTTATTATTATGTATTGCTATGAGGTTTAATGTAATATAAACAGAAAAGGCCAATCATCCCTTATTATATACCATCTATACCTACCTTTATAACCTTGTAAATTGATACTCAAGCCGTGGTCAAACCCAGTAAATTGTGAAGAGAATTTCCAATCTATACTTTTCATTAGCATGCAGTGAAATGCGTGTGGTATCAATTGTCCGCACATTATCATCGCTCCAGTTAGTATGTGAGACGGTGTCTTTGTCAAATGTCATAGTAGACGCTTTCTTTTCTTACTTTCTTTGTAAATATCCCTTTTCTATGCTAGTCTAGGATTTTAAAGGTACAATTAACTAATTTTCTGTTTGGTATCTCTTAGAAAGTGACTAACAATATTTAGGTGTAGAAAAATGTTTTAGGGTAGTACTGTAGAGACACCGATTGATAATAAAGAAGTATTCGTTAACACGATTATCTGTCACGTCTTGTTTCTGAATTAATGGATTATTTCGAAGTTGGTCACGCAAACGTCTAATAGAATGTAGTCAAGATACGAATACGTATGAAGTGGAATAATTGCCTTGGGAAACACTTTAATTGACTTTTACTGTTTTGTCTTTTCATGTATCAATGTAACCATTATGTACGGTATTCATAACAAAAATTTATTACATACACACATATGCATTGACTCTCCAAAGACCGGGTAGAGAGAACTACAGAAGCATAATATCGTCTCGGACACTTCAACTAAAACTGTATCAATACTGTTGGCATTTATATAAAAAAAAGAAATAATAAGAATAGTTGTGTATTACTTCTCTGTAACATAGTAACTACAACCATCTACTTCATGACTTTTTGCAACCAGATCACTCCGTACATAACTTGGCTATATAAACTTAGCTTGAGGGAGCATGGCACGAGGCGATAGTTACAAAACCACTATCACTTACTTTTGACTTAGCCTACTAAGTCACTTAGGTAATGGTCCCCCGTAATTCCATCTAGATATCGATCGTGAAAGTCTATTGCCTAGTATTGGGAGCAAACTTTAGGAAATTGCTAGCTTTCGTTTCGAATTGAAGCCTTGAAGGCTGTTGTTTGAAGTTTAACCTACGTTTGGCTTGAGTGCAGTGTTAAGCTTAGTTTCATTTTATTTGTCTGAAATATAACACTGGCTTTAGATGTTTTTGGTTCTGAACAATGCAGTTTTGTCTATTTTATTTACAGCCACAAAAACATACACAATACAAAGGATTAAAACTATAAACCTAAAGTAGAAATAAAAATTAAATTACAAAGAAAACATCTTTATAATCATCGCTGTCAGAGGGTGGTAGGGTTCCCAAGACACTGATAGCATTCCCCCTCTGAATAGCTATGCTAATTCTCTGAGAGAAAAATGCCCCAGCCCTGGGATCCCCAAACTTTTCAATTAACCGGGATGATATTTCATTTACTAATTGATGAGCCCCAGGACCCCAAGGACCTAAAGTCTCAACAGCCAACGGGACAAAACAATACTCTTTGTCTTAATTTTGGTTAGAGTGATTGAAGGTTTAAATTGTTGTAGAAGAACCAAACCTAAATCCCAAATCTACATGTAAACCGTGTAGTTATTGACTGTAAAATAAACGTAACCTAAATAATACTAATAGTGTTATTCAGCTATAATGACTTCATTCTTTATTTACCTATTTTAGTATACACATTTTGATACTAATAACCTAATAGACTAAAAAAATATAATAGTATAATGACTGCTGGAGCAATAATTATCTTACACCATCATTTTTAAATAACATAACTCATATAATTCCTTAATTTCGCTCCATCACACTCCTTTCAATACCAGCATAAAAGCACGTTCACAAACACCAAACAAGGCTCACGCCTAACACTTCATTGACCTCCGCTGCAGAGCTCCAAAGCAATTCATAGTGCATTAAACAAGATATAAATCGCATTCAAACAATGCATGAGCTATTTAGACCGAGAGGAACGGCTCAATAACTCATTGTGAAGCCTAGAACATTTGGGCTAGTCAATCCTAGGCTATAGAACATTTCGTCAGTGTGACCTTATATAAAAGTTCAATAGAATCATAAATTCACGCAAACGACTTGCTCCAATGCTTGGATTTATAACAACACAATATTGGGCGTGTGGAGCGGTTGCGTAAAGGTTTGATCGAACAAAATTTGTTCAATAAAATACTAGCTGCTTTTATTCCTGGTATGTATCAAGAAGTAGTTTAGGAATATGGTATTGATAAAATCTAATTGGCAATCAATGAATCCTGGGCTCGAATGTGTAAAAGTAATACAAAATATTTTTAAATCTAAGTTTCCGTCGTCCTCAATTAAACTGAATTCATTAGAGTCGGAGTATGTATGTAAAACATTTACATACTCTCTCACACACACACATACACACATATATCTATACGAATATATTCACGCCTCTACGTCCCTAAGGAGGTATTAAGGACAGGTAGAGGCTATCGATTACTACCTGGAATGATCCTGATTAACCACTCTAGCTTCACTCACACACACCCATTAGCCTAATCATAGATCTATGGATCACGATTAATAATTAACGGGACTTATCGCGTAAGTTTTTATATAATAGAGTTACCTTTATTATTATTATTAAACATTAATATATTATTAAATACTAATAAAGGTAACTTTATTATATAAAAACTTACGCGATAGGTCTCGTTAGTTATTAATCATGAGTTTAAATCGCGAATCTCTTAAAACTATAGATCACGTTCTATCCTGCTTTATTTCATTCTGTTTAAGAACGTGATAGTCTCTGTATAAGGTTACAAGTTTACGGTCTTGTCACAATACAGTTATCAAAATTTGTAATGTGAATTGTCGCTGTAAATTGGCGACTATTCGTTTACGATTCATAAAATTTGCGGTTTAATACCAGTCAATTGATTTCTGTGACGAAATGGTTTCAACGGAATGTTTTAACAGTATTCTACAAGATGGAACTTTAGTACTATGACTAAAACTTAATAATGAAAAGAGAATTAGTTTTAGGTTAACTTTGGAATATTACCTTTTTGTAGGTATCAGTGTAAAATTCATGATAATATCACACCCATACCGTTAAATCATATTCATGTTTACTTATATATCTACTTCTATGGTTACGAAAACTTATTACTTAAGAATTGTTAATTACTAAGCTTTATAACACGTCTTCGATAAATGAAACAAAAAGGTAACACTGATATGAAGTCATTCAATAACAAATTCACAACTTTAGTCAATTACATGACATACAGCTAACAGCTATAAAAACCAAATTATTAATGACATGATTCTGAAGATAAATAATATATTTCCACACACTATGTCATTCATTAAATTTAGATTCTATTCAGAGTTTTATTGAACTAGTATTACGACATTTAAATTCACAAGTATAAGGCAATGTGTATATAAAATTTACATGCAATTTGCATGTATGATATTTTACTAAAAGCGCAACCTAAATAGATCAAGGTCTGAATAAACAAGGAAGTGACATTTGAATTTAAGAGACTCTCATCTTTATGCTATGTTTACAAGCTACCAGTAAATATATTTGAAAAGAAAACTTGGAAATTTCTTTTGATTTCTTGAACAGTTCAATGAATTTACTTATATGATAAGTACATAGTATGAGATTACTTTTAAGATATACATATGTTTCTGTAATATAAACATAAATGGCATAATAAACTACATTTGTTTTAGTAATTTCATGTAAAAATACTTTGTTATTCCATAGCGCAACTCAATTAATTACTCATTTTATAAAAATTACTAAACTTATTACTCGCTCATAGTAAACGCTCCTACAGCCTTAAAGATATAGTATCAGTAAATTTGTCACCACAATTGTGGTCCTGTTACACGCTGGAGCAAATTATGTATCATATCTTATGAAGGAATGACAAACATTGCTAATTTGCGACCTCGTGGCTGATTCAATTAAATACGCATAACTTGTGATATTTTTATTTTTCTACATGCACTTCGTCAAACGAATTGTCAGTAATCATATGAATATTTTTTATAATATTTTACTAAATAGATGATTTTATTTTTCTATATTCTTCAAAAGAAATGTAAGTTATAATATTTTATTTGTCATATCCTACAAAATAGGTGAAGAAGTGAAGAAAAATGTAGTGATATATTTAAATAAACTAACTCATTAAACCTAAAAGCTTTTTTAAAATTGACGCTACAAAAATTGCTATCACATTTTTAATTCCAGTTCTACATAAATGCTACCGCAATATTCAAAGAGTCTGCAGCGTGATTGATAGCGGCATACAAGTATAGTAATGCTATAATTAGATTGAAACTAGATAGTGTCAACAATGCAATGAAAAGTATACCATTTGGACACAGTAGACCTTGATATGTCTTTGGCTATTGTTACAATGACACACCAGACACGATTTCGGTCGGAATTGTAATTGAATTGTCAAAATTCAAAGGTGCATACATTTGCTATTTGAATTCTATTTGTGGTTGCATTTGGTACTAATTCAACTAATTTATTTTAGTTAAGGAAATTTAGTCATACATTGAATTATAAGTATTATTTATTACTACAATTACTTTTGTTCAGATCTAGGTTCACAAAACCAAATATGTTATCCGCTGCCAATATGTAATATACTAAGTTTGATAGTATAGTAACTTTAATTTCGGGCAATAAAATAAATTAATTCACTAATTTATTTCAATTGTCGAATCAATGTTTGCGGTTTTAATAGTATCGCGAGTTATGAATGTAGTTGGAGAAAAAAACAGTTTGGAAGTAAAGTAAGCAAATCAAGATCAACATACACCATACAATCGACTTCATTCGTTACAAGCATTTCCGTAAAAGGCTCATTATTCTTTCATATAAGGCCTTCGCTACAAGATTCCAGCATTCAAAGCGTTAAATCTTAAAAGGCACTACGCCCTTTCCACAGCCATCAAAGATCAGATCTAGATCATGCCTAAAGTGCTAGACCACGTACATTCAGAACGACATTTCTATTGCACAATATATCTCATTTTACACAGTTCTTTCCCTACTTTACTCACAAAGATCCGTATCAAGATCCTAAGATTAGTTCTTTCTGCTTTGATACATGCCTCGGAATTGTAGTGGGATTTATGCACTCCACTTGTTTATATTTCACAGTCAGATGTTTAGCTGATATCGGCCATAAAAGCTGAAACATTGCCCTTTTTGAAATGGAGCTTAGGAAAAAGAATGAAAGTTAGATCTAAAAGTTTAAGTCTATGGATTGCAAATAATATTTAGCTTATAGGGAACTTTAGTGTTATAAAATAAAATGTTTCAACATTTGATGTTTTGGGTTGTTGAAATAGATTATATATAGATTTATAGTTTTTCAAATTATATAGTTATATTTCCAAATCACGACTCAAAAATGACGAAAACTCACAACTCAATTAGGGGACATATTGCCTAAGTAAAGTTATATACACCATGATAATTTAATAAAATTGTATTACACATTATACACATTTTGTCTTATCATACACACTTCCTTATGGTATGGAATTTGATTAACTGTTTCGTAAATTTAATATAAAATTTTCCATTACTATAAGGTTCCGTAATCTTTCATTAAATTTATCAATTAATACTTCGTCTTAGAGAGAAGAGCTACTACGTTAGATTACACTTATGTAATGGAATTAAGTGCTAAAGGTTAATTCAATAGCTAAACACAACTATTAAGATAATTCTCAATTATTCTTGAAACATTTCGGCAGTCAATTTGGATTTCGGCTAAGATATACCATTCCAGTGATTGAAAAACTTGGATAATTGAATTATACTATCTATATTCACAGTGCACATGTACTATTTAATTTGCCTCTGTTCTGTCAGATAATTAAACTTATTATACACATAATAATATGACGTATAATTAGTTGATTATGCACTTTCCTCTTGACACACTTTAATAAGTGACTAGGTAGAATAAAATGACTTCTAATATAACGTAATAATACTACGTTTTAGACCATAAAAACCCAGTTTTCTGCTAACCAGACATATATTTCGCAATGTTAAGCCGAGTTAGACGTGCCCTTGAAAAAGGAACGGTTGATCGAACTATTTCTCTTTTTGCACCTTGTCTTAACAGACCACGATTTGCAATGAAATAAAAGCTGTCAATGTATGATTGAACTAATGGCTAATAAGTGCGAGGATGCGATCTAAAAAGTGTTATTAGCAGCACTCAAGAAGATTCCAAGAACATTTCGTATGTCAAAATTCGTGTAACGGATTGATAGATATGTTTGGAGGATCTTGACATTGTTTTTTGTAACCATGATTAGAATTAGTGTTATACGAGTATGTATGTATCTTATTGGTAGCAGCCAATTTTTATTACATTCTTATTTCCATAATGTCTTTATGGTTTTATGGCTGCAACCTGTCACGAATATTCCATGTTACATTACAATCCCAATTTTATGCTAAAGAGTGACCTAGGAGATACTAAATCTCCGAGGTTGTGTCCAACCCAAAAGGGATTGAAGAACGTGAATGTTTATTGCCGGTGTCAGACTGTTAAAAGGTGTAAGGTTTTTTAAAGTATAGTATAGTATAGTAGAGTTTAAGGAACTTTTCATTTGTTCGAATAAAGTGATTTCTTATTAGTATAATTAAGGATGTTTTTACACACTCTTTTGGTGATAGATAAAGTGAGATATTTATTTTATTTACTATATGACATCGGGTCATATCACGACAAATTAATTAAGATATAGATACTTTTATATCACCCGACATTTCAGCCCAGTTGCATAGGCCCATAAGGTAAATAAAATGAGTATAAAACGCGAGTGTTTAATAGTAACTAAGATATTTATGTTATTTTGCATCTTTAATGATACATTACCTTTGTCAAAATAAAACAAAATACATCGGCACGTTTTTAGTTAACAAAATAATGAATATATTAAAATTTATGCCTTTGAATAATAATTAGTAAACGTGACCATATTAACGTTAAACGTGATGACTAGTTTTTCGACACCTTTTGTTCTGTCTATATCTTTGGAATAATAAACATTTGTATGAATATATCAATGTTCTGTCTATATCTTTGGAATAATAAACATTTGTATGAATATATCAATGTTTAATATGAAAACAATCAAAGAACTAGTTACTATGAACTAAACTAAACTAAAGAACTGTGGGACCGTGTCTTTTTCCAATAGCGACATATTATTATTTATTATATTTTTTATTGTAACATAACATAATCATAACATACGCTTCACGACTTGTGTATACACGCTCCCTTTTTTATTATGGCAGGGTAGTCAGAGGCTTGAATGCCCATCTCCGAAATATCGAAGGCATGTTAGGTATTTTTTATTGTAAATAATAGTTTTATTCCTTCAATGTTGTACAATTTTCCCAATTAAGAACTAGTTTTTTTCATAAATGATAGTAAGATATGAAATGTCTATGAAGCCTCTTACAAGTCTGGGACTTCAAAAGATTGTCAAGTAGCTGCCTTTCTTCCAATGTCGAAGGTATTTACGGACTAGGGTTTAATAGAATTTATTGAACAATGGGCTAGCAACTTGTAACCAGTGTTCCATATGTTATAACAACCCCAATATTTATGTTAAAAAAAGACCTAGGAGATATTATAACTCCGAGGTTATGTCCACCCCGAAAGGGATTAAAATGAACGTGCATGTATGTAATAGTATGAATTTTCTAATATATTACTGTATTGATAAGTTACCCAATTGCAAAATTTAACCTTTGACTTGTACTTATTCATAAAGCTCAAAAATCAAAATGAAATGAAGCAATGTACAGTAAGTATTGGTTAATTGGATACGCATCTTAACTTGTTAAATATCAAACACAAAGTTGCAAATTTATTCCAACCCGTAACCAGAGGCTTAGGTGTCTGAATAATAATGTATGGAAATGCGTAGTTAGTTTGTTTGCACTGCAATTATATTAGAAAAAAATATATACTGGGCTTTTAGATAAGCCACTTATAAAAAAATATATAAAATGCTAAGAGAATAGAAATCAATACACATATGGAATTTATTTGGAGAGATACACGTAAGTTAACAAATTTACTATTTTTAGTATTTAAGAGGTGACAATGGGATTAGGAGTTACTTATTATTGCACTATATTATGCTCGTTACAACTGAAATACTTTGAAACTATGTATGTATATTCCTCCCAATACTCGTTTATGCTAAATATGATGAAAAGTATATTGCTTTTGTTTTATTCCCTTTTCTGTTGATATAATAAATATATTTAACTCTAACTAAACTAGCGTTAATACCAAGTACACAAATTAAGTAAATCTTCTACGTAACAAGACACAAAGCAAACTCGAAACTATTCATAGTATACGTGTGTCTTGCATAATTGAGACGCATCCTGTTGCCAGCGAATTTACTTATGCCGAGGCCTCCAAAAGGTCACTTGTCTAATTTAAATGGACCAAAGATAGGCAACACGAATATATGGACCATAAAATTATGCTGAAGTATGTAGGTTTATTCGTAAATTAAGACCCCAACATATATGTTGCAATATCCCAAATGTATAACTATTGTAAACGTTGTTAATCTATTATTATCTAGGATATGAATAGGATTGATACTCAAACTATTTGGAATTTGTAAAATGGATGTTTGGGCTACAATTTCTCTAAGAAAAAATGTACATTATATTTATCTCAAGTACCAAATTTGAATACGTTGTTTAGTTTTCTTAAGATTATTGCAAACCTAACCGTAATTTACATCTCTATACACTTATGAATATTGGTAATCATTTGAAAATATATATGTTTATCTCCAAGTTGTAGAACTACACTATACTTCTTATAAAGTATTCCAAAAGCACACTTCAAGAAAACAACAGCTTTCAAAATCATTTGACTATTCAGTCATAAATTCTCTCTTCAAAATAGCTTGTTTAACACTAGAAAATCATGGAAACAATAGCGAACAGAAGTCAGCAGGGTTTTGTAGGCAGAATCTCTTCTGTTCATCTGAGGCTCGATTTGCAAAGCCTTAAGCCCACGTGTGCCATGTATCTTGATACGAGGGTGACACTATTTGCATTTATTGGTAACAAGGTGTGAATAAGTAAAGGAACAAAAGGCTAATGTGGTGAAAGATTTACCGTATATACTTGTATCGAGTGGTTTTTAAGGCAATAATTTTATATTTTAATTAGTATTTTAAATTATAAATGTATTTTTTACGCTTGATATTCTAATAACAAGTATATGAAACGAATATTCAGTACGTAAAGATGTTCTATTATATTTGTGAAAACATAGTCAATTTTACGTCTAACACCTAATGAAAAGAAGTGCTTTCTATTATTTTATTAGTAATCTATAATATTATGGATGTAACAACAGGAAATCACCGATTCTAAGAAGAACCAACTTTAATCCAAATTTAAATGAAAAAAGATTAAAACTTACGACCCTGATGCATTTATATTTATCGAAGACATATTAATAGATGCTCTAACGAACTGTTTACAATCCTGTCAGTAATTTTAGCAGAAGCAGGTCATAAAATGGCGTCAAAGTTCAAAAGGTTTTCCTTATCAAATATCAAGCGTGAACGTCTAGACTAGTGCTAAATACATTCAAATGTTAATTATATCTTTTAATATGCTTCGACTTAAATGGTAAGGATACTTAATTGCTTGAGACACGCCACCAGTTGGGAACAAGCTTATAATTATACCTTGTGTATAAACTAGTACAAAATGTCATAAAAAATATAATATCGAAGTCGTGACCATAGTTTCGAATATATATTATATTTTATGATACGTTAAGATTGCAGTATATGCTATACGTGTAAGATACATACTAATATCTTTCTAATAACTATAATTACTAAAATATAATATTAAAGCAATCTCGAGCGTAGTTTCGAATATATGTTTATGTACTATATTGTAGAATAAGTGAAGCTTGTAGTATATCTAACTACTCGTATACTTGTGAGATAAATACAAGTGTTTTTTAATATGTTTATTTAGAGAATGTGCAGAATTCAGAACTTTTTGTTTTTTCATACAAAAAGTACTGAAATGTAATATATTTAGACCTAAATGTTCTAGAATATAATAAATCAATTCTTGACCATCCCCTTGGGTAACACACACTTAATATATGCAAACACAACACACGCAACAATTCCTTACACGCGTATCTTGATATGTGAAAGCGAGCATTAACTAACATATCGAAATCAATCAATATAAATGTTGCAATGCCAAACTTGTGCAAAGTGTCGACCAAATTACAGTTGTCACTTAAACAAATATTAGTGAAGGGCTGCTCTTGAATATTTGCTCTATTTATACACCTTTAGATAGCGCAGATTACATAGCTATGGTGCATTACGTTATGTAATATTAATCTATGGTATGTGATATCTTATTATCGGTATGTGGTAGTCAAGATGTTACACTGTCGTAATAGAATGCTAGTACAAGTTGATTTTGTGACTCGTTTAACTGATGACCAAATAAAAAGTATTGTTAGAATGTTACTGTTTCTTGTCGTTTTGTATTATTTGTTAACAATGGCATGGTAGCCAATTCCACCGACTTACTATGTATGTAGACTTTCATAATCCACATTTAATAATAGTAGGACATTTTGTCACCATAGTATAACTAGGTTTGAATATACTGCTTTGAATCCTCAATAATATTCCACTTTCTTGTTTCCAATATGTGATAGATACATACACGTCCCTTAACGTTCCCTGTAGAGGGGTAGACAGAGATCATAGATCCCCATCTGACCCGATC
This sequence comes from Leucoptera coffeella, assembly GCA_030578115.1. Taxonomy (NCBI): domain Eukaryota; kingdom Metazoa; phylum Arthropoda; class Insecta; order Lepidoptera; family Lyonetiidae; genus Leucoptera; species Leucoptera coffeella. The sequence continues at coordinate 311,216 of JAMBLF010000150.1, read as the reverse complement.
CTGACAACCTACTTTCGCTTCATTGACACTCATACATCCCATACACACTCAGTGGTTATAAGTACTTGTATCAATAAATCTTTCAACATTCCAAATGATAGTGAAGGAAGCCAAAACAACGAGCAACTGTGATATAACGCTTATCTCCATCACCGGTAATCATTGGATCACAGTGCAATAATATCGAGAGCAAACATTAGGGCGTTGCATAATCTCGAAAAGATTAGACCGGTAACCAACCCACGGTTTGACACTTCGACAAAGAGTACTGTCGGTGACATAACGGTGTGTTTTATTGTTCTTTACACTTTCACTGTAGTATGTTTATTGTAAGGATATTAGTTATATAATATTTGTTATAAAACATAAACATACGCTTCACGACTTGTGTAAACACACTCCCTTTTTATTATGGCGGGGTAGTCAGAGGCTTGAATGCCCATCTCCGAAATTTCGAAGGCATAATATTTGTTATATTTTAGTTATTATTGTTAGAGTAATGAACTTATTTGTTAGAAGAATATACTTATTTATAATGTTTAAGATACTTATTTCTGATATTAAGATTTTTTTATATAAAGGTAAAGTACGCCTTACAAAATTTTTGCCATCAAATCCTTGTCAATAATGAAAAGTTTCCACTAAATACCAAAACATAACATAATACAAACTATATTCATTTTACTAGCAACAGGATATATTATATAAATCATAAAAATAAAACGATACATTGTTTTATTCACAAACACTTTTGACGCCGCTTGTACAGCCAAAGCTCCGTTTCAATGCCGCCCTACTTTCAAACGATTAACAATTAAGTGGACAATTGTACACAAAAGGGAACAAACAAATTGATATATTATCAGGCGAGATCGACAGAAACAATAGTCCCCTTATTACATTGACTTATGACGCTAATGATACCGTAAGGTTGTACGGACACAGATGTAATGAATACTAGGTATTGTACTAATTTATTTTAGTCACTATACTGTGGATACTGAAAATGTAGATATTGAATTATGGAGTACAAATATATTGATGATGATTTGGTTTTTGTAAGTATGGAACTAAATTATGTATCACAGCATAATTGTTTAGATGTATAAATATAATGCAACCTAACCTAACGTACATAAATGTGACATACAAAATACTATTATCTTATATTATATCAAAAAATACTTACAGATTACTAATTAGAAAGCAACTTCGTAAATCTATAACAAACCTTTAACTCCTAGTCATCTCTTACAAACTAGTAGCAATAAAAACAAGTATTTGTAACACAGTATCATATTTAAACCTTAGTATTTTTCAAGACAGGTCAATCAGGTCGGATCAATGTAGATAAGAAAACAAGAATTACTTTTCCAATTATCCTGAACAATAGGCAAACAGATCTACTCTATTGCTCTTAGTATTCTAACAAAAACCAAGGTCTTTGGCCATTGTTACGACATACATACGTGCAAATACACCTACATATACATACATTAAAGATTTGTATGGGTGTACCAGAGGAATAGATATATAGAGAGATTGTATACTTTTTCATAATAAAATAACTCTGAATATGAAGGGTATACATATTTAGCTATTGATCGGTAAAATTGACGCTATAAAAAAAAAAAATGTATTAAGACTTGTAACTTAATTTGGCTTCCAAATCGTCCAGTTTAATGAAATCTAGTATCTTTCAATTGATTTTCGATAGCAGCGAAACTAATATTACTAATAATTTTTATATAATTAGTTTAAATGTAATAGTTTATAGCAAATACCTAACCTTCTACAAAGAAACGGAAGTGATACGTACGAGTATGTATGCACTATAACAAACATACACATAACAAAATTCTTCAAGCCGTAACAAAGCATACACAAGATATCTCGATATGGATACAATAAACAATAACGTTGCTGCCAACCATTGCGAAATCTAATGACAAAGGCTCAACGGCTGGACTGCGCTACACCTACACAATTTAGCGATCAATGCACGAAATTTGATAAGATACGAAGAAATTTACATAATTATTCTATTAATATATCTTTCATCTTTATTTGCTTCAATTGAATCTAGTTTGCTATGTAGTAATATGTATTTATTTCAAGAGAGTGTAGAGTTTTTTTTTATTTATCAACGGACTATGGGTTAGCTTATTGGGTTAGATTCTCTGCAAGAGATAATGATTGACAATTATGTATGTACTAATGTAAGTAAGACTAATATTCTACATCCATTCTTTTCAATAACTTAAACATTTTGTTACTAACTAAAATAAACCCTTCAAATACACAAACTCCTACTTTACTAAATCCATTCAACTCTTAGTCAATAAAACCATTAGCATTCAAATTACATGCATACTAGTACATAGTAAATTAAACCATTAGTGTCCAACTAGCTTAAGCTGAGAGGAAATAGATTAATCCGTATATCCTGTTAAGTCCGATTTCTTAGCAATATTTTTGCTTAGGCAAGCGCACGTGTCGGCAATAAAGGCGCGTGGCCCTTGAAGGACTATTATCGGATAGCGTTTGACGGAATTAGGTGAACGATAAAGCCTTGGGCAAGCGAAGTCGCCACGAATCGGTAATAAATCAGCTCTTTCGCCACTTCGTTTACACGATAAGAGGTTGGACTCTGGTTTGCATAATTTGCTAAGTATGGGTTGGTGGAGAAAAATGGAATATTTGCATGAGTTGATAGTTTGAAAATAATTTTGTTTATATAAACAAAAAATTGAATGTTTTAGGTATAAATTAGTGGTGTATTTAATGAAATCACTAACTAGATACATAAATTGAATATAAATTGAACTTTAATCCAAAAAATCTATAAATCCCACATGCATAACTTATTAACATTAACGAGTATTCTGTCACAACATTAACGCATGTTTTTTCATTATTTTACAATAATAATCGGCAAAGTCTTGTAATGACATACACATTATATGTTACGCTGCAAAAAAACCGTAAAGAACCTCACCAATTTCCCAGTACCAGCTATTTTTTATCCAACCTCAAAATGACTGCTTTAGGCCCAAACAATGGTCATTTTATTTCGCTTAAAAGGCTTGAGCTTTTACCGATGTCGCTTTTTAAGTTTATCACTAATTGTCTATCTAAGATAAACAATCGTCCAACCAAAATAAGTGACAGGGGACTAAATTTAATCCCATTTTTGCGCGAAATACTGTGACGTCGGTACCATTCTTTGCTGTCTGAAAACACGGCATCTGTTTGCCTTAAAAGCATCTCTTCGTATTTATGGTGCTGCTTTTGTTTACAACCTACGCGTAAATGTAATAATAAATATGTACTCGTATTTAGAAACGTTTTATTTATTACTTGATCTATATAATTTGAAATTAATTTTAAGGAGCAAATACTATCAATTGAAAATAATCGCTTACGCGTTGAAGTCAAATGTATGAGGTTTTTTGTATCGTAAACACATCATATTTGCTAACTTAACATATACGAATAACATTGTTGAAATTTAACATGAATCTATTAACTATTATAACTGCTATAGTAAAATAAGAAATATATAAATACAAACTCAATAAGTATTTATTTATCTAAATGGCATTAGTCCTCCAATAAACCTAACCACAAGCGTAATAAACGGCGCCCTATAATGCTCAAATTCATTTTATTCCCAAGCAACTAGCACCATATTGCAGTGCACGTAGGCGTCCTTACATTTCCCTGATTAATTCTACAACACACGTCGCCCTTACCCTTTGCAATCTAACAAGTTCTAATTATTCTAAAAGGGAATGTTCTAGAAATCGGATCTTTATTGTTGGGGTGCACTCGATCTCGGCTAATTAAATCTACGCGAGCGAGTTGTATTCGTTAAAATGGCGATTTTCGTGTGAGACCATCAGATACTAGGGCGGTTAACACTTCCTGCTTGGAACGCGAGGCTCTAATGGTGACATTACCTTTATTTGTGGTCGCGCAAGGTCTCCTAATGATTTCGCTTTTGTTATGCTAGATTTGTATGGAACGGGGAAACGGGTGCCCCATCGAGATATATGGCGCGAGGGGCCAATAATGCACTGGCGTTTGTATGGGCCTTATCTTTATAGGATTTACTGGCTGCTAAATAAATGGGGGTTTTAATGTTTGGTTCCAGGTTTTATTGGAAGAGATATGGGGTTTGGAATATCATTTTTTCAAAAGGAATAAGTTAATGTAGAGAATAGTTACGAATTATACAGGGCGATATTTTATCTAGACTATTAGTAGTACTTATAGAACCAATTTTCACATTAAAAAGGTTTACAATGTTAAAAGAATTTGAATTTTTTTTAATCATCTAATTTTTTTTTGCATACATATTATTTTTCTGTTTTTGCATGTACCTATAATATATATATATGAAAGGGCACGTACTAGTTATTATATCTGAAATAAAAGTTGATGGATAAAAGGGGAATTCGTTTGAGTATATACGTAAAGTATAATTGAAATATTTTTACCGACATAAATAATATATATATATCCGTAAAAATATGTCTTATTTATGTCGGTAAAAATATTTCAATTATACTTTACGTATATACTTTACTTAAACGAATTCCCCTTTTATCCATCAACTTTTATTTCAGATATAATAACTAGTACGTGCCCTTTCATTTTATCAATTTCCATTTGTTCATGTAATTCTAAAGTAAACTCTGCAACTCCACCAGAGGTGAGAGCGCACTTATGATAAAAGGCTTCGTGTTCCAAGATGATCTCTAACAGGTGTCAACTTCCGCGTACGTTCAACATTGTGTTTACAAGTTGCATATATAAATATATATATATATATATATAAAAATATGTAAAGACAATGCTCAGTGCCATGTTTGAAATAGTTTTTTTACATACATACATACACATCACGCCTGATTCCCTGTAGAGGGGTAGGCAGAGATCTCGGATCCCGATCCTGACAGACCACTTTCGCTTCATTGACATTCATACATCTTCTCATACACTCTCGGCGGTTATAAGTACTCCTAAAGTCACCTTTCTTCAATATAGCGGCTATCTGACTGTTTATTATTATTATGTATGAGTATATATAAATAGAAGGTGACTAAGGAACTAGGGACCAATGGAATCTATTGTGCTATTAGCTAACAGCCTGTTACCAATATTCCTTATAATTTGCGCCCCTGATACAAAATTGAATCCTAAAAGTGATCATGGAGATTTTGGGTCACCGTGATTCTTTTCCGCCCGAAATGGATAAGAGGACGTGAATATATAAGTATGTATGAGTATACATAAACAGTGAGAAAAAGCTTAGAAACATTGAAATGAAAAAATTATATACTGAAAGGAAACTGTGAAATAAAAACAGTGTAAACAGTATAAATGTTATTCAGTATGTGTTTATAAATGTAGAGTTATAAATTTTACACACACACTCTACTGTTATACATTACAAGATGCAAACAAAACGACACCTGATACCATTCTACTTAAGAAAATGTTACTCTAAATACCTCTCATGCTTAACATACATACATTTTCGACCCTCTCTGTGGTAGTCGATTAAAGGCATGAGATAAATCAAACTATGCCAATAGACTATTGTTCTGCGACAAAATTGGGCAACTACCTTCGTAAGACCTCTGTTACAATTAAATCTTATCGTGTTTTTAAACCACGCTTAGGGGATTTCGTAAGAGTTTCTGTGTAGCCAAATTGATATTAAAGATTAATTTGCACACAATTGGAGTTAGTTTGTGTTAATATTTGGTTAAGATAAGGGATGAAGAGATGTATAGTGTTGTTAAAAGGTAGTATTATGTCTCTAAGGTTTTGTCTACCCTGAAAGGGATAAAAGGACATGAATGTATGTGTATGTATGTAAATACTTTAAGAATTCAAAAGGGGGATAAAGTAATTAAAATCGAAATTATTGTAATTTCTAATTACTTTATAAACAGACAGTTATACCCAATAAAAGTATGTAGTTCAATTAGAAAATGTTGCTATTATCGTTTCCGATAAATGGAGGTTTATAGAGCTATATTAAATAAGTAATCAACTGGTTTGTTGTGTAGTTGGTAGTCAGTTCTTAGAGAAAATTTAATCCAACTTATTACTAATCAATCTAGATCGAAATATATATTTAGCGTCATCTATATTTCTCCAACCTAAAACTTATCTTAACCCGCGTACATATAATAACAAAATTAAATAGTCTCAACCAATTACAGTTTCAAAGACGCAATGTATCAAATTATCAGTTGGGCAGTGGCACTTTCAATCCGAGATCGATATCTCGGTTATTATTGCCTATTAGAGATTGGGCAACGGTTTTGTCTCACTGCTTATGCCCTTGAGAATGTAGACCAGTGTATCATTTAGACTTGACCGGTGTCCGTGAGGTGATTACATGGTGTTGGCAAGAGCTTGTTTAATTGTATTGTGAAGAATAACAGCTGTATGAGTGTTGAAAGAGGACTTAATCTCCTCTTTTAATACTTGGACCTTTGAGTGTTAGAGTACATATATACACATCATGCCTGATTCCCTGTAGAGGGGTAGGCAGAGATCACGGATCCCCATTTGTTTCGATCCTGATAGACCACTTTTGCTTCATTGACACTCATACATCTTTTCATACACACTCGGCGGTTATAGGTACACCTAACGTCAACGTTTTTCAATATAGCGTCTATCTGGCTGTTATATATCTTATTAGACCGGCCCCTACGTAACCGTCCTTCTACTTTATTAGATTATGAATTTGCTTGTTATTTACATAATGTTCCAACATAAATGTTGTCCCAAAATAAATGGTAATATGTTGATGATTTAAGGGACTGTGCAAACTAACGCAATAAAAAAATAAAACGTTTCTAATCTCGGACTATTATGTTAAACTTGAAATTCAACGTTAAAACGCATAATACTATTTCCGAACAGAAGAACATTAAAATCCATTAATCACGCCCAATTAAACTTAAACGATTTAAATATGCCAAAAAACGAAAGTGTCTAAAATTATAGTACAAAAATCACATACAGTAACCGACCAGTCTACTTAGCTACTTACACACGTACAAATCTTGAGCAAACACGGCTCATTAACGGTGGTTAGCCACACATGTAATAGACTTTCACTATCAGTATAATGCTAGGCACGAGCCATGTTAACCGATCTTGATACTCGTACTTTAAATTCGCTTTTAAAACAGGTGAAACTGCATTGCTAGTAACCTTGCCGTCGACACGCTCCGGCGCGTATGACGTTTGCAGAAAAGAAACAGTTTGTGAGTATTTACCTAATGAGTGATTGAGTATGAGTTTCGTATCACTATTCGGGTTAATCCAGGGTTGTTAAGGAATAAAGTGTTGGGAAGTTAATGTTAATTATTTTAATAAGATCGTTTATTTATTTAAGAAAAAAAATAAATACAAAATTTAGAAATATTAAACTTATATTAATTAAATTATAAATCAAATAAAAATTACCTTTGTTTATACTTCTTTATGCTGATCTGCACGTATGTAAATCCAAAACTTTAGAATTTTCAACAAGTAACTATTAGTAGCTATGAAATATATACTTTTATTTGTTCATCTTTAAAAGATTATGGTCGAGAACATAAAAGTAAAATAAGAACACTAATCGATGTTATTTATAATCCTAACCTATCGAGGACAATGCATTACTCGTATTACATTATGCAAGTCTAGATAAATTATAGTATTCAACTCGAATCTAGACAAGAGATTTCGGCACTGAATAAAGTTTCGATTACGTGTGGGTTAGATAAAACAATGGTAGTGGATAAAAATGATACGATTGCGATGCTACGTCCTCCCACATCTAATCAAAGTAAGAATTATGCTCCAAATAATAAGATCAAAAAGGCTTAAGTGAATGGCGTTGTAAATTTAGTGACAGGTACGAGAAGGCTTTGATTGCTGACCGTTTTGTCATTAGCAACACTGCGATAGTAAAGGTTTCTAAAGTAGTGTTTGGAAATGATGCTATTGGATAGTAAGTGATATATATTTTTAATATTTTCGACTAGATAACACTTCTTGCTTTTTAGAATATAAAGAGATACATACATATACATTACGCCTGATTTCCTGTAGACGGGTAGGTAGACATCACGGATCCCTATCTGTTCCAACCCTGACAAAACACTTTCGCTTTATTGACACTCATACACCTCTTCATACACACTCGATGGTTATAAGTACATTAGTTATTACTCAGAAATTGCAATCATTTAATAGAATGAAGCTATAAAGCCAATGTATGTGTAAGGGCAATGGTATATGGCTGATAATAAAGTAATAGTGATTTTCTGGTACTGGTAAAATGAATATCGTGAGCAGTTTTTACAATGCAATAAGGAAACGGACGTAAAGTGTTACATACATGTCAAATTAAATAATCTGATATATCATAGACACAAACGTGACATATCAATATATGAACCTTGTACGAGTACTTTTTTGACATGCATTAAGAATGATAGACTCTCACTTAAATAATAATAAAACTTATACCGCATTAGCTGGGACGTAATAAGATCGATAACTTGCTATTATTCTTCCTGGTAAAATGAAGGAGGTGCAATGAAATCTATTGGGTAATGGACTAGACAAATTGTCAGCAATGTTATGTTTTAAAGGACATCACAATCCCAACATTCTTGCTAAATAGTGGCTTAGGAAATATTGTAAATATTGACCACTTTCGTGACCGATAGATTGACCACCTAAATACTTATTGTGCGGTCCCGGGTTCGATTCCCGGTGGAGGCAGAGTTAAAAATTACGATTTTCTTGTCCTTTCCCGACTGATTGTTGATAATATATATGTACTATATATGTATTAATAATGTTTTCATAAATACACCACCAACACTTCTTAGCAAAACACGTGTATCTATTTATACATAAACAAAACTCACTGAAGCATGTCCAAACTGGCAACCCACACTAAGGTAATGTCAATAAGGCTATTTAGTGAACACACTACGTGGGAAGGGTATGAGATCTTCTCGTGATCTATATTATGCAACTATAATAACGTTAGAATAAATCTCTTGTTTGATTCTCGAGTAACTGAAACGGAACGGTTTTGGAATCGGTTATTTCAATGTGTGGAGTCGATTTCAATGAAAAGTATGTATCTTTGTTTGTCTTTAAATGTACATTTGATTAAGTTTAACCAAAATTCATTGTGGAAAATATCTAATAGTGCTAAAGATTAGATAAAATTCATAAGTGAGGTAAATGAAAATGATAATTATTTATTCATATTCTAATTTATAAAGTTAATAGATAAATTATATATTTAGTATTACTAAAGCCGAAGTATAAGTTACCGTTTATGGAAATAAAATAATTTACGTAATATTTTTTCATATTCAAATTTATTTATCTTAATAGATAAGTTATAAATCGGATCCTTTGACGTTAAAAGAACATATAAAACTACTACGTCTACGAGAATCGAAGCACCATTGCTACACTAAAGTAATCGCCGACAGACACGGTGTGTGTTCACAATACATAGTATTGCTTTGCAAATGTAAAAACGGTTACTACATGCTTGTTTTATTGGGCATACAATAAAACCTTTCATCTGAAACCGAGTTTATCATGTTCAATCAAAACAATTGAAATAAGGTCATATGTATCGTAATAATACAACAGTAATATAAGTACGGATATCTTTACAAGTATTTGATGGGCTTTGAGTGGCTTATACCTAACATACCTTTGAATTTTCAGATATGAACACTCAAGCTCCTGGGTAATCACAATAAAAAGGAAGTGTGTGTACGCAGGTCGTGAAGCGTATGTTTATGTGTATTTTATGAAAAAGAAATCCTGAAATCTGATTTTCAATTAATTTGTCAAAGAAAACAAAAACCTTAATATTACTTATGTACCTTTTTAGTTTACAGCATACTACAAAAAGGCAAATACAGTTCTTAACACAATTTTGTTCACAAGTTTCATTCAAACATCATACCCTGATCCATATTAAACTCATTCATAACCATTAAAATTACCAGTTCAAACAACACCGATAAAACGCAGATTAATTAATCACGATTAAGCATACTAAAACATTTCCTCAATAAACAGACACTTATGGTGAAAGCGGGCAGTTAATCAAACTAGATTTACGACCAAAGCCACTTTGCTAAAAATACTATGTATATCTCGATGTCAGAGAATGATATAACTATGAAAAAGTAGGGCAGCCACGTGCTGTAAAGCCTTAGAAGCGAGTAGCAAGACTGGCTATAGGTAGGTTTTGCAATCCGGTTTGTATGGGGTATCTAGAATATTAATCAACTTCGAGATCGCTTAGTCACAGGATAAGTATTTAGGGTTAGGAAACACATGACGAAAGGGTTTTCTATTTTGTCATTGTAGTATGGATTTAGGGAATGAACTAATTAACACTATGTATGATACTTCACACTAGTTCAATGTACATACTTATGTAAGTTTTCACATGTGTGACATTGTCTGCATTGTTAATACTAATAGTTAGTTAATAACACTAATCTGCTTTTATCCACTCATATTTAAATTTATACCTATTTATGCTATAAACTCTACAATCGCTACCAAAAACCTATTTATGTCAGTGCCATATTTTTTCTGGATGGTTTAGAGAAATATTGAAGTAAGATTCTGGTTCTTTATTTGAAATTAGATGCGAATAGAAACTTTATCAATATATTTATTTTAAGTTGCGTAAAATGTACCCTGATAATACGTTACTACTACTATAATCTTTTAGACTATCACTGTGGGGTGATGTGTTAACCACCTAAACGCTAATCGTGAGGTCCCGGGTTCGAGCGCCGGTGGAGGCAGAATTAAGACTTACGCTTTTCTTTGTTGACTATATATGTATTTATTTTTATGAAATAAGACATATACGTTGACACAATTCTTAAATGAATTTACGAAGGGACTAGTTCAGATAGTGCATTAGGGTCCTAAATAATATTATCTGTCTATCAACTACTATTACCACTTACCTCATTCCATCAAATCCATCATCCGACCCATTGATCGTGAGGACCGGGGCTCGCGCGTAAGCCTTCGCCACTCGGCGGTTCCTCTCGAACACGATGACCTTTGCCCAGATCTCGTCATCAATCTGGGTCCACTTATCCAGGACCTCTTGGATGTGTTCCTGGGGACGAAAGAGGTTTGGGTTAGATAGGGTTTGTATAGGCTTGAGAATAAGGCTGATAGTTATCATAAGAAATTTAGGCTCTAGATAGAGGTTGATAAGTATCCTAAGTTATTGTATCGTTTATAGAAATATAGGTGTAGGGACAGATCTTCTTTTATTATTATCGTATAAACACATAAATATATACGCCAATACTTCCCAAAGGGATTTGAAGAGACTACGGATCAGCATCTTGAAAGATCCTAACAAGCCCTGTCTTGTGTCACTTACACTTAATTAGAATTCAAAAACACGCTTTCAGGAGATATATTTATTACATCAATGTTACATGTATAAAAATGTACTATACCACTAAGTACTTGAATGAAATCCCATAATCGTGTCTGATATTGCATAAAAAACCATTAAATTGACACCGGAAAATAGTATAAATAAAAGAAGGTTTCTAAAGTAGGTTACCAAATAAATTTACACGTAATTTCTATTTCATTGATCTAAATATCCATTCAAAATCTTCGACTTGAGAAATAAAACAGATAATTTCAGTTTCTATTATGTGGACAGATGTTCATGTATTATTAGATGCATTAGTCTGATGTAACTACGATATAAAAAGCTAATCTTATCGTTTTTGCACATAGACCTTATGAAATCGACTATCAAATACTCTTATACTGTTTATTTAGTCGCATTTCGATGTGTATCTTCGATTATTCTTTTTGTATTGATTTGGTAACGCTGTGATAATGATAGTTCAAGTACGTACATACATACACACTCCGCGGTTATAGGTACTTCTAACGTCATCGTTTTTAAATATTGTGTCTATCTGACTGTATTGTCTTATTGGGCCGATCCCTACGTAAATAAACTATATATACCTATAACGTGTGTTAAAATGTGAGGAGGGGTATGAGTGACGATGAAGCAAAAGTGGTTTGACAGGATCGGAACAGATGGCTATTCGTGATCTCTATCTACCCTGGATGGAATCAGGCGTGATGTATGTGTGTGTATGTACGTATATACACATAGCATACTTAACTCACAATCAATTTCCTTATGGCAATCGACAATACCTTTTAAAACTTTCGCTTACATAATCTCTCTAACGGTGTAGAATAAAAATAACTTTCGTTACCGGTCCACAAAAACGTTAATAAGATTAAAACTATTCCGTTTTTTGTTAGATTGGTACATTATTAACTGCACTGTTATTGTGGCATGCTGGGATTATCTTATTGAGTCTGTCGAAATATGTAACGGTGATTTTGTTCAATTTGGTTTTTATAAAGCCTCCCTAGGCGAAATTTACATTGAATTCGACCATTCAATATTGTTTATTAAGTAAACGAATGAAATACAAAGTAAATTGAATCGTATACGTGACTTTTATTGAAAGGCGATCATATTTTTATAATTAACTATTTCATCTTCCAATCCATTTATTGTAATAGCAAATGTTTTTTTGATATACATTATGTACGTAATGGCGTAATGGCTTATATTATTATACGCAGAGTTATTGATTTTTCTATTCAAAACTTAATAACAATATTTGTATAGCTAACATATTCAGTACAATACTATAAAATAATTCATCATTTCTATACATAAATAAACTCTAAATTATCATTAGTCTAATGATACCTACCCAGATTAATAAACATAATTCTAAACAAATAACCCTATACATACATACATGCATATATTGACACCTCTACGTCCCTAACGGGATAGGCAGATACTATTGATCGCCACCTGTAACGATCCTGACAAATCTCTCTTGCTTCACTCACATCCATTACTCTTTTTGCATGCTTTCCTGTTCTTCACACTACGTACACGCCTTAAGAAGAATATCTCCGATTTGATCTGAGTAAGTCCTACGCGGCCTATCCCATCCAATTTGGCCTTTCATCCATCTACCCATCTTTTTTTCATCTTCCGTTTTTCCCAACATAATTCCTTATAATACATACATTACATTCCTTATATTACATATCATACACATACATAAGACAGCCTACTTTAAGGCTGTATACGCTAAGAAGTCAGCTGATTGCCAGTCTCAAGTAAGTGCCTTCACGCGGCAACTAGAGCGTGTCCCGTCACGGTGCGCACTCAGATCCTATATCATATGACTGTTTTTGACACTGCACTCTCAATATTTGTGTAGGTATGAGATTAGTGTTACATACATACATACACATCACGCCTGATTCCCTGTAGAGGGGTAGGCAGAGATCACGGATCCCCATTTGTCCCGATCCTGACAGACCACTTTCGCTTCATTGCTATTCATACATCCTCTCATACACTCTCGGCGGTTATAGGTACTCCTAACGTCACCTTTTTTTAATATAGCGTCTATCTGACTGTTATATGTCTTATTATTATTATTATTATAAGTGTTCTTATGAGATTTGTTACGCAGTAGAAAACAAAATGGATGCCAAGTATTTTGAGGGAGAGTGTCATGTTAGGCGTTAATTAGACTGCAAAACGTACGATGATGTAGAAAGATCGGTGAGTTTAAAGTGGTTAATAAACATAATAAAAAAGTAATAAAACCTACAAAGGTTGTATGAATAAACTCAGATTAAGATCTATTTTAGTTATTTAACAGCTCTTATATGTTCTATATATATTATATAATTATTTGTTCTGCAGTGGCCTATAATAAAAAAATCTTATTGAACATTCACAATTTTTCTCGTAGATTGACCATCTACATATCATATATATCATACTATATTCAACTTCCAGACTTAACTTTATATAACTAATAGGATTTCATTTGCGAAATACACACACTACATCACCCCATAATAGCCTGCACACATGTACAGCCTGTAGCTTGCATCGTGCGTGTGTCGGTGACAAATGACAGTGATGCTGCAATAATAATACGAGAGGATTAGCACTTAGAGTGACGCTCAAATACAGACTCGACCTCATTTCGGAACGAAGGTTGAACACTATCTTGGTCTAGGCTAATATTGACACTAGAATGATAGGTTTAAAACAATAGCTTAAATGTGAAAAGGATAGTTGTAGTATGATAAAAAATTAGTGACAGAGTGATTAGTGTATAAAGATAGAAGTGTCTCTAACTAGAAACAGGGAATGATAGCTCGTTCGTTACTTTTGATAGTCATACACACTTAAATTCAATAGTGTAATAGTATTTAAATGAACATCATGTAATATTGGCTAGCTTACACATCCCCTTATCAACCAAACCTCTACCCTTAAAAAACATAGTGAACTAGGCAGCGTGTTAAAATATATTCAAGTTATATAGAGCCAAAGTGGAAGCTAGAGTTGGTCGGGGTAGGCCACATAGAACTTATACAGAATAAATTAGAAACATTCTTCTCAAGGCAGGTGTAAGTAGCGTGGAGAATAGAAGAACATGCATGAGAGGGTTAATGGGTAAGAGTGAAGCAATAGAGATTTGTCACCCGTTCCAGGTGGCGATCGATAGTCTCTATCTTGCGGACGTAGAGGCGTGAATACTCGTATATGAATGTATGTGTATTAAAGTATCATATTATTACGGATCAAAAAAGACGAAGTACTATATATTCGCTCAGGTCTACCAACACAAGTACAGGAACCTATCTTCAATAGCCACACCGACAGCAGGTGCTAACAGAATACGAAAGAGATCACGTAACAAATGCGTGGCGATGAATACTTCATTATTCAATAAGCGCATAAGAGAGCGAATTATGATAAATAGGCTTTCACCACTATCATGCGAGCGAGGTTTGCGATTCTATTGTTGCTCGTAATAAACGTCAGATGGCGTCAAACGGTCCTGGCTGAATGGCGCTCGTTAGTGCTTAGGGTTGGCAATGAATGGCGGATGAAATTCGTAACTAATCGATGATTAAAGAAAGTTATTGAGTAGAGGTTGCATTTTGATGCAGGGGTTTACATAACATGTGTCTCACAGTTATTGTGGATGTATTATACCTATTGGCGTATGAGTTATAGAAGGGAAACAAAACAACAAGCTTGGAAACGATGAAAAACTTTCGTTGTGTTTGAGTTCGTGTTGTTTGAGATAGAACGTAAAATTGGTTAGAATTTTAAATTCTCTTAAAAAACTTAACCTTATCCTTTTTCTCTTTGTTACTGGTACAGTATGTTTACCTTATATTTCATTAAATAAAAAAAATCTAACAGTAAGAATAAATAGTGCTAATATTTTCTCCTGTTGTTGGTAACCCTACTCTGTTTAGGTTCCTAGTGTGAGGTTTTAGAAGCAAATGTTTAGTTCCGCTTGTCTCTCTATTATTTATGGCTTTTACAAACAGGACTTGTATGGAATATCAATTTATGCAAAGAAATATAAGTTTGGAATGGAAAATGATATGATATCTTATTATAATATAGTGGTTTGAACTTAAAAATCTAAGATAAATGTACTAATATAAAAACTAGACATTTGAGTCAAGTTTTTTACAGTCGTAACAAATCAAAATTTTCTATAAAATATATCTGGAATAACAGCATCCTTGTCTTTTATATACTATAATATTTGTATTTGAAAAGCAATATTCCTTTTCTTAATAATTTTGCTAGAGATTCTAAACAGAAGTACATTAATGTCATTTAACGAGAAATATTTGCCAGAACCTTACAACCTCGTTTTCTCTGTACTGTTTCTTCTCTAATCTAATCAACACCACATAAATCATTTTATTCGATATTGAACCAGATCGATATTGCAATCTTGTTACTGATTACAATAAACATAAGGTGATCTGGCATAGAAAGGCGTGCCCAGTGGTCAGCCTTGGTCCGCTAAAGTCGCGTTGACATGGCACTGTACTTAGGATATAGCTTGGTTTAAGTCTAGATGAATTTGTGCAGAGAGAACCGGCATATCGGAGTCCGGTAAGTTGTAAGGGCGACTAAATGAATTGATAGAATCTATCGAGCGATTGTTTTATGACCTGTTATATTATTGCAAGTATCATATTTATACCTACAATTTACACATGTCATTCAATATATTTTGGGGAGAACTGTAATTTAGATGTATATAACTCCTAGTGCTCATTACATACATACACATCACGTGTGGAGGGGTTGGCAGAGATCACGGATCACGCACTTTCGCTTTATTGACACACATACACTCGGCGAGTTACTTCACATGCACATTAGTACTTTTACTAAAGCTTTAAATCGGAATGATGGTGACAATTTGCTATCCCATCGCCTATAAAATTCCAACACATTGATGCCTTTGTATCATTAAAGCTTGGTATTATACAAAATCACATTTTACCTGAATCTATACTACGCCCTATTTGCTAACCTAACTAATTCTACCAAAACAAATCTGCGTATTGTTTTTCAGAACCGTCATACAATTACACCTTACATCAGATCTTATCATATTTGAATGATATCTAGCATTATGTAACGAGGGGCTAAGTTTATATGTTGGTAAAACAATCGCTAATATTTGGTAACAAGTATAATCGTCCAACGCATTCAACAATGCAAAGGTTCTCAGTAACGAGGCGTTTCTTATGAAAGAACCTAGTCACGACTATATCCATAACATGGTATATGATATTAAATCGCACAGAATCTTTAAAGGGATGGGATAGAGCCTTGAAACGATAAGAAACATATGATATTTTAACATGGTAATTGTGAGGGAAGTGTATTACGTCAGATATTCGTTCGATTGTCGAATAATAGCCTATAAAGAGTTAACGTTAGAGGTTAACTATTTATTGAATTAAAATATCTGTCCACACCAATGTTTACATTTTTTATGCAAAATTAACAAACCAATTTAAAAAGGGTAGACAACAACAAAATAAGTTTTAAGGCTTTACAATTAGTTTTATTATATACAAAACAACAAGGAATTAAAAAATAAGGCTTTACATACATTGAAAACGACTATAGGTGGAAATGTTTTAGTTTCATTTATTAGTCTCATAAACTGATATCTACTCGTATACATTATAATTATTATGATATCTATTTATTGGCCATTGCACTAAACTAACATCATTGCATTTTGTATATTATAAGGCGATTTATCTCAAAATCTCCACAACCTACCTTCGATTAATACTCGAACAATTAATTAAAATCGGTCGGGTTACTTATTAGTCATTTACAATCTATTCGCTTAATCGAGACCATTGCATATTCGAAAGTTACAAAATTATCGTCCATTGGTGACGGTTACTTCTCGTAACACCACGTGTTGACACGCGAGAACAAATAAAGATTTAATTTGATAGCGTTGATCCATTTTGTGGAGGTGTTGAGACACACCCGAAAAGCAGTGCAATAGATGTAATGATAATAAAGAGATTAAGTTATTAAAAGCGAGTAACTAGAGGTCGGAATAAAGTAAGGAGGTTGCGCAAATAGGTTGAATATGTT
Source organism: Leucoptera coffeella (assembly GCA_030578115.1). Taxonomy (NCBI): domain Eukaryota; kingdom Metazoa; phylum Arthropoda; class Insecta; order Lepidoptera; family Lyonetiidae; genus Leucoptera; species Leucoptera coffeella. The sequence goes on along the minus strand of JAMBLF010000150.1, from coordinate 293,566 downwards.
GTAGGTATATTGTAGAATAATATTAAGTTCCATATGACAGTTTATGGTACACTAATGGAAGTATGAAATGGGATTTAGTGCTGCAGGAGAGTTAATTAAAGATTTTGATTCATAGAATTATTAGCTCTAACGTTATGTCATAGTGTATAACGGATATACTCGTAATAATAATAAAGCATTTATTTACAACTACAAAAACATATTCACTAAAAAAAGTTTAGAAATCAAACTTACGAGTACAAACGAGGAAGTATAGCTTGTGCATGTTATTATCGCAGCAAAAAGGCTGCAACTCAGCTGGGTATGTTACGTTTGGTGGCAAACGTTATGTTTATGTTAGAACCAACAAAACACCGTAAAATTTTGTTGCAATCTTATTTAATAAGGTTTATGATGAAATCATACATATCACAGAGTTATTATAAATGAATACAAAATCTTTTAAGAACATATACATAATATATTGATTAATACAGATCATACCTATGTCCCTGAGATCTTTGATAAAATGTGTAAAGTTCACAGAACGAAATCACCGAATTCCTAAGAAATACATTGCACAAATTCATCCTAAAATATCGGTTCAACTGATATTTATCAACAATCGAAGTGAATCATAAATGGATTTATCTTCTAAAATAATGCAATAGTTGTAAAATCCCAAACATCTCAAACCATATTTTATCAAATTCCACAATAGCACAGCAAATAATTCAACCATCTTTATACTTAGAATCAATTTAGCAACACAAAGCCTTTGAAAACTTACAACAAAAACAACAGAGCAATATTGCAAAATATTTTTTCTTGATTTTGCAACTTGGTTCTAATTGCCCACGACTTAAAGTCCAATTTGTGTGTATAATGTAAGAAAATGCTCCACTTGAGCTCATGCAAAGTATGTGAAGTGATAGTAGAACGACCTTGCAGGGTCATAAGCTTCCGCGCCGCATACATTTATCCTATCCAGTACTTATCTGCATTTTTGTTTTAACATACCAATGTAATCGTGCGAGATAATACCAATTTATTGTTCAGTGTCCCTAAGCTTAACATACTGTTTAATAAAAGTTATATTTGTTGTCGGAGTTATAAATATAGATTTAAGCTATAAGCACCGAGCGTGTATAGTGAGGTCTGGAGACAAAATCTCTTACTACTTTTCTATAGAGAAATAATCGTACTGTAAAGAATGTTTTTATTCAGAGCAGATCTGAATACCAACAAATTTAAAGTGGCAGATACTTTAGTTAATGGTTTGCTAGTACATCAAAAGTGACTTGAAGTATCTCATGACTTGACATGCCAAAAACGACTACTGAAATTTTATGAACATCCCGTGTTAAGGACGTAATGACATTTAGACATCGGCATTGCATAAATGCAGTTAGGACATTACAAATTGCAATAAAGGTATTAAGGTGATCTAATCACAATTCTAAGAGCGAAAACCCGACAAGGTCGTGAGGCTAGTTAAATTGAAATAAAACTCTTTCTTTGTACATTATTTTTGTCTATCGCAAGCTCTAAATTTGCCATTTTGCAATAACACGAATATTACGGCTTAACAATCTACGCGCGACCTTTTATCTTTTAATGTAGATCGTTCGTGAAATGTCTTATTCTAGATTTTTCTCAAGAACAAGGAGCGTTCTAAAGAGAACTGTCATCAGTACGTCAGTCAATTCAAAATCCATCAGTTATTTTATTGAATATTTTTCTATATTGGAGTGGCATGAATAAATATTACGATAAGGTATAATCAATTCCTTTAGTCCTTTCTTATGTATGATGATATAACAATGACGGTTTATAGTCGAATCTAGACCATGAGACATACCTATTAGTAACTAATAGGCTAAATAGTAAAAACTGTAGTATAGTAGCTAAACTTAATAAAACTTTTATACTTAATCCATTTTCATAATTCATTTAAAAAACTTCAAATCAACTTTCAGTTGTCAGAAAGTTATTCTTATTTAAACCCCGAGTAATAATTACAGTTACCCTGACTGTATCTTGAAGTCATTTCAATAAGTTCCTCCTCGTTGCATCGCGACCTAATCCTTTCTTAGCAACATCTTTTCCCTCACCGAAATACCTTGGGCGATGTCAAAGAAACCATTAGGATTAATTTTTGTGCCTTTTTTATTCAATTTATAACTGGCTCGTTTCTTGTGGCAAATTTAATTCGCTTGCCCAAGATATGTCGCAGTGATTCTGTCGTTTGACTCTCAATTTATTATTGAAACGAATTGCTTGCCTTTTTAAACCTTTTTCCTTTTTAAAAGATTAATAATGAAGAGGATTTTACGTGAGCTGGGTTTATGCGTTTTTAAGTAATGTCTTCTGATAGACTGGGAATCTAATAAAAGTTCATAGTTACCTCCGTACTTGATATGTTATACATAAGACAACTAATAGTCGTATAGTTTATTGTAATATAAAAGATATTGTCCCATAAACTAGTATACTGTCACCAAATGAAAAAAAAAAAATGAAACGCTTTCAATTTTTGATGTGAATCCTAGATGGCAAAAAGGTTTAACCGGCTATTTCAAAAGGTCATAATTTGTATGATTAAGTAAGATAATAACTCTACCGTTTGGGTCAAAAGTATTGCAAAGATCGCAGATCATAATTACATTGATAAATGAATGACACTAACCTCGAGTCTCGACCGAATCTTATAATACTAAAATTTTACGACAGTCGTTTGAATATGCATAATTATTTATGAACAATAAAATAAAATGATTTAAAGAAAAGCGGCAGTTTTGGTAATAAAATATAACTAATTATTTTTTATTTGTTACAATGTATATAGGTATTTTCACCTCGGCCAGAGTGTTAGGTCTTCCGTTATGTTACGTCTGAACGTTAAGTGTGATAAGTTATGAATGTACATACATATGTTTTTCTATACTAATATGCAAACACATTTATTTATCAAATTGTTTCTTTTTGTTATCTTTAGTTTTAACGGTATTTTAATATTAATGTGATAGATTGTTGCTATCCTATCGTCCATTAGAATATACGAGTATATAACAATAATTTCTTAATCGCATATAATAACTTTCAGATAAGAAATTCATTTAGAAACATTTTATCTACGCCAAACTATTATGTAACGATTACCAATACAAACAGACTATCTTTAGGAGGTCTGAAATGCATAAAACATAAAGCATTTTGTTGCAATTAACGGTCGCTGTGACACTATGCAAATATGGTCAAGATTAATAGAACTATACTGATTTATAGTCGATAGAAGGTGACCTCGAACTGGAAATACTTCTTTTATGTCTACAATGTTATTGATTGAAGAGACCTGTGTTTGATATGTATGCTTTGACGATACATTATAATATAAAATTATAGAAAAGAAGGTTTTTGAATATATCATATTTCAGGAGACTTTAAAGATAACTGACTATTGATTACCTTTTTAATCTAGGGGCAGTACAATTGAATTTGTAAAATAAAACAAATAATTGTTAAAATATCTTTGTTAACAAACTGTTTGAGTACTATTTTATATACACGTATCACACTCTGTATATGTACACATACTCTGCCTATTCCGTTGGAGACGTAGACGCGTGAATATATATTTGTGTGTATAAATATATTAAAAATGTAGTTCAAGAAGCAACGTTTGTAAATAGTAAATACTACTTCTGACAAGCAATTGTACTAATGAATTAATAAATGGAGATTGAAAAAACCACAAATATTTAAAATCACAACAAGCCCCGAACAAACTATCTATACGCAATAAAATACTAATAATAATATTTGGACACCATTACACCAATTGAACAAGTCCCTTGCTAAGTACATTTAAGATTTGTGTTAAGATCAACGTATATTTAAGAAATAAACACCTATTTTATATAGATACATATATAGCATATATAATCACCATCTAAACTGGAAAGCAGAAGAAAGCGTAGTTCTTAACTCTGCCTCCACCGGGAATCAACCCTCACGATTAGCGTTTAAGTGGCTAACCGATTGCTCCACGGAGGTCGTCAAAAGCGATAATATAATAATATCAACTATAATAACAATAACAAGTTCACTCGAATCATTAAAGCGATTCTCTGGCAATCCAAGTGCGCGGGTAAATAAGGTTAAAGTGAAGTAAACTATTGACCTTTTGTACGAGTCACGAGTGCACATTCTTGCATTAGAGCGATGTGAATTACATCGAACACTTAGGTTGTACCAATTCTTGAAGGCTTACGCATCTTGTGCGTACATATTTTGAACTATTATTTATTATATTTAATAACATAACATACGGTAAATGTAATGTGGGGCGCCCCCGGCAAGGAGGGAAGACGACCTGCGCGGGTTGGCCGACATCGAATGGAAGCGAACGGCCACTGACAGGGAAAAGTGGCGTCATTTGGGGGAGGCTTCTGTCAAACAGTGGATTCAGACAGGCTGATGATGATAACATTCGGAGCGGCTGTAGAGATCCTAGATTCAAATACATATCTGGCATGTACCATTTAATGAAACTTAAAAATGTGATTGTCTCATACGTACATTATTAAGTACCCTGACAGTGAGTTAAAACATCGCGTGGGTGTCTGCCTATCCACCGGTATAGCTATTAACCAGTGCCATAGGGAAACAGAATTATGAATCTATATCTTTACAGGATATAATATGAGTAACCTAAACCTTAGTATAAGGTTATCCACTAAACTCTACATTACTTTAAATAAATGATCTAGAATATATCAAAATTATCGTACTAAATCTTTCCTGGGACCACATACTGTTATTTAAATTGATTTATTCGTACAGTCGATTGCGAAATTACTCCAAATATTTTTTGGTGCGTTATTAAAATGTTATTTGCCCAAGGATCCCCATTGAGACGATGAAACAGTGATAAAGTGGGTGTTTTTGTTGATTCACTTTTGTGTTTAATGTTACTTGTTGGTGTGATACATTTGTGTAGGAATATGCATTTTTATATTCAGTTTTTCTTAAAGGTTTTTTTTGTCAAGGAGTAAAGGATTTGTTATATAGGAGTATTCATATAGGTACACTGATATATATGAGTTTTAATATGATAGTTTTAATGTGTATAAAACTTACAGATTTTGTCACCCTTTCGCCGCGTAAAAACTTACTTGCAGTAGTGACGTAAGGAATTAAATAATTTATGTTATGGTGAACAAATTATAAGTCTTAAGACACAAAGACTAATATTAAAATCTAATAACTTATTAATTACCGTCAACAACAGTATTATAATGGCTACTTCTCTTAACAAAACATTGACAATCGTAACCATGGCAACGGCAAACAAAAGATACAATTACCAACTGTCAAAATGATAGCAAATCAGAGTCATGCATAATTTCCAAACGAGGTAGTAAAACACGAAAGAAACCGCCTAACTATATTGTTAACACGTTTATTTTCCATTTACTAGAGTCGAACAATAGATGTCACGACGCGTTGTTTGAACGAGAAGTGAAAAAGGAACATAAATGTACAAGGTTCTGTCAACATTGAATCGGTAATGACTGATTACCATTTCAAATGAAAAGTGTTGAAAGGGTCATAAATGTTGAATGAGACGAGTATATTGAAATAAGTAGCTGTTTATAAGTTAAAAACCTATGTACAATATTACTAATAAAAACTTTTTTTCAGTGTAAGACAAAAGGCAAATAAAGACAAACGCGTTCACGACCATTAACCCTTGCGGGGTAGAGGTTCAGGTGTCTATCTCCGCAATTGCGAAGGTAGTAATTCTATGGCCACCTCGAACCTACGTGTTGACCAGATAGTCAGTACTCAATGTGACAGGTGGTAAGCCATGTTGCCTCTCCTTTTGGTTTAAATAAAATATACATTTCGTCTTATTAAACAAACGATATTCTAGAAATTCGAAACATTTTACTACATACCAAAGCATAAGCCCTTTTAGCAGTATTAACTTGAAAATACGCTAATAAATTCAACATTTGCACTACAGCAAATAATAAGAACAAACATGCCTCACTCGATAACAATGGCACACCAAAATAGGCTTTATTACTAACGTGATAAGAACGAAAGTGGCTTGCTGGTTAAGGTAAAACAGGTGCTCGAAATCGAAAGTTGTTCTCTTCCTGGCTTGTAGCCTCCGGGTTTCGAACCTAGAACGTGTTGCGCCGACAAGGACATAACCACTGCGGTAGGAAATGCCGGATACTCCAGATCAGGTATACCTATATCTATATATATTTAGTCTTCAGGACTTTGGTATCTCAACGTGCGTATATAACCGTTGATACAAAATGTTGTAGAAGTTTTGGTATATAAACTGGTACCGAAGAACGTGGTAAAGATTGAAGGATACCTACTAAAAACTAACCAAGAAAATGGTTGATAAAAGAAGTAAGAATAGAAATTAGGATGTCGGTGGATTGTTAAAGTAAGATAACTGTAGCTTAAGGAAGGAACATAAATGTATATTGACATTTCAACAAGTATCTATAAAATCGCCATGTTTCATCCAGTTAAACTATGTATTGGAACAGACCCCAAAGACTAAGCCAATAAAGACAGCTAGTTACAATCAACACTAGTCCCAAACCAGATAAACCCAATATAATAGTTTTGAGAGACTCGCGACCTTTATTCAATTTACAAAAAAACGGGACTTATCGCGTATATTTTATAAACAAAGTATTACCTTTGTTATCCGACGTTTCAATAGGCATGGTTAGGGGTCAACGTCGGGTATCAAATGTAATACTTTGTTTATAAAATATACACTATAACTTCAATTTTTTTACAAAATGAACCCAATATTATTAACACAACATTTTAAGGTTTACGAAGCAAGCGGGAAACTCGAGTAATTACCGAGTGAAAACATCGTTAGGTAATTACAAAATGGAAATCGTTTTAATGCATGTTTAATGCGCAAATTAAGATTTTAGTGTCGACTGCTGAATGGCACATTAATAGCGACTGTCTCAGGTTGGCGGGTTCGTTAAAATTATTTTAATGCTTGCAATGATATGTACATTTGCACGATTTGTAATTTAACTGAAACGTAACATACTAAATTACAGTGGATATTATTGTATTCCACGTATATTTGAGTAAGAAGTGTATGTAATACTTACTGTCTTTCTGGGGAAATTATTATTAATAACCTATATAGGGGTAATCTGAGATCTATAAGTGATTTTGGATGTATTATAGCGTATATTATATTATACTGGGAGGTTACATAATATTAAGTAAGTACTATAATAATCAAATGTCTCATTAGCGCAAAAAGTGCTAGCGTGTAACTAAAGGTTTATAATTGAGTCCAACATCTAGTCATCTATACAATCACCTATCGAAGTACTGACCACACCTAACATTACTTAACTTTAGTATAGCCACATACAAAGTTACTTTAGAACGAAGAATCAGTGTTTCAACATGAGTGCGTCGGATTATAATATTCATACAGACACGAGATTTTATATAAAAACAGAAGCTTGACATTATTTCCCGTACACCACCTATCCCCAACCGATTTCCACTCTTATTCCAAGCTCATTATCGTTCAAATTTAATCGCCTCAATATCGACAAACATCGTGTTTTTGTCGTCTACAGGTACAGGTTGGAACGAAAGTGATACCACATTTCTACTTTCACTTCGAGATGCGAAACTCGTATCAGCCTTGAACAATGCTTCGTATAATGCGGCGGTGGGCGGCTGCATATCAAATGTGAGCTGAGAACAATTAGTTGGCGAGCTGCTGAGTTGCTATGTACTGCTTTTGGTATGATGTGTAAGGAGATGTGTCAGTCAACACTGTGTAACTCTTGTTAATGTAGGATGAGTATTTGTGTTTAGAGTTTGGATCTATTAAAGAAAGTTTTTAGTAGCTTAGAGTGGTGTCAGTATAAATATATTACGTTCATTATCCTAGGTGTATATAAAAATCATGAAACGCGTTCTACATGTTCAACGCCTCTTAAATAAAGTAGAGAATTTTACAAACTGTATAATATATTCATGATTGTTCTTACATGATCTTATGTATGAAAAGGTGTACACCAAACTTATCCCTTAAATTTTACTGTTAAAATAACCTATAAAGTTAACTCTCATAACAAGTATAAAAATAACCAAACCTGAACTATCTGTTCGTTGCGGAAATAATATAACTACACACAAAACAAGCGTATCCAAATCTGGTAATTCTAGTTCAAAAGGAAACACGAGCAGGCTTTAAATATTCAATTCATTCAATCAACTATGTCGAGTCTATTTGTAAACGCTACAATTGGTCACATTACGTTGCTATTCGGTAACTGTATTGAGCAATACATGCGAAAATTACGAGATAGAAACACGAAAGAAATGAAAGTGCAAGTTTCTCGTTTACAATGCGTTAGTGCGAACAGTTTTAACTACATCCATTTGTTCTCGTCATTGGTCTTACGAAATTGATTCAAATTGCTGCGGAGTATGTGAAAAAGTTATGAATGGACGAAACTAAATGGGTTGTAAATTAGCACTGGTTTGTTAATTTTATTGTAACTAATATCTGTTGCGAATGTTAGGCAATAGGTTCTAATATATATTATAAGCTACAAGTGTAGTTATGGATATTCATAGTTGTAGATATTATTGTCACAAGATTATTATTTTTTTGTCCTGAAAACATGTATTTAGCAAGTTTAGCTTATTTGATCTACAAAGTTGTTTTACAGATTTATTAAGCTCTTTATAAGTCAAGAGTATATTCATAACTAAATGCGTAAATTGATAACAAAATTAAGTTACATTTTCCTGTTTAACTAATAGCTCGTTATAACATGTATACTTAAGACAAATAACCACCACCTTAAACAAGTACGTGTCCAAATACCCACGAAGATGTTCTAATTGCATAACCTACATGAAAACATTCATCACAAGCACTAAGTAAACATTCTCTCATGCAGTGGTCTGCACATTACATAACTCAGGTCACAATTTAAATGTCAAACGGCGACCTATGACCACGAAAGAGACAGTGGATATTAGCCGAACAAATTAAGAAGCCGATAGCCAGTGTGCCACTAGAACAAGGCGCGGCCTTTTCGAATAATTAATGCTGTTTCCAATTTGGCCGGGTTGCGTAAATTGACAAATGTGATAAGCGATTAGGTGTGATCTTTACATACGTGGATTTGGTTATATGGTCGTTTGTATTTTAGCTTTATATTAATACACAGTTGTATATAAGTTATATAAGTTAGAGATGTTTTGTGGATGAATGATAGTAGATTTACAAAAGGATTATATGAGGGTGAAGTGGAAGGGTGGTTACGTATGGGTGAACTGAACAAGGCATATGACATTCAGATAGACGTTATATAGAAAAAGGTTGACTTTAAAAGTACCTATAAATGCCGAGTGTGTATGAGGTGTCAATGAAGCGAAAGTGGTTTGTCAGGAACGGGGCAGATAGGCATCTGCGATCTCTTCCTATCCCTATACAGGGAACTGCCGTGATGCGTATGTACGTATTATTGTAAGTGTAAGGTCAAAATGTATAGGATGTCAATTGTATTTGAGTTTTTATATGTTAATATTATTTAATTTTAACTTATAAAAACTCAGATACAATTGATATCCTATACATTTATTTATCAATGTTAATATTATTTTGGATACATTACACGTTCCTTGCCTTGAAATATGAGTAAATATACAACGTGGTAGCTTTTCTATCCAGCTTTTTCCACATTATTACCTTCACAACCCAAGGCTATATTATGTCTGCGTGGTTTAACCCGAAAGGTATACAATAACGTACAACAAAATCTGTTTCAAAACTATATCTTGGACCACAATTAAAATAATAAATGAAGAAACAATATTGGCTACAAGAAAAAACGAATAAGTAAAATTTTATGCAATAGGCTTCGATAAATCAATTTTAAGTTGCTAATTTTTGGTTTCACGTTCTTTTCGATGAGAAATATTTCGTTGCCTTGACATTATCGGTAGAGTTCATTCAAACTTTGAATATCTTATTCGAAATTGAAATGTTATAAGCCGTGTAATGTCTTAGGTTTCGCATTTGAGTAAACAAGTTTCTTTTTAATAGCAATGGTAGTTTAATAAAACCTGGTTTAAATAATGCTTTTAATGAAACTCAGCAAACTTGACCGGTTCTAAGAGACTTGCAATTTAATTGTATGAATTCAATTTATTCTTATAATCTATAAGTATTAATATTAAAGATACTCTTTGTATATTTAACTATGTTCTCTATAAATGTAGAGTCTTATAAATAATATTATACGTTGGTTTAGCCGACTTAGCCGTAAGGTGTATGGCACATGAAGAAATAAATAAATAAATAATATATTGGTTTCCCGAAATTCATCGAATTCATTCACTGTTATAAGATGCAAACTAACGTTTCTAAATGAACTAAAGGTTACTAAAACAATCTAAAATAAAGTAAACATAACCTATAAATCACGTTAATTACGAAGCAGTTTACTCAAAGGTTAACGCAATTACTGTAATCAAAATCTAATTAATTCATACGTTACTGAGGTGTTTAAACTTTAGCGAATTTCACTTTTCTCATACTCGTACATTCGTTGTTTGAGATTTGATCACGCGTTGTCGTGCGGTCTTAGACAATTTAATTGTCGGCAGCCATTATCTTAACGTTGCGAATTAAAATAAAAGAGAAAATGTCAGTTTGATAGAAGGCTCTTACGTCAAAGAGTGTGTGGCGAACATTATAGATAGCATCAATGTTTTCACCATTATTAGTGTGTAGATCTGAAGATTACGTAATAGCGTATTGTTAAGAACATAATATGTACGGATTCCCTGAAGGGATGAAAGTCACTGGTGATTCAAATAAACCTTAATTGAAAGTGTGATGTAACAAAATTGCAACTGTAAAGCGAATTACTTTCTTACTTATTCTTATTAGTAGCAGTCAATCTATTTTTTATTACATTCCCATTCCCCTTATGTCTTGATGTGATTTAATGGGTTCAATTAGGCGATGAGCTAGCAATCTGTCACCAATATTCCATGTGAATCACAACCCCAATATTTTTGCAAAAAGTGACTAAGAGATACTAAACCGAAGTTCTCTTCACTCTAAAAGGACTTGAATGTACATACACATGTATATAAATAGGTTAGGTTAGGTTAATAGTCTCGTTGTCTATCTAGTGCTAGAGAAGCATAGACATTTCTATTTATCACTTTAGAAATCCACAGGCATCCTGGTATCAAAAGAAGCGCTTTCTCTTATTACTCGATACTTGGGTGAAAAGCGAGGAAAGTTGTAGACAAATAGTTATTAGTGGGGTTCTCGTTCCGCTGGTTGTGTATGCATAAATACCTACCATTGGAATATTTATAGAAATTGATATCCTCTCGTGTAAGAAAATCTCACTTTCGAAACAGGTGTTCTGGAGAAAGGATTAGAAATTGAGGATTATAGAAGATTGAAGGTTTTACATGAGTTAAAACATTTAATTACATATCTTTTATATAATTGCGTACTTTTTTTAAGCCCCTTTTAGTTTCAATGAAAAGCGTTAAGCATTTTTCGTGGTATGTTAAAACCAGGGTAAAAACATACGTGTATAAATACGCATATAATGCCTAAATATTACAAAATGTTTCTGTAACTTCCCTCAAATAAAAATTTTGTTCCTACTTGTTATAGCGACTTAAATGTGTGTGCCAAAATTAACATCGCAATTATACCTATAAACTAAACGACCTGCACAGGTTGTCTGGTATCGAATGGTAGCGAACAGCCACTGGCAGGGAGAAGTGGCGTTATTTGGAGGAGGCCTATGTCGAACAATGGATTCATACAAGCTCATGACTAAGCTAAACTTATATTAAACTAAACTATAATTATTTTTTTTAAATTAACTAATTTTAATGATGACTTTTCCGGTGGAAATGTTTTGTTTTTTTGACTTTCAATAAGTGATTTTATAATCCTCATATTGAATAAAAGCATTTCATTCATTTCATTTCAAACTATAAAACTAATCCCCAATTAGGTACTTTGTAAGTCTGCGACTAATACTAACACATGGCTAAGGTAAACACATTAGTTCTAACAATGCTGCTTGTAACACGAGGTGGTGACGGCGATTCTCACGTCCCTAATAAACTGTGAACGTTGTCGGAAACTGTTGCAAAAAGCCCAACAAAATGTTCTGCTTTGCTTTGTATTGTAGGTTTTGCGATTGAGCATAGCAAGCTTCCTAAGGTATTCAGTATTATAATCTTATTTTATCCCTGTATGATTTTTTAACTGAGAAATAATGTTTTTAGTACAATTGTTTTCGATATGAATCGTAATTGGCAGCATTCCATAGCAGGGTTACATAAAATATATTAGACGCTACCCTAGCATTTTTTTACTAACATAACATACATATAAAGTTAATTGTAGTTTAGCATTATTTTAGTCCATCCCTACTGTATCTACCAAATGCTCCGTTATAACAAATGCAAGAGGCATGCTATCCTAAATTGCAATAACTATAGTTAGGAAAACAGTGTTATGCGTACACGGAATTCAATTAAAGCAAATGAATTATGATTTCGTAACGGCGATTAAAGCTATTGTGTGGACATTATGATGTTAAGCTGCAATGCACTAGGAAAATAATTTATTCGCCAATTAACACATTTTACGCTCTGTCACATTTCCTTGATTAAGAAGGCTTTAAATTCGCATTATTTCTACAATTATTTATAGAACAATTATTATTTTTGTAATCATAGCTAGTTTATTTCCCTAAACAGCCTAAAAATCAGAATATTGAAGATAGGCAGTTACTTTCGATTTATGTTCCACATCTGTGCAAGAAGTAAGTTATAAAATAAGTTTCTTAAATTACTAATAGCAGCAGCATTTTTATCCTAAGATACGTTTTTTAGATACGTTTTAGAACATTGCTTCTATCCTCAAATACCAATCTTAGATACAAACGTATTAAGAAAGGCACATAATTCGGTCCAAAATACATCTCAAACTTGCACTGTACATAAGGTGATGATGCCCGTGAGAAAAAAGCTTGAGACTTAGCTTACATGTTAATCTAGCTTTATCCTAGATCGTTAGACATATCATCAGAGCCTGCAATTTGTTAAGAACATTAAGTATCACATACACAACTGATTAACGTCAGAATAAACGATGTTTTTGTCTCGTGATTGATGCATAGAAAGTCTGTAATGTTGTGTGATATTCGCTTAATATTCTCATTCCCATTGCTTTCTATTTGACCTTATAAAGGTTGATGTATGTTTCCTAATCGCCGGTTTAATGAATCGAACTTTTCCTAACAACAATATGAATGGAACAATTAGTTACGTCGTTTCGTATTGTAGCAGAGCAAACAATTATGTTTATATGTATCTTAGTTATTTATAGATCAATCTTTAAGCGTAGATATAAAGTATTCAAATGTGTATTATTTTCGGTTATTATGCATTAAATTAATGTAAATAACAACGGTATTACTTGAGATAGCTTTGATCACTTCAGGTTTTCAATGTAAGAACTCGTATATAGATTATGATGATAAAACACAACAGCAATTTTCTGAATTCAATATATTTAGGTTTACAAATTAGTTAGGTGGAAGGTTATATTTTTCACACATGTTTTAAATCACAAGATAGAAACTGATTATTACCTCTGTATACATTGCATAAGTAAGATCGTTTACAAGGACTTTCAACTGCTTCAATGCATAATACATATAATCCTTGCAAAACCTATAAAATTCTGTTATTTTGAGCATTTGCCAAAGCTGCAGTGTTTCCTAATCTAAACACGTATGTTTCGCACTCACTGAGGTCCGTTGACCTTCAAGAGAACACTGTATTGCTTATACCAAACATACAAAAACATACTTGAGTTTTGTCTTAATGAAGAATAACTTTTACTGAATAATTCAAGGCTCCTATAAGCGATATTAACAGTTATAAAACTAACATCTTAAGAACCCTGAATAATACATAGAATAAGTAATGCACTGTGTCTGTGCATGTCATTTTAGGTAAATTTATTGATAACTATCTTAATACTAATAGCTTGAGATCATCGCTATTCTCAACTAAAGGTATAGTCCACACCCAATGTGACAGGTTGACTTTACTAGATTAAGTTCTACAAAATAATCAGGCTTGTTTACAATGTTCTCCCTCACCGTAGAATACTGGCATGCCAATTATATGACCATTATCAATTATAAATCCAATAAATTTTTACATTCCTATCCTTTTATCCCTTTACGAATGGACGGAACCTTGGACGCAATGGTTTCTCCTAGCTCACTTTACAGCATTAACATTTATGTGTATATATCTAAGTACAGCTTGTATACAGTCAATAGAACCTTACCTTATACAGCTTGTCCTTCTGGTACCATACATCTTCTTCGTCCTCCACCTGAGCTTGGAACGCCTGCGTGAGGTCGTCCCGCGATCGAGACAAGATCCTGCGTCTCGACACCATCTCGCCACCCGACGCCGCCGCTTCGAAAGGCCCTAGGCTGCAACCAAGAGAAAAGACTGGTAAAATATACGTAGGATAGGAAAAAAGTAACGAAAGAGAAGTGTCGAAGCAGCGAAGATAGTTTGTCAGGATCAGGGAAGATGGAGATCTTTGTATCTCTTATACAGGGAAACGGGCGAGTATGTATGGTATAAAACGACTATTATAACAGATTTAGGTTAAATATATCATTACACTCTCACGGCCATAAACCCTGTCCCAGTCAGAGGTTTCTTTGACTATTATCGTCTTTATGGGGTTGGTAATTCTATGTCCACCTTGATCCCAAGTGTTGACGAGATAGTCCGTAAAAATGGACGAGAATGTCACTTCTGTTACTTTGTGCATGGAAATGGGTACAAAGTAAATTTATTTGAGGATCGTCAATGGATTGGTGTAGAATCAAGTGTATCTTGTCACTTAAAACTTTTTCAGTCCCAACATAAATGAAATGTTTACTGAAATATGTATTATATTTATATCGAAACAGATATATCTTATTTTCATTTACTGTCAAACCTACAGCAGATTGTTGTTAATTAATAATTCTGAATTATTGTTGTAATATGTATTTATGTACGGATGCACGTAAGAGTAAGTCACACGCACCTAAGCACAGCTATGGTCAAACGTTTTCAAAATGACTTGCAAGAACCAAAAAAGCACCGTAAGCTAATCTTATCTAATGAACTCATGGCATTCGAAATCACCCATCACTAGCCGCCGGCTAACCGATATTCAGCCGATACCGTTGCATGACTTTCTTCGATTATCAACCATGATTCGTAACAGCATTATTTCGAGCCTTAAACAATGGTTATCAGCGAAAGTGAAACTGATTCACGGTCTGTCAACTCCTCAATTATATCAGTGACACTCTATGGAAGGGTTCCACGTAATTGTTCCTAAATTCGACCATTATGTAATAAGATAACAATGCTTTGATTGGATTGATATCGCTAATGGTAAGCGCCCGAGCGGAATAGATGGCATTTATAAAGTCGCGTATGTCTTATATATTTTGATTTAACATGTGCAAAAACATAACACAATAAACTGCTTGATTGTAACGTGTGTAGATATAAACTAGCTGTCTTTTTTTCACTATTAGATAAATGAAGGTTATCAATATAACGCCATTTAATGATACTGCGATGGTCATAGAATCATACTCATGCTACTAGATATTTACTTCTTGGCATATCATACGAGGTGACTATTGCTAGCACCCTAATTTAACTGTCATTTTTTTAAAACAGACAAATATTTTATGCATTTCATTAGGATAGCCAACAATATCCCTAATTATCTATATTTATCTCCAATATTCAAAAACAATATGAACATACGTCTTCGAAAATTATAAACGTATACACATACTCAACATTAACGTGAAGCCCACACGAGCACAGATATGGGCGCCGATACGTGGGAACCTGTTCATCATTGCCATATCCTTCAATCTGAATCGAGTGAAAGGTTTACTTTGTCAATGGTGGAACAATGTCTTAAGCCGCCTTGGGAACTTATTTCTTTTGCCACTAAAACGGCTTCCGAACGCTTCTTGATAAGAGTTAAGATTTCAGCTTAATCCACGATGTGTGTATGTATGTAGTGGATTGAAAATATACTTATAGCTAATAACAATACTTAAGGACACTATTACACCAATTAACCTAGCCCTTTAGTAGGTCCATTTAAGACTTGTGTTAAGTAAACAACGTATATTTAAGAAATATATACTTATTAAACATCGACAAAATCATACGTTGTTTATTTAATGAACAACCAGACGGGAAAGCAGAAGAAAAGGGTAGCAGAAGAAAGGGGTTCTTAACTATGCCTCCACCGGGTATCGGTCTGGGGACCTCACGATTAACGTTCAGGTGGTCATCAGAGGTTGTCAGGGGCTAGTTAGCATCCCTTTTAAGAAGGTAGAGCATAATTTCTGACCTAGCATACTACTTTCACTTCATTGACAGCGATGATAGACTAAAATCTTTTAAATAGTTGTTGAAATAGATGAAAAGATCTTATTACAGTTATTTTGATATCAAAAATTGTGATAGCCTTGCAACAAAAATGATGGTATAATATTCTAAGATTGTCATTTCAATTCTTTAAGAAAGAAAGGTTGTAAAAGATTTATAACCATACCTAACATTTTCTGCCAAAACCAATATACCAACTACGTTTCCTGTATTATTATTATCAACATGAATGAAAACTCACATCATTCGCGATGTTTTTCCGATCAATTTCGCTGACTCAGTACCAAGAAACCGTACGAAATTATGTTAAAAATAAGCCTTTTATTCACGAGTTTCAAAACACGCTGTCTCATTGAAACATAATAGAATGTGAGACCTTGAATGTGTGAACCCCTTTCACATACATAATTTCCTATCAACTTACCTATATTTAGGTCAACGAACATGGTGAATTTACATACACATACATTCACGCCCTTTAATTCCTTTCGGGGTGGACAAAACCGAGAAGATAATCTCCTAGATCACTTTTTGTATCAATATGGAGGTTGTTATAGCATAATGGAACATTGGTGTCAGGTTGCTAGCTCATCACCCAATAGATTTTATTTACCTCTAATCCCTTAGTCACCTCCTACGAGATGCCGGGACGAACGGCAGATAGTTAGCATTCTTTTTATGTCTCAGACTAGAACATGTTATTTAAGGCAGTAATTTTTGCCTTAAAGTTGGTAAATGATCAATAAGGAAAAAGTAGCTAATAAAAAATTAGGTACAGTTTTCTCTCTTCATTGTTCATTAATTTATTAATTAATAGTTACTAACAGTGTCAGCAGTCACTAACCTGTTGCTCAGTTAATTGAATTTATCTTTATAAATTAAATTTATCTTATATTTTTATACCTGCAGTAATATTTTTTGATAACAACAGTATACATTTTATTTACGTACAAAAACGTCTCGAAAGTAATTTTCTTATCAAATCAAAACAAATTTTACTTCCGTACTTTTACATACATACGCATACCCATACATTAATGTTCTTTTATCCAATTTGGCGTGATCAGGACCTAGGAGACACGCTAATATCTTTTAGGTCACTTTTTAGGTTATATTAGATTCCAATAGATTCCACTTACCCCAAGTTTTTTAATCACCTCTTACGATATGCCAAAAAAAACGACAGTATAACATTACTTTTACGTCTCGAACTACCACGGAACATTTACCTACACTTTTCCCTACAAATTCACACAAAATTCCAAATTCATCTCTATGTAGGAAGCCTTAAGCTCTTCCTTCCGAGGTTCCGAACAATGAGCGGCATTGATAGATGACATTGGTGGCCACTCAGCGTATCGGCGATTGCACATTGGTTCCTCTCATTCATCGACCTACGATGTAGTTTTAGTGGTGTAGTGATGGGAAAATTCTATTACTAGATACCTTTTGAGATAGTTAGGCAGTAAGTAATGAGAGTTGGTATTGTGTTAATCTGTTAACTCTTTGGATTGTTGTACTGGGTTGGTGATGAGTATTGTGAAGGTATTTGACTTATGAAAGTATAATCAGTACCAGTAAAGTTAGAGATCAGATGTTTTGGTTAAATTTACTGGTAAATGTTACTTGAGTAAGTGAGACATTATCTTTATATGTATTTAGAAATAATATAATTATATATACTACATATCATTCTCTCTAACATACTTTACAAGAGTATGAGTATAAGCTTTCTCATCAGTAAATATTTGCTGACATCACTACTACTCACATTCAAATTTACTGCCTAATTTATTCACATTAAATAAGAAGGTAGGTGAAGCGCATTGTTTTCGAATTACTTACAAATATTCATCTAAACTTATACGGAATAAACTTACGAAAGAAATCGACATTTAGTAGATTAATTAAACTTCTAAAAATACAAGAAATAAATGAAGGAAAGATACCAAGATTAAGTAAAGTCAACAAATGAAAAAACCGTTGCTTGGTAACAAAACAACGCACTCATCGACAGGTTAAACCACAGACCTCTATAACCCTAGATGCCGCAAGTGCACTCATTTCTATGAAAACCGCGCGTGCCGAAATATGCGTAGGTATTATGACGTCACAGCGGCGATTTAGTGATGGGAAAATACTCGCGCATCAAAACGATTCAACGGAGTGCGACGCATAATAGTACAAATTATTGGTGCCAAATAAAACTTCAAATGTGATTATGAAAAGTTTATTCATGTAAGATATTGTTATGTTATATAATATAGTTTTAAGTTAATCTAAAGTTACTATTAAGTAGGTATATGATTGGTCGTGAATGCGTTCGTTCGTTTATTAAAGAAATTCACTAACCAATGAATTGACCACAATGTTATTGTACTTACTTGATAATAAGTTGCCATTTTATATACATTAATGGTTGGTATCGCTTTTACATGCAGTCGTCGAAACTTTTTTGTTTCTGTAAAGCTGCTTTCAGTAAAATGTACAGAACAAATTTTACTGTAATTTGTTGGAAACCAATTAATTTGCCCCGTAGCATCAATCCACCTTTCTTTAATATAGGGGTCGCTTGGAAACCTGTAATGAAAATTTACTTTACGTTATTCTAATTCTTAACAAATAAATACAACATGAACAAATTTTACAAACATAATTTTCTTATAATTTTAATCAGTTAGAGTACCTATTTGTAGTTTTGAAATCGATTCGAATCGACAACCATAACTGGAATCGACTCATGTGCACAACACTATTTGCCTATTTGGTAAAATTGAATTGAATAACCTCTGTACCACGGAGCGCAACTATCACTGAAAGTATCGATCGATTCCGTGTTCACTGCTTGCTTTATATGAACTGATACAACACCTTTGGAACTAAATGCAGCAATGTAATGTGAACACGTAGTATGCACACATTTACATGTATTTTAGTGGTTTACATAGTAATAGACACAAATAAGATAAAATAATTGATTTATAAATAAAATACGCACAATTAAATGACAAATTTACTTACCGGTGAAAAGAAATATTTCCACGATCTCGGCTTACTTTTCTTGAATCGTTTTTACAAGATATTACGGCACAACTAGGCATTTTTTTGAGGAGCACTTCACGTTCGACAACGATGACGGTCGGGACGGAACTAAATGAACGCAGTCAAAAGGTTGATCAATTGTAATCTTTTTGACACGCAAAGTACGTACACTTGCGGTATCTAGGTTATAGAGGTCTGTGGGTTAAACAAACAAAAATCTGTAACAATTTCTCCTTTCATTAGCGCTCGCTAAAGAGCTGACCTAGTGAATGATTTTAAGTAAAAGTTACCTGCTCTTGTAACCTCGTTCAACCTCCATACTGTGAAATTAACCCTAAACTCGTGATTAAGATACAAACGACCTCACATTATCGGAGATCAACAAAGAAATTTTCTTGTCATGCCGCGTGTCATGGTTTTTCGATGGTAATCATTTTTGTACATCTTTTCCCACAGATATCGGTTCGGCTAGTTAAAGTCAAGTACTTGATTTGGGTTGGCATTGCAGTTTTTTTATTATATACCAGAGGCTGTTGCGAATGCCATACTTTCATTAGGTAAATAAACCTATGGTTAATTTAAATAAGTATGAAAAGATAAAAGATAATCAATAAGGTTCATCGTATATCTGTGTTCAGAATATTATTCAGTACTTTAAAGGCATACTCTAACTAATAAATTTAATTATAGTACACCTATCCTTCATTAAAACAAATATTTATCCCAATTTCACGTCTAAACAGTTCACAATAAGCATACATATATCAAAAAGCGATCCTGTAAGATGAAAACCCTATAACACATTTATCTCGAGTGTAAGAGCAAAAAACACCATGTAAACATCTGACTAACACCGAGTGAATAACCTAGGAATAAGCACTTAATCAATTCCCTGCAAAGTATCTATAAATACAACCTGTTTTTCAAGACGCGCAGACTGGTTAATACTATTTTCATACCACATTCCCTTTTTTCTATTTTCTCGTTAGTCTAGTAGTAACCTAACTGTGCATGGTGTAAATTGCAAGCGAATGGTTTAGGGGTCTGAATGTGGCTGACGTTGCAGTATTTTTGTAATGTGAAATTGTTTGGAGAGAGTTTGTAATTTATTAGAATATACTGAGAATGTAAATTAACAAAGTCTAGGCTAAATACATGATACGACGAACGAATTACGAAAGAACTTTGTATATTTTTTGTATGTTAAAATATCACGGTTATCATTAGAATGTTTAAAGGTTTAAAAGTAAATTAAAAAAAGAAAATTAGTAGAGTTATTGCAAAAAATATACGTTGTGTTTTTATATTTCGAATGCACATTTTATCATGTCAACTTTATAACGTTACATTCACCTCTAATTACAATATATGTATTTATAAGCTAATCACACAATTTTATAAAGCCAACCATAAACACATCCTCTGTAAAACTCCTCTATCAGTTACTTAGCAACTTTTATTGCAAAACAGGATGCACCGAGTTACGCAATAGCTTTTTGTTTTTATTAGAATCAGCTGTTTTATGTTTATGTAAACAGCTGATCGTCAATGGGTTCTTAATCAATGAATATCGAATGAATTTTTAATGCTTACGTACAAGTACTTATATTTTAGGTATATAATTTTAATAAACATTTATAATATAATACACTTTCTTGGACATAAGTAAATGTCAACAAGGTTGTTAGGTATCCTAAAGTACTATTTGGATGAAGGGACAGCAACCTGTCACAAATGTTCTTTTACTGGACTCATGACCCAGTTACTTTACTTCACTCTAATAGTCTAAAAGAGTAAAAATTTTCATAAGAAGTAAAAAAATAAAAAACTTTAGCAATATATAGATATTATGATAGAGCCTCAAAAGAACACTAAATCATGTATTAGGAATAGAAATAAAAATAAAAAACGGAAACAAACCTCCTTTGTTTACATTATAAGAAATGATAATATCGAATTAGGTCAGCCATTTATCATTCGAACATAAAACAATAGGTATTCTACTCTAATGAGTCACTAGCTAGTTTATCTTAACAACCTACATTAGTTTTATGCTGATCGGGGATCGAATTGAAAGTAAATAGTTACCTTTCTGTGTGTTTTAGAGTATAAAAGTAATTTTTTTATTCGTTTATAAAGTATTTTACTAATTATTTAATGTAAAAATAACCCAAATTGAAGACATTCTTCTTATATTATTCTACAAATATTTAGGGAAATAGAGCATGAATAACTATTACTAACAATTAAAAAATCTTCTGAACCCCTAAAGTTTGTGTTTTATAACATAGCTACAACACAACATAAATAAAAACTGGATATAATCGCATCAATTTAAACCCTAATTAATGAAAATATTGATACAATTAGTAACCGATTAGTCAGCTGTGCGCACGTTCAAATATCTACAAAACATACGCACGTTTAAAATTTGTTATTTTTTCTCATGTATTTTTTTTACTACCACAGACATTTAGTAAGAGTGTCCCACATAGTTTTATACGCTTGTTCACTACATCTCTGCTTCATTTGGTCTTTTTCACCAATTTGCCACGTTCTACTTAGCTCAATTCAGGTGAAAAGAAATTCGCAACAGCATTCTTTGCTACGTGAGTCTAGTGTGTTTGTTATTTGTTTTTTTTTAAATACAATTGCAGTTGTCACGTGAAACTTGACAGTTAATTATCTCAGTAGGGGACTGGAGTTGTAAGTAATCAGCCCTGTTTTGCTATTGGTAAATGATTTGTAAAATTGGTATATTTAGACGGTCTAATAAGGAGCTATTTTATATGAGGAGAACCTACAATTATGTGCAGTATATACTTATGTTACTAAATACATTATTCATTATTTTGACAAATTCTCAAATCATATAAATATCTCATTATTTTTATAGCGTTTCCATAATTTAGCTTTTTTTTATTTAAAATTCCTCATGATTATGTATCTTGCATTTGTAAGGCATCGAACCAAAACCTTTGATTTGTAAGCCATGACCAACACAATCGCCTTAATTAATTTCCTCTAATTGCATCTGAGTAACACTTGACTATTATTATCACAAAGCAAAATGTCACTCAATGTAAAGGCGTACGCACACGTCGGTTGCGCAAGCCAAAAGGTCGCACTTTTGTCATAATCACAGCTTACGTGTGAATTGGCTGAATGGCTAAGTGACATGGCCTCTTGGTCTTAGTCACTTGAGAAAATCGCGCGCTTTTATTGTTAAATAAAAAACTATTGGAATGAATTAAATTGGTGAATGTTAAAGTAAGTAAATATGGCGTTGGTGCATATTCTTTTATATTAAATTAGAGTTCAGTTTAAATTATCTCGCTATTTCCGCTTTTCTTTTAAGTAATTCGATGTTTAATGACTGTGAGAGAATTTCCAATATGAACAGTAATCATTTTACGGTTTGTTTTTTTTATAGTTATGAGTATTAGTGCAAATTTGATTATTAATTAAACCACGGCTGTATATTTAGTTCGGTTTATAATTGTTTCAAATTAGATCACCGACTCAACTTTCGCTTGATCATTAACCACAAAAATACATCGCGAATCAATCTTTTCATTACAAAGTCATATCATCTGAGATTATTTATTATTTTCTGTTTCAAAAACAACTGGACTTTAAGTCTATATCTTTGACTATCTAAGTCTAGCTTTAAACTATCTCAAAACACATCACAGTCGTGAGCTTACACACTGAATAATAGCCATATCAAATCTCTTTAATAAATCTTCTTTTCAAGCATCTTTCTAGACGACACGTGAGTAACGGAACAATAAAATCCAAACCGGCATAATCACTAAGTTCTTAAACAAGGAAAAATTAAAAACAAAACACACTTTTTCTGTCACATGTCATATGAACCAAGGCCGTAAATATAGCGGGATATGTAACGGGCTCTTATGAAAATATACACAATGTGTTTGACGTTTATTTGATGTAAGCACAGCCTTATTTGCTGTTATGTGGTTGCCTGTATGTAATTTTATGTTAGTTTAGATGACACATTCGCTTGGGTCTCAGGTTTACTGTATTTGTGAAGAATGTGCTAAGTTCATGCACATTTAAACGAGCTTAATCCATGTAGGTTCGGATAAAATTTCGTTTTTTAATTTTTGTTTTTCCTCATACATAAAATATATCAAATTTCTTCATCGCATTTTTTCGTCACTCAGAACACATGTTGTTTGGAAAGTAGAGAAAATAAAAATAACATTCAATCAAACATCTTTCAAATTCATCTTAGACGTTACTTCGTCTCGTATTTTGCCAAAATATTCACGAAGTAACCTTTTATGGACAGTCAACTATTTTAATCGTAAAACGTAACGATGTGCTTTTACGACTCACGTGTAGGTATTCCCAAATTCAACACAAGATCTACTTTTCGGTATCCTTTGTTATATTTTATTCGTTTTCTACGCCCGTTGAATCCGTAGACATACGACATAACAGAGAAGTATGAAAGAATAAATACATAGATAGGCAATAGCTTTTCACATCTCTTTTCGGTTTAATTAATCTTAATCGGTGTTGGCAATGAATGCGTCAAGGCTGTGCAAAAAAAAACTTAATATTGGAACAAAAATGTATATTTAGTTTTGTAATTTGGAACTGGCCAAAAATTCCTGAGGCTTGTTGGTTCTTCTCCAAGCTAGGGCTTCCGAACCAACGGTAGAGTCATAGCTGTAAGACAACCAGTGCCACTCAATATATTTCGACGTCCAATGAATGTACTATTAAAGTGCTTTAAAAAATAAAAAAAATGACTTTGACTTTACAAATGTTGTTTGACAGCATCTTTTAAAACTACGCGTACATGTTAAAACTTTTTCACTTGCAATATCATATGTTTTTATATCTTTATCTTCTCTACAGGAGTTTTTGTAACATATTCTTTGATTACTATTTTAACACTTAAACAATGAACTGTACTTTTGAACCTAATTGTTTTTAGTTGTATAAAAAACAGGTTAATACTGAGTTTAATAAATAGATAATAGAGTCATAAAAACCAGTTTCTCTGAGCAACACATCAGTAATGTGCAATAATATTTTATAATTATTGGATCCGGTCATCTTACGTTTTAATGGGACCATTAAGCATGCAATTATACACTACTAACTAGGTGTGTTTACTATGAATCATATAAATGTTTTCTACCTTGCAAAAGTGTGTTTATAACACCTTAGGGATAGTATAATAATATGAAGAACCTGTGACAATTACGAATTATATATTCAATACTCGTTGTGAATTAGTTAGTCAACAGACAAACGTGGTCACGACCATTAACACTTGCGGGTTAGATAAAGCCTCGCCTCGAACCCACGTGTTTACCAGATAGTCAGTTCTCAATGTGACAGATGATAAGCCATGTCGCCATTAAGTGTCCAAGAATTAGTTAGTATCCAAGACTTAACAGGCTTATTGTAATTTAACCATAAATTTGTGCAAAAGATATCCATGTATCTGATGTTACTTCTCATCGACAAAAAAAACGCAAAACCTATGTGATTTTTACTCAGGTATATATAATAATGTAGGACACTACTACACCAATTGAACTAGTCCTTTGCTAAGTACATTTAAGAGTTGAGTTAAGGGTACTAGTCAACATATATTCAAGAAATGCATGTCTATATATGTACAGTACATACATACATACACATCACACATGATTCCCTGTAGAGGGGTAGGCAGAGATCACGAATCCCCATTTGTCCCGATCCTGACAAACCGCTTTCGCTTCATTAATACTCATACATATTCGGCGGTTATAGGTACTCCTAAATATAATACATGGGTAAATATAGATAAAGATTATATTGGAGTACACATAAATCGATAGAACGTTATTTAAGGTCTTATTTGTTCCTAGCATTGACCAGATTGTAACCTACTGGCGTTTTGTAACCCTTGAGATATTTTTGGTAAGACACTTAAATAGTCACTATACTCCGTTATTTCTAAAATCCTGACATACATATCCCCATCTAGAGTTGAGTATACGTAGTATGTTACAAAACCAACGTCATCACGAACCAAAACAAACTTAGAGACCGAAATAATTTAACAAAATGATATTTTCCTTTCATCACAAAATCTAGGTTAGTAAAACCGCAGCTTTAATCCAGTTCATTCGGCTGTTAGCACACCTTAGCACGAGAGTACTATTCCTATATATAGGCACAAGGAACACTCATTATCATTCCATAGGCGCTATTAATGTGTTCTCGACCACAAAATTGCGCTTTGTCAATTTTGCATGAAACCCTGCTTTGATTCTCTATACACGATCGATTAAGTTTAATACGAACTGTATAATGTATATGTAGAGATGTGTGGATGTAAATTAATAATAACAATAATAAAAGCGTTTATTTACAGCCACAAAAAGATACACAAAACAAAACGTTTACAATTAAAACTTGCAAACTAGGGGATAAAACTTGTGCATGTTATTTGTTATTGTCGCAGCAAAAGGGTTCCAACTCAGCTGGATATGTTGCGTTTAGCGAACGCAACGCTGGTCTTATGTCGGAACCATTTTAATTAAGTATGGGGGAAGGGAAAAATATAGTTGTGTAAGTGTGACCATACACTACCCTTGTACCGAACATAGATAAACTTTAACCGACAAGTGATTCAAGATTAATATTTATTCGTGTATTTTTTTTTAATAGTATTTTTTCTCTTTGGATTATTATATAAAAATCATAATCTTAATTTCCTGACTTTTACATAACATTTTAGTTTCACCAATAAAACGAATCATATTAGTTACCATGCACCGTATGAATGCGGGGTATCGGAGCGATCCGCATACCTTCAAAGTACGAGTTTCCATTTTTGGCAAAATGTTGTTAGGAACAAAATACTAGAACTGGCGTAATTATTACTAGGCATTGTGTTAGATGCACTAAGCAGACTAGAAACTACACTGTAGGCTTTCAAGTAGACAAGACAAGCGCGTTCACGACCATTACCCTTGCGGGGTAGTCAGGAGTTCAGGTATCTTACAATCGCAATCGCGGAGGCAGTCATTCTATAGCTACCTCGAACTCACGTGTTGAGCACATAGTTAGTACTCAATGTGACAGGTGGCAAGCCATGTCGCCATTTACAACTATTTATTACCTGTTCGGGGAATCCGTAGAACTTATACAGATCAAATTGGAGACATTCGTTTCAAGGTGGGTGTAATAAGTTTGAAGAGCAGAAGAGTATGTATGAGAAGATTGATGGGTGTGAGGGAAGCAAGAGGGATTTGTCAGGATCGTTCCAGTTGGCGATCGATAGTCTCTGCCTCTCCCGTTTGGGACGTAGTGACTCGAATATATGTATGTATGTATTCTCTATTAGTTATTTATATACTCAATTAGTTTATATACTCCTATTTATACCCCTCATATGCATGTACCTACATGTTCGATCTAAACCGTTCCACATCAAATTCGCCAAATGAGCATGAAGAAATTTAGTTTCGCAACTTTATGTAACCGTATACAATGTGCAATGCAGTGTAATACTATTGCAACCTTGATAAAACGCAGACTTTCAGTGCTTTAGCTTAGTAATATTGGACGCCCTAACGTGTGTTTTAAGTACATAACATTGATTGGTTTAATCTTTATTGTTTTGTTCTTCGATCCTTCGATAGTTTTGCTAAAAGTGATCTAGGTTATATAATATCTTTTATCTTGCTTTTTTAACTTCAAAAGATATTCAGAGGCGAGAATGCATGTATGGATTATCGTTTAGAACTTTCTTCAAAAATTACTTATGTATTCACGTTTGGCTCTTTCTTAGTAAATTATACGTAACGTAATGAAATTGTAATAGTAAAAAACCTCAATCAATTAAAAAATCTAAATTATTCTTAAACATACATATACATAACTCACTCGATTCCCTGTACCCCTCTACAGAGGCAGAGATCTCCCCATCTGTACCGATTCTGACAAATCACTTTCGCTTCATTGTCGCTCATACACCTCTTCATACACACTCATATACTTAAATTTCACATAAATTTAGTTTTTATATATACCTGGGTGTGGACATAGAAGCTCTCCTAACTAAATTGCTCCGTCTATTCAATCTAAACACTTGGTGATTACGAAAATCCATTTTGCACGAACACTTTTACTTGTATATCAATTGAATCACTCAACAGACTTGTACCAAAATAAAGAACACACACAAAACAAATTAGCTAATATTTGTTTTTTATTTTTTTTATATAATTACAATCTACGTTAGGTTTCTTCCCCACACGTCTACCGCTTAACAATCCACTTCGAACTGGTAATTAGTGCTCTATTGCAACTTAATTAACATAAGTGTTTCAAGCTGTATGTATTAGCAATGTAAAGGATGGGCATTTCCTCGTTGATTCGTGTTAGAAACGTTTTAATTCGAACGCGATTATGAAATGTTACTGGGGTTAGTTAACTTTGTATCTGAAATTTTTTACACACATAAAGTCGTACTAGTACAATGATTAAAAATCTGTCATATTAGGTTTGTGTTAATGATAGAAACGTAAGAAAATTCGAGGTATGAGTGATAGAGGTAGGATAGGCTATTACAACAATACTAAAGAAAATTTTAAAAACCTTCTTTCCACAAAATATTAATCCAGTTGGTTATATTCTTAATGTCTGTGACCAAATCGGATTTAAATTATATTTTATAACGATGTCATAAAAAACTTTTTCTGTGATAATTTTTCAATTTAATGCCGAAAATATTAAATATAAACATACTCCTACTTGCACATACAAACATAAAGTATAAAAAAGTAATTCGTTAAGAAGAAACCATTATAAGTTATGTAGTAACATCAAAGTTAAGTTATTCAGTGAAATAGGTATGCTAGAGCCGAATAGACGTAGCTTGTTCATTTCATAACCATTTTAATTGTTGTTTTAATTATTTTTTGCATCTCTCACTTTTCATTTCGTTTGTTAGATAAGGTGTCGTGTTTGCAAACTATTACCGTCTTTATACCTTATAACTTTTTATATATTTGTGCTTGTATTTTCAAGCGGCATTTCGGAATAAAATTTTAGATTCAAGAAGCTATAGTAAGATTTCACGTCTTTTTAGTACGAACGAATATTAAGATTGAATTTCCTAATCTAATATCACGGAACAATTAATTATTTGTTATTGTATGTATGACATCTACCCAGATATGACTGAATCATTGATACAATGAAACGTATATCACATAATAAACGGACAACTTCAAAAATAAACTATATGCCTTCTTAGACAGTTAAGTAGCCATAGTACAGCTGGCAACAGAATGAACAGGATTACGTATTCCAACTGCGTAATGGTATAACGGGCTGATACAATAACTTCGACTATAAAATGTTGGTAACTGTACATAGAACTGTTGACACCGTTTACGTATGAATTCATTATGAAACGTCATTAGATTTATTATTTTATGAAGGAATAAGGGCATGGGAAAGCATAGGAAAGGCATGGCAAATAGATCCTGGATTGATATAAAAAAAAGATTGTTGAACCAAGGTACCTATATAATATTATAAAATAGTGTTTTATGCTTCATTCGAGTGAAAAGTGAAGTTTAAATTGCTGAAGTCAAGCTGTTTGAAAGATGTATTGAAAGGGAAATCCGTTTTAAAAACAAAAAAATATTCCTCCTAAGTAAAGCATACTTAATTTTACTTGGTCACTCGCTAGTTCTAAAATCTAAAAATTTAAATGTGTAGTAAGGTTAAATTTGTTGTACGAGTAGATAACAATTCCCGTCTATCCAAAAGGAGAAAAAAACTTGATTGTAAAAAAGAGACAGGATGTTGTAAGTAATATTTGTGTTGTAATAACGTAGAGTCATAATATATTAAATAACAAATGAATAAATTTCTCATGCTAATTACCGCCGAAAATTCATGTTATTGTTTTCCCATGAACATTCCGATGGGGTCTGAATCAGTCCACCGTTTGGCATGTAAGTCATGCCTAGCCACTTATGTTGGGCATGTAAACAAGTCACTAGCATTCTTTACATGCCGCTAGGCAATTTCCCATCATAAAGATTGTGACCGGTACTCGGTGATTCACTTGTGTCTTACATGTTGCTGTTTACCAAGTTAATGGAGCAATAAAAATTGCAGTATACTTAATATATACGTATAAGTACTTAGGAACAAGTGTAGAAGTTTAAGAGTTAGTTTCCTTATGATTTGTCGGTACAGAAATAATACAGAAAAGTTTGTAAAACCATAGCTTAAATATTTGGATGATTTTGAGTTTAATAGTGTATTAGGTTGAGTAAAA
This sequence comes from Leucoptera coffeella, assembly GCA_030578115.1. NCBI lineage: Eukaryota > Metazoa > Arthropoda > Insecta > Lepidoptera > Lyonetiidae > Leucoptera > Leucoptera coffeella. The sequence continues at coordinate 263,607 of JAMBLF010000150.1, read as the reverse complement.
AGTATTTCAAAAGCAGTAACAAGAATGCAAGAGCTCAATATCGTATAAATATCGATTATAATATATTTATTTACGCTAATAATAATCAATGAAAATCTTGTTTATTTCGTTAGCTAACACAATCAAAGTCGCGCGGTTGCGTAACAGAAAATAAAACAATATCTGTGTATTTAATTAAAACGTCACATTGTTATTTCATTAACGTCGTGATATCTTGATTGCTTTTTTCACATAAACCCTGAGAACGAAGTGTGATGAAAACGCCTTTTAATTGATATTTAGCGTGTGTAGTGTACTTAAGAATCTAAAGTTTAGATGGTCACGTACTTAGAAGGTTTGCTAAAATGTAATCAAATTATTTATCCATAGTTTTTATTTATGTCTTGCATGTGTAAAAAGCTTAAACAATTTGCGTAAAGCCAAGTCAAGATCTTTATTAAACTATAAGTTATAACTTTTTGACGTAATAGTACGTAGTAAAATCCTATTATTTTGTGTAATTTATTTTAACTTGTTTCCTTTCCTTTCTTTATTTTAAGAATAAATATACAATTATGTCAAATATTATGCTTATGTAAGTATATTAGATTATCGAATATTACACCACATTACACCAACAAACACAACTTCGCTCTATTCTTTATAAATCTTACTGCTATAAAATTCGCAACGTAATTTCGGCGTGTCTGCACTTTGTTTTAAATTTAACATGTAGCTGCAAAGAGCGTGAGTTGAAATTTTAATATATTGTGTAAAAGAAAACGGTCTATTGTGCAACCGATTTCACTTGAGTGACAGCATATGTGCATTTCGGCTTTCTCTGCCTACCATGTGAAACAATGTTTGCGAATTTAATTGTTTCCGAGATTCGCGTTTGGCGCTCTACTTTTTACTGAGTCTTAATGGCAAATGTAGTTTCGGTAGGATTGGTATTATGTATTTATAGTCAACGAGTGTGTATGTTGATGGTGTGGAAAGGTATATGCAGGGTTAAAGATAATTATTGTGATCATCTAAAGAGATATTAATATATGTGTGTAAGACGTCTGAGCACTTATACAAAAGTAGATCAATATAATATTATATATAATAGTGTAATAGTGATAGTGTGCTTTGTTTATAAAAAATATATACACGATAAGTCCTGTTTTTCTTGTAAAATGAATAAAAATTTCAAGTCTATCAAGCATATTAGAACAATATACTTTTTTATATACACTTCAATTATTATCTTCAATATATATTTATAATATTAACGTTAATATATTACAATACAATACTCATTCATTCAAGTACCAATATCCATTCATTCAATTACATATCCAGAAACCAATCAAGCACGAAAACTATCCACAACCCACCATACCACCAACCTAACCAGCGTATTTCTTTCACGCATTTCTTCCATACAGATTGCGTTTGCATGTTAATAACCACAGTTAACATAGTCCAGTGGACACATGGTCAGACCATTTTCTCCCGATCTGTATGCGCGGCGCACGCGATGTATCGTCCACACACGTCGTATGCCGTAACACGAGCACGTTGTGGACTAGGCACCGATTCTGCTAGCTAAGTTTTGTGTTGTGTAATAGAAATTTAGGTGGGATATCGCATGTGGTGTGGGTTAGTTGTTGATAGGGTTAATTAGCTTTCAGGGGTTGGTTGTGTTGAGTTGGTTTTCGGTCTGTTTTAATACAATCCGAATATTATTAAAATTTCGTTGATTTGAATACTTTTTACTATATTTAAATTATACGTAGCAAGCATCTATGTTTAAATACAAAATCAATTGTCGTCCTCAAAAGCAATAGCTAGGAAGTGTATTTTTTATAATTTTATCGTTACATATTCTTATCTTGAGGACTGTTCTGATTTTTATCAGTATTTAAAAATTTTGACACTTTCGTCTTTCTCTTACAAAAACCGAAGCCGTCAAACTGACGTCAAGTTAACTTGTAAGGAGAATCGGGGCGCGTCATTCGGTGTGATACGAGCGAAGCGCGAGGATGAACGTTGTGCAACTGTGTGAATTTGTTCGGTTGCTTATAGACGAGTTTCGTCATCATCGAATAAGTTATTCGACAGTACTTGTTTGCGAATCCACTGACATTCCTTTTTATACTCGGGTCAAATTCTTACTGTTTTTTTTATATATGAGTATTTATTTATAGTATAGTAACTAGCGATGATAAGGAAATAAAAAAGGGTTTGAGCTTTTTAGCAGTGTTTACTACAATACTTTTTAACGTTGACTATTTACTTCTTGTCTGTATTTTTCAGTACCATATAGACGGATCAAGACAACTGATCTCATTTTTTTCAAGTACCTACTTCGCATAGCAAACCTTCACAAACGTCACATGCAGATTCTATATAAGCCTACATATAAGCTTACACACTCACTAATATATACATTATATTAATGGGATTAGGGCCTTAAACAGTACTATACAACCCTTAAACAGTACTTCTCGTATCTCAAACATCAATAAAATACGCACACTGAATATTCTGAATGCACCTCGCACCATTTCAAAGAACTAATACCTTAATGTGTCCCGACCGACAGTCAACTTCCGGTTCCTTTGAATAGAGCCTCATTCAGGCTACGTCGGCAACTTGTTCAATTGATGGTGTAATCATTGATTAATTTATCTATTGGTTTACACTAATGTTGATAAAGTGTTGAATATATGGGAAAGAGCTATATGTAATTGTATTTATCGTGTCAGTGGATATTAAATTGAAAGGAATTTTACTTACTTATCAAAAGCTATTTATCTATTGTCTCATTCTGTATTTTTTTACATATATGTTTTTAGGAAATCTTTTTTCTATATCGTAGTACTTTCTAAGTTAACTTATTTCTAAACCTGGTTAAAATAACTGATTCGCATACTGTTACCAATTTTCCCTCTTTTATTGTTAATACGAATACGCTTACCTGAAACAAAAATATCAAATTAATATACTTATAGAATTAATATACATAATTTAGTAAGGCATAACAAAAGTAACAAATTTACTTCCTTAATCTAGGCATTAGTGACGTAATTATAAATAGCCTAAATTAAAATTATACTTTTTCAGTAACTGATGCTTTTTCTGAATGTCACTGGAACCATAGACTAAGGTTAATTAACTAGCAATAACCAAGTTCAAATTTTAGAACTCAACCGTCAGTCACTCACGAGACTCACTTAGTTTTGTATTATAAGTTCCTAAAATTCCAAATTAGTATCTAATCTTGAAAACATTGAGACCAAAACCCTGTCTGTCTGAATACCATACAGAGAGAGACGATTAACATTTTTGGAGGTGATATTTAGTAATAGGCTACAAACGAAAACAATCCCAACTGTCAATTACATAGACCACCAATAAGTAATACTTATGATTGAGGGGTATTAAAGCCAGTATTCCTTCCGTCTTGAACCAATATTTCCGCCATGGTTAAGTATAAGTATAAATCAGTCACAATCATGTTTTATGCATGCATAATAGTACAGTAGAGAAATGATACATAGGATTTACTCGGCAAACTATGCGTCGATCTATTTCTGAGATAGTTCAGCCAACTTTCTCTGTAGCGGCCAAATAGCATTTTATCTCAAATCGCCTTAAGATATAATAACATCCAAATGAAAAAGTCATTAACACTTGCCTGTTTTAGTTGCTGTATGGAGGTTTAAATTGATCGGGTTATAATTTAGGAGAAATAATCTGTCATAGTCAAAACTATGATTGATTGTTTCGCTTTTTATTGAATTTGGACTTTATTGGTCTAGGTATAAGGATCATATTTTACTGTTAGAATATATAAAATCAGTAGCCATAACTCAAATGGTAATTTCTGATTGATTTTTTTCATCAAGAAATAGTTGATGCAATAAAATTATTAACTATGTTTTATGGCTAGCGTTACAATTTTTATGACAACGGTATTTTATTTATTGATACTTTGTGCATTTTGATTGCAGTTGTTAGGTAACCTTATATATATATATATATATATAGGTTATAGTTAAATTCTACGACATTCCTAACTTTAAATTCATACAGTGACAGAACACTTGTTTAGTATATTAGATATATGTATTAATATGTGTAATTGTAATAAATATTCCTGTTTTTTTATGATTATTATATAATGTTATTATGTTATATTGTTTGCAAATCTCAGCAGGGCGTAAGCGTGAATATATACTCGTATATATGAGTACCGGCTATCTTGTCAACACGTGGGTTCGAGGTGGCTATAGAATTGCTACCTTCGTAATTGCGGACACGGAAACCTGAACCTCTGACTACCGCGCAAGGGTTAATGGTCGTGAACATGTTTATATTTTATCTGTATGTTATAATTAAAATAAATATCTTAGGTGTGCATATACAACAGCACAGGAAACAAGTAGTGAAGATTAATAGTTATTTTTAAGTAGACGATCGTGAAAGTAGACTGGCGTACAGAGGTTCATTTATCTTATTTCGATGAGTCTGTGACAGGTATTTTGTTCTAGTGTGGACCGTACTTTGTTTACTAACACTCTGTTACTCATCTTTAATAAGGAAATTTAATCCTACGCTATCTTGGGTTTAATTTAACACGTGAGTGTTATAGATTATTGAATAAATAGGTTTAATAGTAATCTATTTTACAGATGTCTCCAATTTGATCTATGTAAGTTTACATTACTTAGATATTTCTCAAGGACCCATAATTAGCGTAAATAAAAAAAGAACATGTACGTATGTAATAGTTATAGATAGTTTCAGGTTTATATTTTTTTAATAAACAGAGTAATAACAGTTTGAGAATATAAATTTATTGCAACTTGTCATTATCGTATCTATATAAAGCTAGAAAACGTAAGTATTACCAATATAACTATAGTATTATAACAAAACATACCTATAGTTTAGGTCATATACCATTCAAGGTTTTAATTGTCTTGTTTTGCTGGTATTGAGATAGAAAGTCAAACATATAAGGTAAAGGGTTAATAAGCATCAAAATGACTTTAAAGGAAATAATCGTGACAGCCCACTATTCAGTTTATTATCAATATATTAACGTTTCATGCTAGTCTGTGACGTAAACAGAGTGGTAACTAGCTGCCGTTCTTTCCGGCATATGTTAGGAGGCTACTTGGCGTTATTGGAATTGTAAGATCCACTGCGTCCTATTGGGTGATAGATTAGAAACTTGACACCAAAGTTTCATATGATATCTTAACCCCAATATTCCTAATTTTTCACTTTAGAAACGTACAGACATCCTGGTATCAAAAAAGTGCTTTCTCTTATTACTCGATACTTGGGTGATTTTTATTCTGAACCTAACAGCTGATGTAGAAATCAATAGATTCGGCCTATAATTCCCCAAAGTAAATATAGAAAGTGATCTGAGCAAACAAGCCCAAACCTTGGGCAGTAAAAAATGCCATTTTCTCATAAACTGTAGCAAAATCAAACCTAGTTACGAACAAAAAGAATCAATTGAAAGTTTAAACAAAACATGGAAAAACTCCGACCTCTTTTGTTGTCTAGTGGATTGGTAAAAAACCGAATCGTGCTTCTGGCGTCCAAGTGAATCGAGATCACATTGGTTGTTAACCTCTCTCATTTGCATGGTACTATTTTTTAATATTTGTTGTAGAATCAATATTTACACTTTCTCCGAAATTATTGAATTTAACTCAACGGTATCAGTCAGTAAGAGTTGGTGATAAAGGTTGGAGTAAGGGAACTTTAAATTATAACGAACAGGGATTTTTTTGCGATATCAACATCTTCGACAGGTATAAACATCATCATCATACATACATTCACGCGACGTACACCCACCTTTAGAAGATTATCTCCAATTTGATCTGTTTAAGTTCTATGTGGCCTACCCTGTCCAACGCTACTTTCAACTTTGACTTTGCACATATGACTGTGTGTAATTATTCAATAAAATAATTATTGTAATACATTTTTCTAATATATACGTAATAAATATTGTGTGTACTTGTATTGCAGAAGAAACAGAATGCAAGTCAAGTCCAAAGTTACACAAAATCCAGTTTTCTAAGCCGCAAAAAACCATCATTAGCTAATTGAAAGTAAAAACATAAACTAGCAAACCGCATAAACTAAGAGACCGCAAAACAAAACCACACATTGTATTTGTATAATATAGTCCGGTTTAAGTGGGTCAGGTTGCATTGAAATGACGCTGTCATAACAGTCTAGCTTCCTAAGAGAAGCAAAGAATAGTTTGCAGAAGAAGCTATTAACATGCAATTATTCACACGAAAAATGCAAACAGCAAGAGACATTGCACTCTATGTTACGTGGAATAAGATGTAAAATTGAAAACTTTTTGCGGTGCAGTCCGTGTGAATTTCTCTACATTTCACTCAAATGTGAGGTAAGTTTCGATACTTAACAAAGAAATTCCGTATACAATGTATATTCTTGTTTTTTATTTCATTTATGACATGAGATTATGATGCCACATGTTGCTCTGGAAATTCAATTAAGTTTTTGGGACAGAACCTCTCTGATAATTAATCTCTTTCACCTTCTTTGCCATGCTTTCGTGGTTATTCTTACAAATTGCTAGCTACTACCTAAAAGACTTTTTATTTTCCATCTTATAATACAAAGACAGTGACAATTTTTTGTAAGTCGATTAATACGTTGTAAATATTGGTAATTTTATCATGAAAGTTCAATAGATTTCTTATTTTAACTACACTCAATAACTTTTAAATTACCAAGCAACGCATAAAACGTAGCACTCAGAAGCGTACCTTTGCGAAACTTTCGACTCCATTCGCTCGTGGTTGAATAACTACGCGTTGACGAGAAGTAGTCGGCACGTTACGTCAATACTAATATATGTGAAAGAAACTCAAACATACTGGTACACTGATAAAATATAAATTTACCGAAAGAAGTTAGGTTATATAAGTAGATATAATATTTAGTGTAATATAACGCTTGAATACGATTAACTGTACTAAAGCGGGTAATTAAGGATTGAAAGGTATTGTTTTACTGTTAAGTATGTAAATATATTACAAAAATGCATTCGAAATGCCAGTGATTTTTATGCTCCGAAATTCTGTTCATTTCAACAATATATTATGTACTTTTAATATCATATCAATAATTCATATTATTGTTCTATCAATATCTAAGAAGAGAAACTTATCTTTCAAGATATCAGTCACAAAATGTCAGTCAGTCACCTTAGTTGTTTTTTCGTTATAATCAAATGTGTTCTTAACATGAATAATTATTTAGATAATAATTGCTGTATAACTATTAAGTTGCGGGTGTTATATTAATCAGCTACTATTTATTACTACACCTCTATATACACTTTCTACGTCTATAGCAAAATAAACTTTCTGTTAACTTGCAAACCACAACGTGCGGTGAGCGAAACCTAATAATAATTTTCAACTCAATTGAAACTCGTACAGTGTAGAGGATATACATCTACTTAAATATACATACGTACTCCAGTACATATGTATATTTAACAGCTAATATGTTTTTCGGAGGGTATGTAAGCTACTTTTCCTTATAGTATGTAGTAAACAGATACTAAGATACATGAATAAATATTAGTTCTTGTTTTGTATAGCACACTGACTCCGTTTACTAATCTCTGATTGTTTTATCTTTATATACTAGTGTATCTGGATATTTCAAAGAGTTACTAAGACACTTTCAATCCTTAATATGGCCATGATTTTTTTTAATAATATTACAAGCATGCGTTACAAAAAGATCATTTTTCATTACAGCAAAAACAAATGAAAATTCTCTTTTTTCTGAAATTAAATTTTCGCATCGCTAACATCCATACACACTTTATTTATAACTTAAAGTAGCGCTTTACTAGTATTAGTTACATATTCTTTAATAATAATCTTATTCTTGTAAACTTTTAATTACTCCGTTTTAGGTACTACATTTTACTACCACTCCATCTACCGACTGTACCCAGCACCCACAGTTTCTATACCGCAGTTAAGTAACGATCTATCGGTGAAAGTGCTCCAAACCTACTGTATGGCAGCCATAAAATACTCAGCTTATAAAACTTAAGGACATAGGAAATAAATTACAGCAAATAGTTTAGTTGGCGAATATACTCGTAAGATAGGGTCATCGACTTAGTATAATTGAAAAGCGTGATATTGAGTTACATTAGTAATAAATCTTATCTTTTTGTGATTTATGTAACAATTTTTTTACACTAGTATTTGTTTACTTCATGAAATAGAATACACGTTAGCTTTAGATAGTGTCAACCAAATATATTTACGAGTGTGTTGAAACTGTATGAGTAAATGATGAGATATTTCGGCCAAAACACGACGAATTATGTCTGTATATAAAAAACCGGTTAAGATTATATATTACCAAACTTTCGACGAATATGATAAAATAAATCAATAAAATTCGCAGTTAATAGTAGAAAATAAAAGTAGAAGTTAATCTTTTTGTTTCAATTGACTTTTCTTACTTCACGAACAAACAATTATATCTATAAAACTATATTGACCAATATAAACACTAAATAGCCTGAGGCTGAGAAAGAAACCCGCTATTACACTCGCCAAATTAAACTAGAATCGAAAAAAATAATAGGCGATAAAAAGAAATGACAAATGGATTTGTGACAGGCGTGACATTAAATATGATTGCTAAGTTAACTTGTTAGTAATAGTTAGTAGTTAACAGTTTATTGAAAAATGTTTTATCGTAATAATATTGGTAAGATTTTGAATGCAATAATCATAATAGATTTTTTATAGCTAGAGCAAAACCTATTAAGAGCCAACGAAAATTCTTTCAACACAATCAATTAAATTGTCCATTGCTAGTCTAGGACGTAAAAAGAATGCTAACTAGTTGCCGTCCTTTCCGGCATGTCGTAGGAGGCGACTAAGGGACTAGGGGTGTATGGAATCAATTGGGCGATGGGCTAGCAAGTGTCACCAATGTTTGCAAGACATTACTACCGCTATATTCATGCTGAATAGTGACCTAGGAGATTGAGAACTCCGAGGTTCTGTCGACCCCGAAAGGGATTGCAGGACGTGAATGTATATTATGTACAATTGATTAAAATAAAATGATATCATGGATATGAATTCATTTAGTAAATTATTCAAAAATATTGCTATTATTATAATGGTCTATTAATAATATCATACACAAATTGCAATATTATGCACAATTAATTTCCTTGACAATAATAGTTTTATATTTACCTAGAACACGAAATAAATGTGACAGCCCTAGCTGTATCGATAACCAGTTTCACCAGATTTTAGCTAATACTTGTTATTCGAGGCAGATCCGGAATCGCAAAGATTATCATTTACAAGTTTTTGTGAAATACCTTGTTAAGATAATTTGCCTGTTGCGTACGCCTTTAAGCTAATGTCACTAGATATTTAGTTGCTTATTGAGTACTAACGTATTAAAAGCGTATTTATAGCTTTATAAACCTACATATTTATGTAGATATGTATTACGACATGAAATTAAGCAGTGTGCAGTGTGCAACTACAGTGTATATTACTTATGGAAGGGATGTGAGTGCATACCTATGTAAATAACTATAATATAAGGCACATCAAATGTAGTTACTTTGTAAGCCTTTTTAAATAGCACTGAAAAAACCATCATATGACCCAAAGTAGCTCAAAACATAAATATATGTTAAATATTTAAATATTTTAACGAAATTACCAGTACTTCGTGTCATTTGTAGATAGAGATGCTTACCTGAAACAAAATAAATAAACAATTAATATATTTAGTAACGGTATAAATAAAGCAAAACAATATAATCTAACACTTTAGACGTTGTCATATTTTTTTACCCTATCGATGTTCAAATAACACACTAAAAGTCTTCATCATTTTTTAATCTCATAATCGTTGCCTAAATAGATTCGTAACAAAACGCTAACCCCAAAAACGGACTTAATTCTTGTCAATCGGGAACTTCACCTATAAGCGATTGATGCATCAGTTAATTACACCATCCGCGTCTAGGAACATTCTTTACATACACTTCCGCCTAGCTTAGTCTTCTAATCAATGGAACAATAACGGAGATCTCTTAGGCAGGTCTCGTCTAATTTCAAGAGGAACACAATAGCTAGTTCAATGGATTTGCAAAGTGTAGATTGGGCCTATTGAAAAAGTAAAGTTAGCCACACACGTGAGACCAATGAACTGCGATTGATGCTTTTGTTTATGCTTCGTTGGTCTAACGAGCCTTTATTGGTGAAATTGAGAAAGTAGGCTTAGGGTACTGGTTTGCCTAGGTTATATTTAGATATTGCTTATTCATATACTACCTCTATACATATACATTCTATACATGTACTCCTAATTTTTACAGGGCTTTGAATAGAAAATTACTTGCAATATAACTTGATTAAATCTGTCAAGTTTGTTACAAAAGTAGTGTCAATGTAGGTAAAAAAAATTATGAGGTAGTTAGCTAAGTCGCTACCTATTTAGGATTTCCATCATAAAATTTAATGCAATATAACTTTTTTTAATAAGAATATTCCATTACGGACTTTTTTATATTGGTAGGTACAATAAATTTATCCACTAAAACAGGACCTTTTTTTATTAAAACCCGTAAATTATGTAACAGAAGATGCATTTAATGTAAGCAAAAATCTAGCTTGGACCTCAGGTGATGCTATTTTGATGTAAATTTGAATTTTATGCCATTTTATTACGCAAGATGTTGTTATTAAAAAACAATGATGAACTAAGCAGTGGACGAGTTTGTTCTGAATGTCAAATACATCGTAAATTGACTATTTTACGATGCAATATCATATGACTTTGTCTTTATGATCAATTCTGATTATTCATAGATAATTTATTTTTGTTAATCCTTTTTCTTTAGTTTGGCCAAAGTTTTTTTAATCCTTTATTACTAGCCATAAATATAGATTGTTTTTATTAAATAATTACTTATTTCATTAATACTTAACACGGATCTCATGAGAACACATTATTTAATTAATTTTAGTTATACATATTATTTTATAAACTTTATTTATAAAATTCATAATAAATTTGTATGTTGTAAAATCTATAGTTTTGCTACAACGAGTAAAAGAGAAAACAATAAAGCAGGTCCTTAAAATATAATAACCAACTAATTAACTAATTTAACCCCCTATATGGCAGTTCATAAAATAATTACCACACTAATTAATTATTAATTATACCAAAATATCATTCGATAAACATACCACATCCAATCACGAATATTCCATTTCGTGCATCGTGGTAGCAATCGAGGACAGGCCGAGAGGTCGGCAGGTTTCATAAAAAAAACTAGTTTCGAAATGTCATAATGTTATTAACATAGCTTCAGAACTGGGCAGCAAAGGTTTCGGCGGAAATGTCTGGGCTTGTAAACGCAGATATTGGAATATATTAAGGTCGGTAAATGTGTTACGTAATAGAGTATCTATTTTGAAGAGAATTGTACTATAAATTGTTCCCTTAATATTTTTTGTTTAATGATATTGAAATCCTTCCAGGAATATTTCGGTGAATGAAAGCTTGACTTGAATATCTACGAGAAGTAAATCGCTCAGTAATTTAGTCAGACCAAGTTTCAAAATGGAAGAAAATTAACCACTACATATAGTTAGATTAATAGTTTATCATATATATACCCCTGTTGCAGCAATATCAAAACAAAATTAAACGTAAACGTTAATCTTTTTCATCAGCTGTTAAAAACAAAAGAACTGCAACTATGTCTAAAGAAAATCCAATTGGCCAATGAAACGCGTCGAAATTTTGCGTCATTAATATTTCACGCTATAACTATAACGCAAGCAAAAGGTAAAATTTTACGCGATAATCTCAACAGATCAGTTGCGTAGTGTCTACGAGTACAATACAAAATCGAACAGTTAAAATGATTAGATTATAAAGTTGGCTAACCTTATCTATAAATTACAAATACCTATCCGAAAAGATGACTAATGCTTTACTCGAATAAAATTTGTATTTATGAGCAAAGTATTATTTTAATATGTTAGCTCATGGGTTTATATTTAGTTCAAGTGTTTTGTATCACGCAAGTTTGCGACTCTCTTAAGATAAGTAGCATTTGTTTACAGGTACAACTGGAACAATATTTATTATAACAGATACTATTCGTTAGCTTCTTGGTTTAGAGTCCCATCATGAGTATCAGTTCTTATAGCTCCCATACTTCTTCTTGCATAGTTCCATAGTCATAAGATAGTTTTCAAGAAACAAAAGAACAGTTCTGAGTACTATCCTATAATTTCCTCGATTATTCATCCACTGCACTTCAGTTGACCCGTTCTACGCTAGTTGAACAGCTAGTTTGCAACTCAGTAAGTGCATTAAACAAAAAACCCAGCCGCTTATGCAATAAAAGTATGAAAGTGAAATCCGACAGGCAAGTCTAATCAATTATGATACTTGACACGACCCAACGAAAGCGTTGATATTTGAGCATTTGTGCAATTTCATGTTAGTGCTTTTTGGTTAGTCATATCTTGAACACTATGGCATTGAAAGAGAGATAGAGAGGCTTTGATGCAGCTAAGCTGTATCAATGCTGAGTTGACATTAGTTATATGTTAGATTTATATGTGCAACAAGTGCAATGAATATACGCTTTCTTACTTAGTATACCTCTTCCTAACCCTATAATAAGGTCGATGCACATGCTCTTATAAAAGTCAAATCAATAGAGGATTTCCGTTCCAAATAAGACCTATTCATAACAACTTCGTAGTTCCACTTTCGTCGCCAACCTTGCATATGATTAGCCCGTTTTACATACAAAACCTTGTGTGTATGTGTATGTGTGTTTGTATGACACGAATGATTCCAGAACTGGTTTGTGTCATCTGTCTCAATGACAAAGACAAGTGTTCCGGTCACTTTCTAATTTGTCACTTTTCCCGTTTCATCTGTGGCAGTCAAAGAAATGAGAATAATCTCTTATCTAAATAAAGGAATGGATTAAAGATAGCCGCCCAAACACTAAAGAGCGTATTAGAAGAAGTACCGTTGGATTATTGTATCAGACTTTTAATTTAGATTTGAAAGGCTTATACGTGGATTTGGTTTTTAATAATTAATGGTAATTCCTGATTAAAATTATTGGTTTTAGTTAGAAGGTATATAAATATTGATACGGATTTTATATAAATAACAGCACGAAAACACATCACGCTTGATTCTATTTAAACTATTTTCACCAATCTCACTAGATAACTGCAATAAAATTCTTTATACAAACCGCTTATTGCCAGTAATTATTAAAATATTTCAAGTATGAATGAAAAATTTACTGCCGAAATAATACATCAACAAAGTAAACAAATTAATTAATTTTCAAGTTTTCTTTTTAATAACTCAACGAAACAGTGTCAAGGCGAATAGCAATAAAGTTTATTAGTTTTCCTCAAAATATAAATTGAATTAACAGTTCATAATTATTCATTTATAGAGTGAAGAATTACACCTTGAAGTATTAAGAGTATTATAAATTTATTATGATTTTATTTTGAATAATTTAGATGCTGTATTATAGATATTTTCAATGACATTCGTATTAATAAAACTTAATTATGTATTATTCTTTGAGTTTTCGAGTTAAATAGTACTAAAAATTGTACCGGATATGCTTATGATTACACATTTATATATTTTATTTGTAACTCATTTATATTCTATTTTCTCTTAGTTACATTATTTATAAGTTAAGGGAATTCATTGCAATAAAGCCTTTTCTTAAAAACAGGCAATAAGTAGTCAGCTGTTTCACACTTTACGAAGCCTAACAAAAAAATTCTTAAGCATGCACATCACGCCCGATTCCTTGTAGAGAGGTAGACAGAGATCACGGATTGACGACAGTGCTTCATTGACACTGCACACTCGGCGGTTATAGGTTAAATTCTTAAAGGCGGTCATATAGGTACCTACAAATACTAAACAATATCAGAGCCCACACCTCTGCCAACCCCGTAAAGTTTAACAGTCGTTTATGTATTTCTCTAGTCACTAGCAATCGCGAAGGATATTTTATTTCTAATTGAGTACATATTTGGATCACTATTCGACCTCGTGGTACCCAAACAGGTTTCTATATTAAATCGGCTCGCGGACTAGTTTAAAACCAATTATACATATTGATTCTAACATTTAAGTATTTACAGAAATACTAGTTTTCGAGCAGCATGCTTCTTTTTATACATTTTATTTATATATTCCGTTTCTGCACCAAATGCTTTTTTATAAAAAAAAGTTAATTTAGCTCTGTTATATTTTTATGAAATAAATATTTGTAATATCAATAAAATTAAGATAATACAGTGTTTTTCACCATGAATAATTTCTGGCTAATTGATCTATTTTCCAAAAGATAACAGCGTATACTAGGAGGTGCATGAATGTCAATAACGCGAAAATGGTTTGTCAAGACCTACAAGTGGGTATCCGTGATCTCTGCAAAAAAACTGTCCCTGCAGAAGTATGATATGTATGAATGTTTGTTATTTATTACATTTATGATTATTACAGGTTTGCACCAAATACGATAATAAAATAAATAAAAGTTAGAAATTAACTTCCTAAAATAAATTAATTAAACTCAAATTATAAAATATATATTTTAATTCATGGTCATTGTATGTTACAATATGATATCATTATAGCACTACTAAAATAAATATACCATAATCATTAGTCTATGTACGTAACTGCTTAGGTAACAAGTCTATCAAAAATCAATTTATGTACAAACCCACAAACCTGTGCACTATTCAGAAGCTGAGAAAAACACAAAAGAAGACTTTTGTATAAAACTTACGGTTTTATTTACTAAAGAAATGTGCAAGAGTTTCATCACTATTACGCTATTACTGACCACTTTGTAGTAAAATTATAGTATGTATATAAGAAAGAGAATGTAATAATACATATATAAAGAATGTATTATTATTAAATATAGTTTTAAATTCATATCGAAACACGACATTTTACTTGTTATTTCATTTCAGTTTTTTAAATTATTTGCTTATATTAATAACATTCAGCTTAAGCTTAAGTCATGACACTTGTGTTATTTATACATATAAAAAAAAACAACATCTTATATGCAATTTAAAAAAAAAACATTTCACATATAATAACATTATTGAATTACATAACCACCATAAGCCATGTGCCTCGATTTTCTATAAACATAGTTACGAAATCGTCACCTCACTCTTTTGTTGAGATTAGGTTGAATTTTGCAATCGTTGATAGGATTATAATAAGTTATGTATATGGCACAAAATGTCAAAGGTTAGGAGATCAGCAAATGTATACCTGCTCTTATTATGAATGAATTATTCATGAATCTTTGAGTGGTTTTGTCACGGCTTTGTCGAATGGTTACCTGTTTAATTTGACAATAGATTTGGCTTTAAAACGTGAAAGAGATGTAGGAAATATTGTTTTATACATTTGTATGTAAATGTTTACAAGATGATGTTATTTATTTATTTTATAAAGCTTTATTTATGGTGTTTTCAAATCTTATTTGAATATCATACTTTCCAGTGTTTCGCAACTTTATTTTATATTTACATAGGGAACATTATGAACATTATAGAGGGCATTGTGTAATACTTTTTGGAACGATACCTATATGTTGTTCTATTAAATTTTATAGAAAATTGATACTATTGTTTTAAGCATGCAAGAAAAAATCTTTATTATAAATATAAGTTACGTAAAATTAATAGTACATGCTTGACTATATCCCATTTTAACCAGATTCCCTTTCAACAGCCATTCACACCATAATTAGGTAGATTAGTCAACCCAATTCAAATGTGCACGAAATTAGCGAACCTTGAACCCGTTACAGTGAAACCAGTATAATTCATTCGCTGCCGTCAATTCAATACGTGTCTTAGAACGTCTCTGAGTACGTGAGTTTCGCAAAACTTAAGCGCGTGCCTGGCTAACTAATTATAACGACAGCCAGTATACAACGACCTCTGTGAGTTAAAATTGAGAGACTTTATTCACAGACAGTTAAAGTTGGGTTTTCAGTGGCAGTAAGATAAACCAGGGTTGATTATAAGCGACAGGTGTCACGAACAAGTGATAGTCTAGATTCTTGGTTTTATTTATGTTTTGTAAAGCAATGTATAAGCGTTGCGAGTGATGTCGGTTTTTGCTAGAAATTTAGAAAACTATGCTGGATTGTTCCGTGTATTTTTATTGTTGTAAGTTTCGTGGCTTTATGAAATTTTTAACTGAAATTTGTTTGCATGGAGTATATTGTGTTGTAATTAATGACAATTATTATACGTGATTTTGGGTTAACGCAATGATTGCGTGAAAATAAATGTCAAACTCTTATCCATTTATATATTCATGTACTAAACGCAAATATTATAATATTTACAAAAAAAGGTTCTTGGAAATGAATACCTGTTGAAGCTTATAATATATTTATTATATAATAAGCTTCAACAGGTATTATAATAATAATATTATAATAATTATAATATATTTATTATTATATTTTATAAAACAGTTAATTATCATATTAAAATTATATTAGGTATCTCATAAAAATATCCTACAATACACAGACTGCCATTTAAATCGGAAATTAATCTACATCTCTACTCAAATAAACAAACCATGTGAACATCAAAATCGTTAAACAACTCCAGTTAGCCAGTACATACACAAACGCGTACTAAGTCGAATTTCCTTCCATTATCACCCGAGGCCGTAGGAAGCGGCTAATTGTTACAATAGTATCTTATTCATATATAAATTTACGTTTTCCGATTCGCGAGAAACGTCCGGACGTCCGTTTCGAGAATAAAACTTTGGAATAACACCTTTAATGGTAAAGAAATAAAGTTCAATGTTGATAGATATTTCTATAGTATGATATAAGAGATATGTAAGGCATTCTATATTTGGATGAAATTAGAACATAGGCATACGTAAAGTCATGTTTTATGATACCTTTAATGATAGAATAATATTACACAGACGAAATATATCTTCGAGCAATTTAAGTATAATATGTAGTTTATTGACAGAATTTAGAACCATAAGTCATGTGTTAAATATTTACGTAGGTAAGAAAGTAATTCTGGATAAAAGTATTTATTTTTCATACTATACTTTCTTTGGTTATATATTGAGACCTGTCACTAATGTTCCATTCATTTACTCATGTTTTATATAACCTAGGAGAAATGACGAAGTATGACATGACTCCAAAGTTCTGTCTATGCCATAAAAGACTAAAGGATGTGAATGTATACTATGTATTTATATCATATCACGGCAATAAAAGGTCAATAACAATTCTCTACTACTACAAAGTAACCTAATTCTACTAACAATATCAATATTGACACTTTGGGCCTCCCAGCACTTGTTATGTCAAATATAGATTCAAACGTTTGACATGTGCATATTGTTATGTAAATGTACTATTTGTTCCGTTCTAGTCTAGATAGAAAGTTAGCACCTGCTATCGTATTGGCATGTCATAGGTTATGTGTGATTTATACTAGGTAACTTAAACACTAGACCGCGAACTAGCCTATAGTACTCTACTACCGTACCTAAGTAGTGAAAACGAAAGTCGCCTAAACCTCTGATCACTACTAAGTTAGAGACTTACTATTTTTAAATCAATTACTTTTCCTAAACAGCCTTCATGTGTGGGTGTTACACATCTGCATAGAGAGCAAGTTTTTACAAGTGACATCAAACGGAAGTCATTACAATTTCAATGTTTTTTTGACACATTCCAATTGATTCAAGTTCCGTGTTCAGATGTGTCTAATACCTTGCCTCAGGCTGTACTGAGTTAAATGTTCTCATACTATTAAGTTTTGTAAATGTAAACGAAGATAAACATATTTCAATCAACATATATTAAGTTCCTTACTCGTATATCCTTTGCAAATTTGATATAACCTTGAAACGTATCTACAGGCTTCGATAGCAAATCTATCGATATAATTATTTCATTATAAAAGAATATTGGTAACATTCTTCTTACCAGTTAAAAAAATACATACGCCAATAAAATTGGGCGTTCAAGACGGTGACGAAAGAACATATATTCTGGGTTCTCCTGGTTGGCAGTTTTGAGTCACCTGACGTTTGAGTGCACATGGTTAGCACAAAGTATCACTTCCAAATAAAAGTAAGATAACGTGTATTAAAGTCAATAAAGAGTTTTTATTTTTAAAATATTTGAAACAAATTTTAGCCCACCGTATAATACAGTAGATATTTCAATACCCCTAGATTCTTAGTCACTTTTAACGTCTTTCTATATATAAGAAAAGCATAAATATGTATTATAGTTATACTTAATACTAGCAGACTTGTAGTAGCTAATAAAATTCGGCAATCATCTGACCTTGCCAACTAATTAATTCATTGCGTTCCTAAGATAGCTTAAGAGACTATTATGTAAAATAGAACCTACACAGTCTGAGAACAGTAGCCTACCTCTAAAGTCCTTATTCGATTAGAATTATGCTTAAATGATTACGGTAACTTAAAGATTTGTACTATGGTTTGAGTGACATAACATTGAAAAAATTATAAAAAAAATTACCCTTCAAACACCACGTTTTGCTATAGTCATATTATATATAGTCTGCAACTCACGAAACAGATGCTAACCTTTTAGATTTAAAATACACATAATAACTGTATATTTTCTAATAGATCGATAATCTATCCAGCGGCACAGATTTCCTCATGATGACTTCCCTCATCAAATTAACAAATATAAATAAATTTGAATGGTATTGACGCAATTTAGAAAATTCCAATTAACTAGAATTTATAGACATATAAGTAGCAAGTCAGCGTATGAAAATAGAAAGAAAACGCAATCTCCATCACTGCATGCAACTTTCTCGAGTAAAAGACTTCAACGCGCAGGTGATGACATCAACGCATTATTGGAGTTAAAAGTGTCTGATTACATTTCTGTGTTTTGTAATATTTGTTATAACGCATGAAATTGTACTTTTAAACAGATTCCATATAGTTTTATTATATTTTTTATTATTTAATTACTTTTTTTTACTTTAATTGTTGTTCTTATTATAATACAGCAAGACTATAACAATTACGTTTAATAAGACGGAAAAAGCGTATATCCTTAAATTAAACTCCAATTATTTTAAAACTTGTCCAGAGATTTCAGTCAGTAACAAATACAACGCAAAGGTTCTCATTAATTTTGACGCATTTCCTACTTTTGTGGAAAGGTCACAATTAAAACTGCTACAAGTACGTACAAAGTAGAGATTGCCATCATTTCCGTAATATGATCCATAAAAATATGAATAATTAATTCTACGTTCTTCATGAAGACTCTACTCAATTAGTTGATTTAAATTTTAGCGTTTTTTGATATATATTTCGACCTTCATATGTCTTTAGTTTGGAGATTTTGACATATTTTAACGTTGTATCAAATTAACATAACTACATATTTTTGTTACTGGTAAGATTAAGATTAATCTGATTCGACTTAATCTGTGCGTGTAAAATTAGCATAAATTATTTAACTTTAATAACTTAACATTGAAATAATTACTGAATAAGTTAGGAATTTTAGTTAAGCAAAAACAGCCAATGAAATCAAACGTCTTAATATACGTATGAATATATTAAGTCTCGATTATATTATTTAATATATGGCATTATATTCACCTAATATATATATTAAAAAGTGTAGGAAGGTAATTTAGTCTTAATTAAAAAAACTGTAATTTAATAACCATTAGAACAATAATGTTTTTGTAATACTAAAATAAATGTTTTTTAATTGGATTATGCATTAAATAATCTAAATTAGAAACAAGATCGTTGACAAAAGTATTTCTAAATTTTATAAATTGCAACAGTTTAAATTTAAAACCATTATCAGTTCCTAAAAAACCAACACGCAATGACATTATTCACATATATTCTCTTTTATCACGTAAAACGATAACTGATAAGATATCACTCAGAATCTTGAAATAACTCTTACGTTGATTAAGAAAAATATACGGGTATCGCGAAATGATGTCTAATCTCTACTTTGCATATTATGCATAATTTATACGAAACAGTCTCTACCTTAACGTAAATGACCATTTTATGTAACAAACAAGCAAATTTTATTCATATCAATTTAAGAACGACTTCATTAGCATATCACCTCTGTCTAAGTTTATTTTACAGACAACCATTATATTGTAAAAGTATTTAAATAATTACGGCACGCATACTTAAATAATTGCCACGACATTAAACTGCAATGCAATCGAAAACGATAAAAGACACATGCACACCTACCGTTCGCAAAAAATGGGGTGAAAGTCAACAAAAGCCGACACGGAACCTTCGTGTCGAACTCCACAAGGAAACTCCAACTGTCACTGTAAGCCGTCTAGTTATGACGTCACTGGATTTACGGTCACCACACTTCGCTACAGTCACACTACTATTTATTCGTGAATTTTCGATGTATGCGACGCGAACGGACGCGAGCGCTCGACGCGGGGTTAAGCGAGAGACTGTCGTTTCTCAAAGAAGGCAAACGGAACCAGCGAGATGACGTCGTGAATATAGAGACTTTTTGGAAGGTTTTTCGTCGGTTAATGTAGAGTAAATTCGATTTTGATATCGTGTAGGTGTCCCGGTAGTCTAGTGTCAACTTTATGCGTTTCCTGTTGCATCGTATGATGTTGTGTCATTAGCGGGGATATAAAGCCTTATCTAATAGTCATTTGCGGATGGAAAACCTTTGTGCATCTTCAATAACAGCTTAACGCATTTGGAAACAAACAATGAGTAATTTGGTTATTTGTAAATAAATATTAAGATGGTAAACATTATAGGAAGTGAATTGAAAAATAAACAAAATTTGTTTGAGCATTGTGTATAAGATAGTTGCTGAAATGTACGTTTCTCATACCATAATTTCAAATAAATAAATAATAGTTTCTAGATTTTATTAAGAGTCGGTGAAGATAATTGTTAGTATCTGTGACAGTGACATATGTTTTGAGCTGAGGTTGAGGTGACCAATAATCATGAAATCCACAGTTTCGGAAATGAACATATAAAACTCTATCTAACACACTCAGTTTAATAATCATTAATGTTTATTTTAATATTGGCTATCAAGAAAGGATGATCAACATTGAAGATCCCAACATCGCGTCAATATATTATGTAAAATTTGCCGAGACATTTTGTTAACCACGAGTTGAAGATTCTCTTAACAATGATGGATGTATAGATATTCGTTTCTTTTGGTACATCGTCTAGACGCGAAATCTAGATTTTAATTAGATTACATACAAGTTTGTTGACTAATTTATTAATTTAAGGCTCTAGAGGCAAAATGAGCGTAGTTCCGGGATCAATCTCCTTTATAATGACAAAATGAATTTTATCTCATTGTGAATCTACCTATCTTTGTTATTTACGAGATTTTATAATGTCATATATTCCTTATCATCAATTTGTCTAGTACCAAACTGCTATCTACATACTGCGATATATCATGATCCATCACAGAACGTATATTATGCTCGCAATCTTCAAGAGAATAGATAGAAGTTAGTAGCATTTATAAGAAATATTATATATAGGGAAATTTATAAATGGACATACATATATGTATTTGATTAATAACTACACTTCAAATCGTCACCCTTTGAGCCATGGTCAAAAGTAGTCAGAAGAATTAGGCCTGCCTATCTCTGCCATAGCAAAGATATATTGGTTCTATGAACACTGAACCCAAAGTATGTATCACATAATACCACTTTATTTCGCACAAAACTTACATAGAGACTTCTTTGAAGGTTTAACAACCAAGATCGCATACTAATAACCTTTTCGAACATTTCCTAAATACCAGCGAGACTCAATTAAGCGACTGAGTCAAGCCATTAGTGCAAAGGACGGCTAACGACCTTGGCTCTTACTATCGAATAAAGTGAAAACCCGCTCAGAATTAATATTCCGTATAGCGTGAATCGCCGTATCGTCCACCGTTTCGAAAGATAGAGGCGAGGTGAGGTCGACTCATGACCGTTGCATGAGTGAAAATCACGCGTATGAGTCGGATTGTGACGTCATTAATAAAAAATATGTACATTAATGTACATAGATTACTTATATACATAGATCACTTTATAAGTCGAAGAAAACGGTTATACGAATGGTTTATGGTATAATATAAAAATTACTCAAATATACGTAGGAATACATTTACTATCGATAATATTATGTTTTTGTTGTTGGTGTAAATAGGATTAACGTCAACCACCTATAAGATAGTATATAAATATAAACAGATTACTTAAAGATATTATTTTCAAAGGAATTCTCGTATTCAACTTTGATTTGCTGAAAATACATCTCAGGTGCCTACGATTAAATTAGAGTAGATATAGTTATGCTAAAGCTGACTGGCAAAATATTACGTCTAAAGGATTTTATCAACTTGAAAGTGATCTAAAAATATTATTTAGTGTTGTAAAATAAATAGTAAAATATTTCAGTTAAATTATGAATAATTTTGGAGACTCTACTTTTTTTGAAACTCTACTTTTTGTTGAGACTCTACATTTACCTTACGGATACGATTATGCGTAACAATGTATGACGTTTTCCTTTTGGATTTTCGATCTCATATTAACTAAAGCAATTACATCATTCAGGTGTGTGCGTCATTCATCTGAATCATAGTAGAAATTCTATTTCCATTGTCAAATTCCACCAAGGGCAAATGTTGGAAAAACTCTCAAATTCTATAACAGAGGATTACGCATTTTATCTGAAGATTTAAGATAAGGATAAGATAGAGACATATATAGGTTTCTAGGTCTTAAGATAGAAATTTAAATATTTTTATTTAAAAGGAAATGGAGTATCAGGCGGTTACCGAACAATTAAAAAAAATAACAATGTACTAATAATATTTTAGGAGTCTTTAACCAAAAAATGAACAGTATAATAATATTCCAAGACACTATTACACCAATTACACTAGCCTCTTACTAAGTAAATTTAAGACTTGTGTTTAGGGTATTAACGTATATTTTAGAAAAATAGATATTTATTAACCAGACTGGAAAGCAGAAGAACAGCGTGTTTCATAATTATGTATACCTATAGTGGAACCCAAGAAAGTTAGCGTTCAGAAGATTAATAAATTTTAATTTTAATAATAATAAATTTTCTGTTCGCGCCACGGAGGTAGTCATATCTTTTTAGCAATTGCTTCTTATTCCTTTTGTTAAAAACGTAAACAATTTTATTTGGCAACAAACATTGGAATACATACAAAACATTTATTTGGTATTTGACAACCTCCTTCTCATTTAGATACCTGTAAAAACCAAGATAATTTAGCTCAATAGACAACTGATACCATTTTAAAACCCCAGATCAGTAGCGATGTTAATCTGGGACTGGGAAAACCGTAAAAACACATCCGACTCAATTTATTAGGAACTAGATCTAGTTTAACAAAAACATATGCCACATTCCTGTCGAATCAATTAGTTTTTTTGGGCCCAAGGTCGTATTGGGACGATGATATTGCGGTTTATGCCACGTCATCGTCGAGAACTGATCTGGGATTGCCCATCCATAAGTGAATAATACTTGGCCAATTAACTTTTACTTTGTGAGGTTAGTCGGTGCGTGATTATAGAGGGCGCTAGTGTACTTTTAGAGATCATTGTGGGTATGATGTATGTTGAGATAAATAAAGATTTAGAGAAAAAGATTTTAAAGGAAAAAAAGATTTAAATTAAATTTAAAAAAAAAAACTACTAAAAATAAACAGTGGCATAAATAAGATAATATATACATTATTTCTGTATTTTGTGCCCAAAATGTAAAAAAGTATCCAATACGGGTTTTACACAATTTACTGCTATCTTAGTACATACCGATGCAAGTGGTTTTTTCTAAGAGCTATATTACTTACATACATATGAGATACACCCATAGTCCACAAAAGGGTAAGAAAGGTCCCTAAAAAACCTAAGTACCTTAAACAACTTACAAATTCAATTAAAAACACTTAAAAAACTACATTCCTATCACAGTCCTAACCAGCACTCGAATTATATAACACAAAACCACCGTTTACACACGCATGAATTTTTGCGCACCTCAAAATCAATTTGTATAGCTATTACGACTAGCACCCACGCAGGTTAGACAGTACAACGCCTTCATATTTGACTTCGCATGTAACACACTCATCTTCGCAGCTTTGGCAATCGAGAATTCGCATGTGGGTCAATGCCGCCTTTTGAATAAGTGGCGGTGATAGAAACCTGAACTGTCACGTGGTTAAAAAGGATTTCGTTACGTATCGGTTTCTTGTGTCGTGAATTTTGAGGCTTAGATTGGTTTGTAAAGGTTAGGGATTGAATGTCTCATAAATATTATGAAATTTGTTAAAATTATGATTAATCATTGCTAAGACTGACTTGGTGACTATGTATTTTGAATTTCAGCTCTAAATATTCATATGGAAGCATATACATATATCCTAAGTATGAATGCTATGCAAAATGTAAATAACATGTTTTTGCAATATAAAGTCTGATATATCTATATATTGTATTATTGTACAGTGCCATACAGTTACATTGATTCCTATAACACTAAAATAAATACTAAACTTAGTAGTATAATGAGAATTACTGTAAAATACAAATTATAATTCCTTCAAAATTCAAACGGTATTTTAAACAATTTAATAATACTCAGAAATTCATTCATTGAAAATGACAAAACCGAAAAATTACAGCCATCCATCCCCGCACCGGTGTTTTGTAAAAACAAAAGGGAATCAAGATTTTATATTAGCCAGAAGGTTCAATCAAAATCTTGTACCCCATGGCGTCTTGTACAGTTTTTGTTTCTTCAACAATACGTAACAAGTTGCTTGTTGCTTGTTCCGGAATTTGTTGTAATTCACTGAGATATTATAAATATCTAGAAATATGGTCCTTAACAAAACTAGGTATGTATGTGTATAAATTTTGATACAAACAACACCCATCTCTGATTTATTTGATGATAACAATTTCATATTTCATTTAAAAAATGTAGATATTACATTAGTCACAATTTCAAAAACGATACGAAAAGGTAGCTAAACTTCTGCATCGACCATTGAGCAGATCAAAGGGAACCGAAAACAGATTTGTAACGTAATCTCACAGGTTTGACTAAAAAGCACAATCAACCTTTGGCAACGAAATGACCATCATAATTTGCACGAAATTGCAGATATTTCTTAGTTTAATACTTCTTGTAAATACGAGTATATTTGTGTAGATGTACTTAATAATGAATAAAGCATAATAATTAAAATCGAAGCTTTATAGGAAAAATAGCACCCGTCACGGGTTATACATTGATAAGAAATAAAATCGTTCCTTCAAATTATAATTATTTCATTTGAAAATATATAAATAAACTTGTGCTGGAAAAATCTGTTACATGATTAAATCAATTCTGATTAAAACAATAAAAGTGATGATGATAAAGAAATGGTGTTAAGTTTAAACCTTTTAAATATGCTAGGATAAATTTAATATAATTCAAAAAAGGCTATGAATGAAATTTGAAGCCAGCCAGATGAATTTTAATGTAAATTTTTGATTAACTGCTGTGACATTCAAGAAATGCTAATTAAATTACACAAGAAAAGATAACACGTCACTATGTTTCTTAAACGCCTAGAAATATGCCAACTATGAAGCGACCTACCACATTACAATCGATGTATCGAATCGCAATCGAGTTGCAATTATTCGATTCTCCGAATAGGCTCTACCATTCGATTTTTTGATCAACCGTGCATGCATTAACGGGCGTTTATGATAATTGCATAACTGACGACTGCGAAAATTTCGGAGGCACATACACAAAAAAGAGGTGCCAACATTTCGACGAAGTTGTATTTAATTATAGACGGAGAGATCCTCTTTAAATGGCGTAAAATTGAACGATACCGGTCTTGCAAATGAACCTATTGTTTTATTTTTGGTGCTTCGGTATTCTGGTTATTCGGGACAGATTTTGTTGACATAACGGGACTTAGTAACGTTCAAAGTAGGTTGATTAAATATAGTTAATTATTTGTAGGTACATAGACATTATATATTACAGTTCTTTCTTTCTTTCTTATTGAAATGAAATGTATTTTTTTCATTAATCAAGTCATTTCGGATTTCATATATATGGTATTAACGAGAGATCAAGAAATCAAAAGAAGACACAAGTTTATATAACTAAGCTCATCCACATCCAGCACATCCATATTAACATTCTATTTCATTTTTGTTTTGCTTAATATTTTTATGCTACTACATATAGTCCAAGCAACTTACTTGCATTTAATTCTATAACTTCTAAATCACTTTTACTTTCATAGTATCTACTACAATATCTCTGAGAAAAAAACGTTACATATTAACTTAATATCCAATAAATTGACTTAGAAATCATAGTCAAATCACTCAATGGTTTAGTGAGTGGCAATAGATCAATTCTGGGTCACTTCTAAATTTAGTATAAAATTATCGCGTGTGTATTCTTAACGAAAGTCTTGCCTCGACTTCCCAGGAAGTGATTTGTAGTCTGTCGGTTGTATTACGAAATCAGATTACGTTTGCTCTGCTCATAAATCCAGTATGGAAGTCCATAAATATGTATGATGTATTAATGAGCGATTTAAAGGAAGATTCTTTCTACGAAATGTTACGGAAATTTGTTTTCATTTGGCAGGGTTGCTGTTGGGTGAACTTTTTCTGTTCATTTACTGTGGCTGGGAAATCGATAAATATTATTATATTTTTTATTGTATTATATGATTCTTAATTGTCGAGTAATAACAAAAAAATCATTTTCAAATATCTGAAGTAAACTTTTTAATTTGTTAGTCACTGAATTAATAATTTATTAAATTGATTGTTTAGCATGTTATTATGAATTTAAAGACACATTATACTAATATTAATTAATTAGAATACTAAAATATCGCCATGTTCATTATCGGTATCCATAATTTGATTTCAGACACAATGGTTGTAGTTGATTAGTAAATTAATTAAATCTCCAATACCCAACCAATAAATTTATATATTTATATAAAATCAATCGACAACCCCAAATTATCTCCACACAACACATTCGCAACCGAATAAATTCATTAAAATACTTTTTCTTTATTTGTAGCTTTAGCAAATTGAGCGCTTATAAGTGAGCTTTTTGTCTTTTTGTAATCGTGTTAAGAATAATAGCTTTTTAATCGAGCTTCCTGGACGCCATATATCAGGCTACCATGTTGGCTTCGTATGGTCTTATACCAATTTTGAATAGCCTTGGAATGTTAAGGTATGGATGCGTGGAAATGATGTTTAAACTATGTTGACGAAATAACCCTTAAATTATAGTTTTAAGAGATTCGCGATTTATACTCATGATTAATAAGTTTATATATAATAAAATTACCCTTATTAACCCGACGTTTCGTACATAGTCTGCCCGTAACCATGGCTACTGCAACGTAGCCGAAACGTTGGGTTAATAAAGGTAATTTTATTAAATAAAAACTTACGCGATAAGTCCCGTTAATTATTAACCCTTAAATTATTCAATACCTAATGATTTTGATACATTTTACCTTTATTAAAAGTTTGTTCGAATACTATAAGTATATTTTTAAAAGAAACTGACACGCTTTACTTTTCATAATAAAATGCAGTACAACTAGTAAAAAAGCTAATTGTTATTTACCTCTAAACAAATTGCGTTTCAACATCACACCCTTAACAAACAAAGCATTTTTCCAATAAACATTTACTTTCATGTATGAATATTTACAATATCGATGTTGTTTCAATAAACATTGAAAGATACGAGCGTTCTAGATAATAAATTTTGATTTCTTTGATCTATGAGAAACATTAATCAAACTCCTACATTATTATCATGATGGCTCTTTTTTGTGTCATAATAATAAATAAATAAACTTACATAGCATGTCTTTTTTCGTCAATAAACAGGAAATATGACACTTACCTGAAATGAGAAAATAAATTAGTAAACATATAATATATTTAAGTGTATAAACATAATTTTTCACAAAAGAGAAAAGAAAGATTGGTTAGATATCCAACTATAGTTTAAAATTATATTAAACAAGTACATTTAGCGAATATGTGAGTTATAAGTTAAACTCTAAGGTTTCACTTAAGTAGTATAACATGCATTGAAACCTAAAATGTGAATACGTTTAAAAAGCGCGTACATATCAGAGATTTAAAGATTTATACCTCTTTTATTCCTGTACGAAGAAAGTGTAAAAATAATTGGTAATAATTGAAAATAATGGTTCTTAAAACAGCATAAGTGAAAAGGGTATAAGTTAAAATCCGTGAAATTTCAATGTTCCAAAAAGACCTGAACATACAGTTTTGATGCGTGTATGTCAAAATTTGTGAAAACCTCCCATGAATAAATAAAGGTGGTACTTAATGACGACGTTTGAGATGTTGATGCTTATAATTTGCCCCAAAATAACCTTCCCGAGGTGTTTACTTTTTTAATTCGTAAAAAGTAAATTATTACCTTTTCACTCTTCGTGTAATATTCACTTATCGTGAATATTATCAATATCATACATTTCATTTGATTTTATTCTTAAAAAATATTTATTATTATATTAATTAAAATCAGGTTCAATCTCGTTAAAACATGTTTCTTTGCCTTAAGTTCCTTCCACTGAATTGTTTTAGTTTACCATATTCATAGCAGTATAAAACTGAACTGTGCAAATGAATACTTATTTTTCAACATTTTAACATTGACTATAAGTTACTCCTCATAAAACCTAATACTAATATATATTTACAAACTCCGTACGTATACGTAGGGTAAAGAACAGAAGAGCATGTATGAGAAGGTTAATGCGTATGAGTGAACAAAGAGAGATTTGTTAGGATCGTTTCAGGTGCATCGCGTTGGAGACGTAGAGGCGTAAATATATTATGTATGTATGTATACTTATAAACTTTAATTTCTTAAGATTTGAATCAAAAAGGAGAAATATACCATTTACCGTATTTCCGCTTCTTTTACCCTACTTTAAAACCTAAAGTGACTCACTAAAAATTGCATAAGTTTGGAATCTCTCAAGGGTCGTCGTATAACGGTACGACCATTGTCAAGTCTTAAATCGACACAAGGAATAACCGAACGTTCTTTTCGTTGACAAAACGCAAACTTATTAGCATATAGAAAGTAACATTGGACACTAAACCTAACCTCGTCATACTAAGGTCCATATTTGGTTCTCTTAAATTTAGGTGCATTTTTAAAGGGATACTTGACCACAAATGTTTTTATCTGGTAGGTATGCCATTATGTACGTAGTTTGCGGTTGCGTGGGTCGTAATAAATTGGACGATACTTGTTATCAGTTCACAGTGTTGTGATTAAGAATGGGTTCAAAGCTCAGGTTTTTCTAGATAGTCAGTACTCTAATTTATGAGTGTTGTTAAATGTCACTGTGTAGTTTTGAATACGGCATATCAAGAAAAATAGTTTTTTTGCGATCACCGTGTACATTCTTTAATTAATGCCTATCTAAAAAACTAGTATTTTTTGTGATATCTTACGTTGCAGATACTAATAACAATGCATTTATTCAAGATTACAAAAACATACACAATACACGTTACTTTAGAAAATAAAATCTAATGAATAAGGATATTGATTATGCCTGTTACTGTCCCAGCAATATCAGTTGCATTTTCAACGCCTGTTTTATGTCAGAACTACTAGAGGGCAAAGATATTAAAATGCTACTTTGTGATACTTCTTTCTAATTAGATCTGACTCGGAACTTGTCTACGTAGACATAGTAACTACCATTTTCTCGACAAATAAATGTATAACACTCCAAGACATTTAAAAGACATTTTGTTAATATATTTTTTTCAAATCTTTCCTTTGCGGTCAGTGCAATCACGTTACTTACGCGTGAGAGACATTAAAACAAATGCAAACCATTAAAAAACAATTGATTCATATCAAATCAATGATCATTAGGCTGAAGAATTTTTTATCAGTGATTTGGTGCATTATTTTTTTACTAATATATGTATGTTAATGTTCTTGTTGTATGTTATATAACCAAAAAGGTGAACAAAATAAATCGTATCGAAGGACCTTTTGCCTTAGGTTGTTGTTTTCAATAAAGATATAAAAGTTCATCATTGTGGCAATAATACAGAAGATGCAAATTGTTTTTTCAAAAACATCCAAACTTAAAGCACATATTTATACAATGAAGTAATAAATTGTAAAACTGATATTTGATCCCAGTTAAAATATCTGATAAAAAATCTCATCTTTGACCCAATTTTAGTATTTAGGACAACATATCGTGTTTCGTACCTACAAAGGTTAAGCCGAGTCCGAAATTCGGTCAGAATGTAACTGTGCCAAGCCCCCCACGGGCACGAAAATACGGGCACGGTACACTAGCAATAAAATATACAAAGGATTCCGAGTAGTGTAACAGTACTTGATTCTGCGATTCTTGTCAGGGAATTGCAGTGCGGCTGTTGGTTGCGCGAAAGGGGGGTATTTTGGTTCGGATAAATTATGGACCATTTTGATCGGTTGTGTATGACTTTTAGTCGTAGTACTACATGAATTTAGAGTGACTTCTAGAGATGAGAATGACGGTGTATTAAACGAGTTTTATTCTGGGATTCCACGAAAATTATTGAGATGTTATTATCAACATTGGATTTAGTATCTAACCATAATACCAAGATAGTTCATTCTTGTCATTTGAAAATAATATTTTTATTATTTTATTCTTACTTCACATTTAGAGTTTTTTAAATTCAACGTAGATTCTTTTCTAATAATAACAACGCAACTCCTAACATCAACTCTCATTTATCCCCGAGAAATCTCAGAACCAAAACCTTAACTCCGTAACCCAACTCTAGAATAGCTCCCCTGGCTGTGTGCCGATTATGTAAGAGAGAGTAGTATTACGGTACCGTCAATATTTATCACTGACACTTCGAGGGTATTAATAAAGCAGAGCCTCCTCAGACCTGCCCAAGGTCCCGACGTGATTCATGGGCCTTTGGACTTACACTTGCTAATTTGCGAACTTATTTATTAGGGTTCTAGACTAATTGAGATGTAAACTAGGTGCTTATCTTCTCTTCTTCGGTATCTGTTGGAGACAACTAATATCAAACTCAAATGATTTTATACTATGTAAGTACAAGTATTGTACTTTAATTAGAAGTCTAATCGTTTATCTGACAATGGTTGTCTCTTAATATTAAAATTCTACCGTTGGTTCGAAAGCCCTAACTCGTAGAAACTCTGGCTTTTTGTCCAATGCTAATTTGCTAGGGATAAACGAAATATTTTAGTTATATGCAAGTAATTTGCAGCCAAAATTCCACATGCTGTCAACGTTCTGATTTTTTTGCTTTTTATTTCATTAGAGAAGTTTATTTTTTTAACATCAGATAATTTGAATATAAACTATTTCCTAAATTATTTATTATATTTGAGCCAAATCACTGCCAACAGGGAGAGTGCCCAAGATGCTGGCAGCATTTCCGCGCTGAATGGCTAAACTAATTCTTTGGCCAAATTTTGTTCTGATAGAATAGTTATAGCTATATTAACCTAGCTCATACTATGTCTTCGAGATAGATACAAACCCAAATGTATACCTATCAGGTGAAAATTCAGTCCCTTAAAACCTTATTACCTTTTGCAAACGATGAATACTAATCACTTTTTGATACTAGTTAATCACTATTAGATTACAGGTTCCAATTTGTTAATAGGTATTTAATAGCTACGCTTAAATGTTACTTATATTATATTAATATAGTTTATATCCATTTCCAAGAACACACAATTATGTACATACACAAGAGCCTTTATTTCCTCAAATTAGGTTACGCTTCTTCGATATCTCGTTGGCATAAATCAACAAGTGTCAGATCTTCCCGGTTCGATGTAATTATAGTGTTTCTCTTAATGGAGTGTGAATTTAGGCGCTACATTGATAAACTTAATAGGTCACGTTTGCGAAATGTCTGAGGACCAATTAAAAGATGTGATTAATCGGTTTCTTTGTGGGAATGCGACTTTTGAACAGGATGTAACAGGTAGCTTAATTTAAAGGTGTTTAATTTGTTTTTTCATTTAATGATTGCTGATAAGACAAAAAGATAGGTCTTAATATAGTGTAATCTAAAATAGTGTTTAAAAAGATATAAAAAAAATAACTCGATCGATTGGAATAGGAAACTCGGAAATCGATACCGAAAATTGGTCATTAATTCAGGTGGTAAACGATTTTCATAATTTCAAAAACATTACTAACATCTATTTTAATGCGATTACAATAAAGCCTACATTTGTGTCATATGAAATCTTTAAGTTCTATATGAAACAGTTACCAATATTTACAGAATAAGGTCTCATTCAATTCCATATACTCTCATTTCGGCAACTTCAATTGCGGTTACTATAAAACAAAGTGTATATACAGAGTCGACGGAATACACGTAGGTGTGATGCATGGTTCTGCAGAAACGTTATAGCCGACGAAGTGTGGGCTCGAATCACCACTCGACCCGTCAAAATATTTTCAAAAGTCTCTTTTGTTTGTTGAAAGTGAAAATGCATGTTTTTGTTTAAAGCTATCGTGTGCTTACGCATGTCACAGACAAGATTTAAGAGATGCACAATAGATTTATGATTGAGCCGGGAATGAAATAAGAAAGTGATGATGCTAACAGAATTGAAAAGTGTTATTTATTGTTTATTATGTATATCTTCTGCTGTTTGTGTTAATATCTTGTTTACTTGATATTATATTTGATTTTACCAAATAACTGTGAATTAAAGACTCTTAGGGATGTTATAGTTTAAGGAGATTCGCAGTTTATACTCATGATTAATAACTAACGGGACTTATCGTGTAAGTTTTTATATAATAAAGGTAGCTTTATTAACCCGACGTTTCGGCTACGTTGCAGCAGCCATGGTAACGAGCAGACTCATCATCATGTCATCGTTAGTTATTAATCTTAGGGATATATCGATATAGGTTACGTGTCAAACAACCACTTCTTAAAAACTTAAGACATACAAATATCGCACAGTCCCTTATATGTATAAAAAAAATATTTTTTAGACATTTTTGGTACTTAAAATGGCGATAAAGTAATAACTAGTAACTACAAATGTCACTTAAACTATTGTTTATCCCGAGACACAATATTTGCAATGTATATCCTTTACGCCACTTCAATCATTGACTTGTACGTCTTATTTGTGATGCTAGTACTTCTATCCCACCTATTTAGTATAATACCCTTGATCGTACAAACACCAAAACAAAAATCCTGTAAGCACAGAACCTCCTTTCCGAGGCGACACCTCTGTTTCTGTGACAGGAGGCAGTTCTATACTCGCACCAGAAGAAAGACCTACTTGAATACAATATGCGCGTGTGTTGCAGACGAATTGGGAATTCCGATTAAATACATACAGGCTTGATCTACCTTCTTTAGAGAGACGAGCGTAATGTAAATGTATGCACCTATATACATATATACTTACTTTGATTTTACTTCACTTGTACCTATGTCTTAAACTGCGTGGTAAGTAATGAACTGATTACATTTTTTATTAGCCATAAAGCTAGAATACTTAAATAGGATGAGTATCTATTGAATAAATAAACCTGAGTTTTAAAACTTACTATTAATCTCTAGACACTACGACTACAACATAGCTAATTATAGACATCATCACCACATAATTCAAATTTATCAATCCACTAAAAACAGCCATTTCATTATCTCCATTGAATATAAAAGCTCCCACAACATAAGGCTACAAATATCCCAACTGTCAAACAATGTGTGCGGTGTCTTTTGCATAAATCCATTCAGTCCTCACCATAGCTTGGCTGGATACGTACAGTATAAACCCGGCCACCGTTTGATCGACAATGGGAATATATTCAACTTGGTCTCTTCTATTTTTCGCTAAAGGAACCTAATAGAAACAAATGATCAAATGTTAATCATTTTAAAGGGTGCTCTAGGTTTTGAATTAATGTATTAAAATAAAGATTTAACTTTTTCAAAAGAGGGAACATGATTCAAGCATCTTTATCATGTTTTATAATATATGCTGCAGAATAGAGACTAGGCACTAATAGAAATTCACTTTTCTATAGCCCTAATCTCTTTTCTTACATACAACGTTAGGTTTTTAAATCAGCTAATATTTAGACGCCTAAAAACATAGTAGATATAAACATTTTCTTACATTTACCATACTTTATGGTGATAATATAAGAATGCTAGTGAAAGACCTATATCGATGGTGAATAAAAATTGAAGAATGATATTAAATATATGCTATGATATTGAATATCTTTATTCAAAACCCAGAACAACAAAACTATCATACTACTATGTACCATTAAAAACACTCAGTGGTGAAATGTAGCTGGTAATTGTTGTAGAGAGAAGGGAAGTCAAAATGGGTATTAGTTGTTATGAAAACGTGTCAGATTGATTTCAGAGGTATGAAATATGAAAAGTAACCACTTTGTTTTCAACCATTAAAAGCACTCCTTTTTCCAATATCGGACACCATGTGCATATCAACTTTCGCATGCGCTATTATAACGTCAATACAGGACCTCCGGAGCGCGTTCTGTATACGGTTACGCTGGATGAGTTCATTCCTACTGCAATCTGTCAGGCCCTGCTTGCTTGAATACGTTAACAGGTGGATGGAAGGGTTGGTGGTGTGTTTGTTTGTTGTGAAGATGGCGCTAGTGGTGAAATGTAGCTGGGAGTTGTTTTAGAGAGAATGGAAGTTAAAAAGGGTATTAGTTGTTATGAAAACGCGTGAGATTGATTTCAGAGGTATGAAATGTGAAAAGTAACCAGTTTTTTTCTACTTAAGTTAAATATAGCACACATAGAAGATTCGTTAGAAGTTAGAACCAAGTGATAAGTATTCAGCTAACGTCATATTATGTATAAACTGAGTCTATAACATTTTTAAACAAACACAGATTGATAATTGTATTATACACGGGAATAAATATGTACAAAACTATTTCAGGTATGTAGAGAATATGACTGTCAGATGGCGCCATATCGAAAAAGAGTAAACTGTAACTACCGAGTGTGTATGATTATTTATGAAACGAAAGTGGTTCGTCAAGGTTGGAACGGATGGGGATCCGTAATCTCTGCCTACCCCTCTACTGGGAATCGGCTGTGATGTGTAAGCATGTAGTGGCGTGAATATATTATATAAGTCTCAGAAAACAATCTTCTGTTAACGATGCATCCGACAAATATTAATGACTAAACGCAATGTAGTAAATATTACTCAATAGACTCATTGTATGTATTTCAGTTTAATATTCATTCGAAGCTTCTAAAACGTACAAGCAAACCCGCTACCTGAACCAAGTATAACCCATAAATACACACTAAGAATTTATTGTACTATGTGTTTTCATTTTCATTCGCGGCGGCTTCACAACCTGTCTTTGACTTTCTCTAAAGCTATATAGTTGTCATGGTAACAGGAGAAATGTTATTTTGTCTAAAGGCCCTTCAGTTAAAGTGTTATTGATTAGTTATGTTTAGTTTCTAACACTTTTAAAGGTCAAGTAGTGTTGGTTATATATCATGTATGTTGTTGATGTAGTTGCATAAAGAAACATACTTGGACCAGTGTATATGTGATACGAAATACAATTGGTAACTCAATATAATCACTAGTTATTCTTATTTTAATTATTTCAATAATATAAGCTTGTTGTTCTACTGCATATTATATGTTATACGCGGTCTACCCCGACCAACTCTACCTACCACTTTGGCTTTTTAAATTCCTTGCGTAACCTCCCTTTCATCTTTCCGCTCCATGTCCCCAACCACCTCAACAAACATAAAAACATACGCTTCAGGACTTTTGTATACAAACTCCCTTTTTTCACCTCAACAAACCTTTCTCTATTTTCGTCACGACATCTCTTTTATGGGTCTGAGTGAAGTAAGGGAGATTTTGAGGATCGTACCAGGTGGCGATCGGTCTCTGCATATCCCCTTAAGGACGTACAGGCGTGAATATATGTATGTATGCATGTAAATTTGTCGTTATACTGATTTAATATAAACTAGGTACATATATTATAGTTGTCTACAAAAAAAACTAGCTATATTATAGTTAGTCTGTTTCTGGTATATGAAATAATGTCCTATTTATGTTCGCTATATTGAAAAAGTGTGACGTTAGTGACCTGTGCCCGCCGAGTGTGTATGAGAAGATGTATGAGTGTCAATGAAGCGAAAGTGGTCTGTCAGGATCGGGACAAATGGGGATCCGTGATCCCTGCCTACCCCTCTACAGGGAATAAGACTTAATGTTTATGTATGTTATGTTCGAGAGATAGTATGCATTCTTTCAAAATCTCAATCATTAGAGTACACTAGTAAGTAGATTAACAGTGTTTACATTAAGTTACGCCAAACAAACATTAGATCCTATTGAGAAAAGCCTCTTATATGGCCACACATATGCCTAAGTGTCGTGATCGAATACATTGCGATATGTAAAACGAAATATCGTTTCGCCAACCAGGTAATTCGTGATCTGTGATTTCACGTTGAAATTGTGCATTGTGAGAGGCGGTTGCGACATTTCACTTAGTGTTCTAAAAGGATTATAATGGCAATGCATGCTTTCTTCAATTACTAAAATACTATTTAGGAGGTTAGGCCAATGATGTCCCGTGCTAGTCTAGGACGCTAAAGAATACAAATTAACTGCCATTCTTCAATGCATGTCATGTGGCTAAGTGACTAGGGGTCAATGGAATCTGTTGGGTGATGGGGTCATAAACTGTCAGCAATGTTCCAAATAACATCACAACCTTAATATTCATGTTATAAAGATTGGTTCTAAAAAATACATAGGAGATATTATCGTTACTACAGTTCTATCCATCCCGAAAGGGATTAAAGGACGTTAATGTGTATATCTAATTTTATATCCTACTCAAAATGCATAAATATACGAGAATAAATGAGAATACCTATCACGCTCTCTACCTAGTGAAAGGCGGGCTTAGAGTGACCCATACATAACATGCCTTACAAATTTTGGAGATGGGCACTCAATTCCTGACTACCCAGTTACAACGTTATGTTAAATGCATGTATATAAACACAATGCGTTCTAATTAGCTACTTAATATTAATCAATAACGATTATGTAATCATAATTGGAATTCACGACTTATTAATGAGTACAAAGAATGTGTCAGAGAGATTAAAATACGAAGGCGTGAAAACTTCACGAGGTCGCCAGAGTTTATTTGTAATAATGACCTCAATATTTGATTGTTATCAACGGAGTGGTGATAATTCAAAGTAATATATACATGCATAAACATACGCAGAAGAGTTTTAGTAACAAAGTTTTGGAAGAAGCTTGCATTTTACTTGTATTTGGCAAATTGACAGAGTTATCGATATATTATAAATCTAGAACTCATGTTGTATTCCTATTTCCTTAGTCGTCTCTTAAAACATGATACAAATAAAATACACAACAGGGGCCTTAGTCTACAATGCATTAGCACAACAGTTCAGTAGTAGTAATTTGACATTTTTGTTGCTCCATTAACAACTTTTTACCACTGAAGCGCTACCGCGTCTGCGTCTGAAGTACGAAAAAACTACTCCACTAATCAGTTCAATTGAATTAGTTTTGGTACCCACTATTGTTTTGACATTTTTGTCTATGCTCTATAGTTAGCGAGTGTGCTATTGAGTTGAAGCACTATCGAGGTTCGAGTTACAATTGTGATAGATCATAATATTAGCAGACTACCACTTTTACAGCAAAGACGCAGTAGCAAAGCAGCTGTACCGCCATCATAGTTAATTAGTGGACTAAAGCCCCAGGTTTTTAAATGCCGATAAAATTAACATATATTGGTAGCACAATAACCTTAATATATGGACTTTGAAAGGGCGTACATATATAACGCTTACGTATATAATTAACCAAACAGAGGCGCTATGATAACTATCTCATAAAACAACAATAACAATATAGCTCAATATATATGCAATTAGAAACGTACTGTAACCACAGATAATATAATACTATACAGTCTGTAACTATTATAGCTGTTAATAACAGATATTATCACCCTTTATGATCTTAGTACACTTTCTTCGAGTGACCTGATTACGTAATTTTCGTACGAAATTATTATTGACATCAAGTTACTTGTACTTACTAACATAAAATTGTATTCTATGCATTTGTAGTTATAAACAATCGACATATATCTAGTTTACGGCTCACTTTATATAGATCATATTGAGTAGAGTTAATAGAATACTAATTTAAAAAGTACTTAAAGTTTATAGTTTTAATGTGTGTATAAACCAATAGTTTTATTTATATTTTATGTAAATTAAATAAATAAAACTTACAAAAGTACAAATTAAGTACATTTTAATTCGACATAAAATATATTGATTAGACTTTTGAACTAGAAGCATATCCACTACACAGTATTACCATCAACTATCGGCGGTTAGGACAAAGATAAATAAGAACATTTACTATTCTTTCATCCACATAGAATTTCGAAAGTGTCGGTAGCAACTCACTGTTCAAACTTCTACAGGTAATCATTACCTATTCAACGCTTACTTACAATAGATAAAAAATATACTAGCATTTTGTTTTGTGAAAGAAAATGTATTAACAGTAGTCTATATAGTAATCAAATTTAATGTGCAGCTATTATTTTGTTAAAAGACCTGATTCTTGTTAGTCTAGGACGTACTTGGAACAAAATCAGCTGCCTATCTGCTCGGTTTGTATACAAATGCTGTAGTATATATCCCGTGCTAGCTAGGATTTAAAAATAATGCTAACTAGCTGCCGTTCATCCCGGCATGTCGTAGGAGGCGACTTAGGGACTGAGTAAATGGATCTATTGGGCTATAGGCTAGCAACCTGTCACCAATATTCCGTATAAGACCACAGTTCCAATATTTATGCAAAAAACTTAGCTATATAAATATCCTAAGTTCTGTCCACCTCGAAAGGTATTACAGGTCGTGAAGGTAAGTGTATGTATATGTAAATTTTAGGATATTACGACATATAAAGTCCAAATTATTATGGTTTGCTGTAAAGAATTAAACTAATGACTTAATAGCAATAACATTAGTGATAAAGAAATATTTAAGGAAGTGTCTTTGGTTATGTTGCAATATTTTAACTATTTATAAACAGTTTTTATGATCACAATCATAATCACTAGGTTCCAAGCTTTCCAACTTTACAACATCATTATCTACAGCTTTAATACTATCCTTCAACTTTACAACATATCCTGTTATTATCTACAATTTTTATACTATCATTTTCCGCACATTTTTATTTATATGCAAATCAATATTTGACACTTTAGACCGTAATTTAATTATCAAGTCACAGGATAAAACCAGGCTTACACAATTTCGGATACAGAGATATGTATGAGCAAATTCACACGTTGAATTTTAACAAATGGCATTCACGTAATACTGTTAGGTATTTTGTTACCACAATGTGTCATTGACGGGCTATTCTTTATTTTTGGATGTGTCAAATACATAACTGTACAAGATAAGGACGCGTTCGTTAATTTTGAAAACAATATTGATGTGCCCATTTTAAGGTATCTGTGTTTCTGCGGTTCTTATCGTGATTTTGGCATAACAAGTACAGTATAAAATATGTGTTTTGTAAAACATAAATGTACATTCATTCATGTATATAGAAGCAAAAATACTTGATATGTAAAATTCGTAAAACGACGCAATCAACAAAAGTATGTAGTTTTTATTACTTACCATTTTAAAGGCAATTTAAGTGTTTTTAATAGAACATATCATGTCCCGAATCCGTCTGAAGAATGCTCACTACCTTTCATCTTTCATTCTTCCCAACGTGTCTTTGGAGGTGATATGTGTTAGTTTAACCTATTGGGCGATGGGCTAGCAATCTGTCACAAATCTTCCCTGTTAACATCATCATAACTGCAATAGGAAT
This sequence comes from Leucoptera coffeella, assembly GCA_030578115.1. Taxonomy (NCBI): domain Eukaryota; kingdom Metazoa; phylum Arthropoda; class Insecta; order Lepidoptera; family Lyonetiidae; genus Leucoptera; species Leucoptera coffeella. The sequence continues at coordinate 223,227 of JAMBLF010000150.1, read as the reverse complement.
GCTAAAAGTGATCACAGATATATTATGTCGAGACGTACGAGAATCAGGCCACACTAAATGGATTAAAGATCGTAAATGTATGTATGCATATATCTTTTATCATAAAACTATCCTTATTCATACGCATTTAATCATTTTCATGAATAAAATGGAAAAGGTTTTTTTCAAAACAAACTATTATTTTATTTTTAAGGAAAAAGGTTTTATGCAAAGATACAAACTATTCCTTCTTACTAAAGGGACTGGGTATATTGCACATACAAGCACTTTTCATACCTACATTTCGTAAGAAGACGATTAATAAAAAGGCAGAGTCACATTCTTATGGACCTTGACTCCAGCATCAGAACCGGTTTCTGGCGAAACTTTTGCATAAAAAGCGTCTTCAAAAGTGACAAATATTACGTAATTTTATACCTACTTATTCAGGGATTGACCTGATGAGATTAGTTCGTCACACTCAAGTCCCGTTAAAGGGAGGTTGAGATTACGCATCCTCATTTGTCCTTATTCTGGCACAGTCACAAAAGACAAACGCGTTCATGACCATTAACGGGGTAGTCAGAGGTTCAGGTGTCCATCTCCGCAATTGCGAAGGTAGTAATTCTATGGCCACCTCGAACCCATGTGTTGACCAGATAGTCAGTCAATGTGACAGGTTTGGTTGGTGGTAAGCCATGTCGTCATTTACAATCACTAGCTGTTACCTGTTCAGAGAACAGGTAAGTTTCCTCGCGATGATTTCCCTCACCGTAGTATTCGACGCATTTCGTCAATGTATTTTTATCACAAAAATGTACATAGAATTTCATTTCCATGGGTAGATGCACAAACAGGATTTGAACCCTGTACCCACTGATACAGAGTCAACAACTTAGCTACGAGTACGTCGAATTTCTTACTGAGCTGCGTTGAATTTAACATAATAATGTTACATACATGTATACGGGAATATACTCAAATTGATATACAGCTCAACATACAGCCTTGGTAATTATAGCCACATCTGATTTAGCTTCTTGCCAGTAGTTCAATCCTTAAGTAGGAAATATAAAGTAATAATAATTCCAATGCTGTATGCAAATTTTTGTACGCCAGAAGAGACAGCCCACGTTGCAACTAATTTTAAGCTTGTATATCCTATTTACACATGGGACACCAATAAAGTTTCTTTCTTCCTTTCCAAGAATATGAGATATAAAACATATTCTGCCTTTGAACTTACCTGTGTCTACCTACTAATATTACTCCTATATCAGGACCTGGGCTAACTTTTGCGACTCTTTTAGTTAAGATTAATTCTTTATAATATAAAGCATATTTTAATATAACACATATTATGTTAATAGTTAAATCCAACACAATTCATATAACAAAATTATACAACTCATTGATCAAGCGGTTTTACGCCTCAAGAATCTGTTATCTCCTTAGTGTTTATAAACATACATCTAAAACTTACTTAATAAATCTACCTTATAAAACATGTGCCTGTCGTAGGTTTTAACATATTCTCTTAAAGTACTGAGAATTTCTGGCATACAGCCAAGAGCAAATTCTTTTCAGAATCATTCTGTATTTAGATATTCTTGAACCGTGATTTGGCTTCATCATTTTATTGCAACTGTGCAATCTTGATCTCCGTTGATTGAATATCAACAACCGTGCAGAGATCCGTTTCGATAATTGCAGGACGAGTTTTGATAAGGGATTTTGTATGGTTTCGGTGTATGTTGGATGTTCTGTGGTTATAATTCCCCAAAGGAGGAGAGGAGTTATTTTTTGTAATAAGATTTATAAAGTATTAGCACAGATATAAGAATATAACTAACTAGCCGTCGTCGTAGTTGGAATATAAATAGAAGTTGACGCTTTAATTTCATGAGTGAGTTGCGTTGTTTTCACTATTAGTAGTCATCAAATATAATGAAACACAGTTAAAAACTGCCAAAAAGGATTTAAAAATGGACCAAACCAAATTGTTTTTACTAGCAACACATAACCATTAAAACACAACAGTAACATATGTCCTTAAATTATGGTCGTTTATTCCTGTAAATTAGTATATCCAAAGTCAGTGACAATTACTAAATTGCTGTTATTTATATTTCAATAAAAGAAACCAGAATCTTAATGTTTGTAAACTTTTATTCCTTTAAAATAAAGTCATTCCACGTTTTATATTCTCCATACAAAATGCAATGAAAGACGCGAATTTATTACTGTCAATAAAACATTTCAAACATTTTGCTTTGGCGAAACGCTTACTAAATATCGCAATACATTTTTCTCGGGTTAGAATTGGCCTCACGTATTGTTTACGATTTGACGAAAATAAAGGTACGTTGACACTCCACTTTAAGGCTGTTTATTTGACCATTTCACTTGTTTTACAACTAAATATGAAACCGGATTTAGCACGTTTAGAAACGTAACTTCTAAGTAAATGTTTAACGACATGGTCGTATAAATAGCTTAATATTTGTTAGGTTAAGTAAGACATAAACTGACTTAGAACACATACATAAACGAGTACAAACTTATAGTCCGTAATTTCATTATGCACGAACAAAAACAAACACTTTCATAACCAATAACCCTTGCGGGATGGACAGAAGTTAAGGTTTTCATCTCCACAATTCCGAAAGTAGTAATTCTATGGCCACCCGAATTCACGTATTGACCAGGTAGCACTCAATGTTACAGGTAGTAAGCATTATCGCCATTTACTTTATTATATTCAGAATGCGCAATAATGTTCGTGTGTGTATATTTCCCAAGCATAAATAATAGTCTATCAGATGGTCATGGATTTCATTATTCACTTACAAATTTGCGACTCTATAGTACGCTAATATTTATCAATTATGTATGTACATGATTTCTCAATTACTAGCAAGTCAAATTTCAAGTTCACACTCGTACGTTAGGTTCAAATTTATTATTCACATTAAAAAACTTATGCAAACTTTATTCACCAAAAACATCAATAATCATAATACCTCAAGTACGTTCATACTTAGTACGCCTCATGATAATCACAGCTTTCACAAACAGGTAAACATTAAACCATTAAACTTGTCCCCAATTTTAATATTCCTATAATAACATAATCATACGTTCCCTACTATGAAGGTAATCAGGATTTTTCGATAAACCAACACAAATTTCTCGGTAAATCAAGGAACGAGTACCGTTATATAATTGCTATGAATATCACAGGTCAGTACCAGTTATTATTCCTAATTTAGCATCCTTTGCACTCTGTAATTTTTGATTCGGTTTTTATTTGCGAACCGACCGGCAAAAATAAGGCTTCATAATATTTTTATGCATACAAACTACCCTGTTTTTCCTTTTATGTACATAAAAGAATAGAATAGAAACTTTATATGTATAAAAAGTATAATGTATAAATGAGAGAAATATAAGGGAAAACATAAGAATGTATATAGATCTCAAATCAAGGAGACATTTTTATTTTATATACTATCTATGTAGATATTTTATTAATATCAAAACTAGTTGTCTTTTACATCCTACTTATAAAAAAAAACATGTGTAACAATTACTAGGGTTGGAGGTTTATGTTAACTGATAATTTTTCTAATTTGGTTTGACTTTCAATTCAATCATACATATTTAAAAATTATGTCGCCTATAACTAAGTAAAACATGACCTAACAGCATGATTGAATTATTGATTGACTTTTAATTTACCTTAAAGTACACCTCATAAAATGAAAAATGTATTAGTTTTAATGTATTATTAATATTGGTTGATGATACGAGTATGACCAGTTATTATTACAGTAAAGTTATTCTTTAAATTGATAAATGCCTAGCTACATCGTATACTGAGGCAGCACCTTTTCACTGCATCAACGGCGTTCTTTGCATTTTTCCAATGTTTGTGGTTTTGTATGTTTTGTAATGAATAAAGTATTTTTTTTTATATTGTCGTTTTCAGTAGGTTATTTATAATATGAGTATTTGTAGTTCTATGCTAATCCAGAACGATGATGCTAACCGAATGTTTTTTTATATCGTAAAAGATGACTAAGAGACTTGGGGTAAATGGAATTAGTTAGGCCTAACAACCTATTATAAATATTCTATATCAATATCATCACAATCCTCAAAGTTATGATAAAAGAGACCAAGGTGAATTTGGTTTCTTTTCTCGCTGAAAGGTATTGAGGAACATAATAACATGTACGAGTATGTATGTATTCATATTAAATTGACACATAATAAGAAAAAACATTCTGATATAAGTACATCTTTTATTAAAAGTTCTCTACCATACAACAAAACCTTAATCATACTGAACTATAATGGTAGTATAATGAAAATAGTAGAGGATAATGGAAATAGTGTATCAAGCAGTTGTATATACTTGAAAAAACTGGATCAAGTAAAGTTATTAAAGACCTCGGGTTTGCAGTCGGTATATTTCCTTTATTTACCAAAATCTCGTTTCGGATCCTTTGAGTCAATGAACTGACAATGATGTGGCTCAAAGGCCGAGGAAGTAAGCAGACATTAAACACCATTGAAACCATGCGTTTTTGAGCTTCCTTAATGAGCTGAACAAATTGTAACGGACGGTCTCAACGCGCCTTGAAGGGAAGAGATGAGTAATAACGAAAGTGCGAATTAGTTTTTAATACTAGCTTGAAACTGATGATTTGTTCGTGATTTAAATTGGGTTGAAGCTTCTGATTTGGTCACGGGTAAATTTATCAAGGAAAGGTTTTTGTACAGTTTTAGAGTTTTTTCAAAAATACAATGAAAATGAAATGAAAATCTTTTTATACAATATAAGGATCATAGAATCACTTATTGAAAGTAAAAAAAACCATTTTTTATATAAAAATATGTCAATAATATAAAATGAGCTGCATATATGCACACATAAAACAATATTAAGATATAATAAAGTAATTATTTTGTTATTATTTTTTCATTTTATAACCTTACTGTAATTTTAAGCAATCCTGATATTATGCTAATAATTGACCAAAGAGATGTTTTCACGTCTTTAAGGTTCTGTCCACCCCGAAGGGGATAGAAGGTCCTTGTATATAAATATATGTTATATATAAATGGTGAAATATAAATGTATATGTATGTATTTTTAAACGAAAAACTTTTTTGATTCACTTTCATAGACTTACAATTTATCCATACTCTTATAATTCATACACAAGCACACTTCCATTATCCCTAAAAACATGTACAGGTAAAAAAAACCTTTCAGTACATTAGGCAACTAAAAAAACCTTCTAAAACTTAACAGAAAGGTAGCTTAGTGTCAAATACCTATATATCAGATAAAGGATATATTGACTCTGATTTTGCATTGTCAGTGCTCAATATTTATCTCAAGTTATTCGCCTGGCTAATTTGAGGATAACCAAATTTATTTTGACATCAGAAAGGGTTCGATTGCACGCCACATCTCATCAAGGTTATATTGAAACTCATCCGTTATCGGGGTCATTAGTTTGACAGGCTGCAGTGCAAATATAATGCAGCTTTGATAGCCTGAGTTTGTTAGAGTTCCGTGGCTTGAGTTTGTAAACGCTTAATCTGGGGCCCAGGTCTGAATGTATTTTAGCAAAATCGTAGTTCAATAGCACAGCAATAATGATGTGAAGTTGTCAGTGGATTAACAGAAATGTCACATTGATAGGTAAACAATTGCAAATTTCTACTAATAATGACAAAATTTAGCACTTTGCCTTTCAACTAACGATTTCACGTTGCTGAACTGTGTTAATGAAATACTTCCCACAACTCAATATCATATTGCGCGTACTTTTCTAAGTAATTTTTTTAACATTCTTATCTAACTCTACGATTATAATACAGAACAAAACTTATAGTTTTATCATATTTATAGTTTTAAGAGATTAGCGATTTATACTCATGATTAATAACTAACGGGACTTATCGCGTATGTTTTTATATAATAAATGTATGTTTTTACAAAGTCGCGTGTTATTAATAAAAACGTAGCAGTGAGGGTGGTCGGAGAAGAATCTGACCGGGTGCTGCGGTGGAGGCGAAGAAATATGCATCGTCAGTCTGCCCGTGACCGTGGCTGCTGCAACGTAGCCAAGTCGGGTTAATAAAGGTATCTTTATCATACTTCTTATAAATTAGATGAATTTTACATATAATTTGTAATATATAATAAATACAATCAAATAACATATACAACCAACCTACAGAACTCAACAACTATAATTCAACACAAAACTTGCCCTTACATTTTATATGACAGTGCAAGTTTGGTATCTGTGAATGATTGGGCAGTTTCGCGACATCCGTATAATTTGCCCGAAGATGTCCTTAGGTTGATGATGTTGTGTTTTGTAATTGGTTGTACCCTTTAAATGGCTTTTATGAACAAAAGGACAAAGGGAAATAGTGGTTTTGATTTATCATTGTTTTGGACTGGATTTATACTTACTACATACATACATACTCATCACGCCTGATTCCCTGTAGAGGGGTAGGCAGAGATCACGGATCCCCATTTGTCCCGGTCCTGACAGACTACTTTAGCTTCGTTGACACTCATACATCTTCTTATACACACTCGGTTGTTATAGGTACTCCTAACGTCATCCTTTCTTAATATAGCTTCTATCTGACTGTAATATGTCTATATATTTATACTTACTACTTGGTAATAATAAAAGTAGTTTTAGCAAACACCAAATTTAAGTACATACTCGTATGTATAGCTAGCAAATACTAACATAGTATGGATACAGATCAATTTTTTTACTTGTCATGTAATATTAATAAGTCTAATTTACTTGAAGTTTTAACTATACTTTTTTATGATTTCAAGTGTGAATTTTATGTGTCATTTTTATTAGAATGTGTTTTGATTTGGTTTAACTATAAAACCGCTTCTTAGTGCATAAAGTCATAGCTACGTCATTTTAGTTCGTCACTTTTGGAACTCAGTCATCTCAAATATAGATATTCAATTATTAATTCTATTAGAAAACCTACTGAGGTTACCTTTAATCCAATTATCTATAATACACGTTTGCAATAAGGGACACAATATGTAAAAGAACTCACTTTATCTTTTACATTCACACCTTTTTAAACCAACACCTAGAAGCCTGTAAATCCTAATGGGTGAGATAAGCATTTACACGTCTTATCGATATATTACTAATCTCGTTAACCCAAAGTGCTTTTTATATTAATTGGTAACAAGGCGCGCATTTAAAGTATCGATATTTACATATTCACTCACTAGTTTAGACAAAAGACAAAAAAATACAAACGCGTTCACGACCATTAACCCTTGCGGGGTAGTCAAAGGTTCAGGTTTCCATTTCCGCAATTGCGTGTTGACAGATAGTCAGTCCTTAATGTGACAGGTGCTAAGCTATGTTGCCATTTACAAGCACTAACTATTACCTGTTCGGGGATCAGGTAGGTTTCCTCACGATGTTAAAGCCTCACCGTATAATTCGATGTATTTCGTAAATGTGCTTTTATTACGAAAATGTACATAGAAATTTATTAAAATTAATTTCCATTGGCACATGCTAAAGGGGGATTTGATCCCCGTACCTACTGATACAGTCAAGCCCCAAACAACTGAGTTACGTCGAATTAATCGTCACAAGTTTAATCGATCTAGTCAGGGACCTAAATATTGTATTACCAGATGTCATTGTGACCGAGATTCTAATAGAGAATTGATTTTCGTTGTCTTAAGTAAAGTAGTTAATAATTTCTGATACATCTAAACCACAATGTCTATTCAAAAAGTGAGTGAAGTATTATGATTAGAAGAACAACAAAAGTAAAGATATATCAGTGAATTCAAATGGTTTATCTTTAATTTGAATTAAGAAGACGACTGTATTTACGAACATAATTTACAGTCGCTAACGGTGAGGCAAAACTTCGTGAGGAAACCTGCCTATCCCTCAGGATAATAGTCAGTGCCTATATACGGCGATACGGTTCACTACCTATCACGTTGGGTGCTGTCTATTTAGTTATACGCGGGCTTCGAATGACCCATACCTAACATGCCTTCGAAATTTCGGAGATGGGCATTCAAGACTGACTACCCCGCCGTAAAAAAAGGGAGTGTGTATACACAAGTCGTGAAGCGTAAGTATGTTTTTGAATTAAGAATTCATTGACTCACAATAGTTTAAACAATTAAATAATAATTAAATTACAATTCTATGCGTGCACTTTTAAAATAATTAAATCAATTACGAATAATTTATCTCTGTTCACTCTATCTGTAATTATAGGCGTGTGTATACATAAAGCTAATATTCGTTATCAATTGCGTCAGAATACATGTGAGAGAATAATTGGCTAAATTGATTCGATACCTTGAAAATTAATTTTTGAATATTACACAAATTATCTCGACGAAATTGCAATTTTCTTTCGTAAGCATACATACAGATCAAATATACACAGTTTAATTCCATGGTTATCTGTTACTATGCTAAATATAGGTACCAATATTTAATGAATGTTGAGTATGGGCTAACAACCTTTGTTAATTTGGGGAATGGACCTCTCTAAGCAAAATTTTGTATAGGTATTAAAAATTTGAAATTTCAAACCTTCGTAATGCTATCAACCCCTTTAGATCTATTCACATAAAAACAACTCCGCAATTACGGAAAGAGATACGCAATCCTCTACTTACCCAGCAATTATTAAGTTACTGAAGTAAATATAAGCCCACCTTTCATTAAATAGATAGCACCTCACGTGATAGATAGTGAATCGTATCACCGTATACAGGCTCTGGCTATTACCTATCCCAAGAGATAGGCAGGTTTCCTCACAGGCTTTGAGTAGATACCTAACATGCCTTCGAAATTTAGAAGATGGGCACTCAACGTTAGTCATTCTATGGACACCCGTTGACACCCACGAGTTGACCAGATAGTCAGTACTCAATGTGACGGGTGGTAAGCCATGTTGCCATTTACAAGCACTAACTATTACCTGTTCGGGTAACAGGTAGGTTTCCTCACGATGTTTTGCCTCACCTAAAGAATACGACTATACACCTAAAGAATACCACTGTACAATATATACTGCAACAGATATTGCAGTTTACCAACCCTTAAGTTTACGATTGGAATGTCACTACATAGTATAAAACAAAGTCGCTTACGTCCCCAACTGCATAGGCAGATGCTATCGATCGCCACCTTGAACGATCCTGACAAATCTCTCTTGCTTTTCTCACACCCATTAACCCTCTCATACATGCTCTTCGGTTCTTCACACTACGCATACCCGCTTAAAAAGGGAGTGTGTATACACAAGTCCTGAAGCGTATGTTATATTATATATATATATGTATGTACGTATGTATGAACCCATATATTACCAAAAACATTGTTTTACCACTGATACACTATACAATACCATAGCTTTATAAAACTTCACCTTGATCTTTGTTCATTCTGACAACGCACTCTTTATATAAAGGACCTTGTCTGTCTATATTTATAATGCCCTTTCCCAAAAGATGTTCATTTTATAAAACAATACAGTAATTAGTGTTCTTGGTAAAACTAACATCGTTTAATAGAAGTATCACGACTTTATCCCGTCCAGAGGTGTCAGATATATCAGAAATAACAGACATAAGAATAGTCATCAGCTTAAAATACAGGTCACTGTATATGATGTATTTATGACTGTCATAGAATTATTTTTTCTCCAGAAGAATACCAGCATAGAAAATATTTATATAAAAACAAATATCTAGTGTCAAATATTTGCTGTATATACTATGCTACCCTAAAAACCATATTACAGTAATATGACATGGTTATCCATTATCGAATCATGATCATCATCATTGGTGATGCAACTGGTTGTGAGTTCATCATAATCTGTAATAAATTTATTTTCATAACGCTTAAAGAGTTAAAAATATTGCACAAAAGATCCTGTATAAATTATTGTTAAGATTGCAGTAATATGTAAACATTCACGACCATTAACTCATGTGGCGTAGTCAGAGCACAAGCAACAGCATGATTCATGATTCACAGCATGTTGGTTGGCATGTTCTTAAGCCATTCGAAGCCAATTTTTGACCATATGGTAGTATTTTATTATCTGTGATATGGTAAACAAAACCATAAAAATAGATCATGTCACTATGTGTAGATACTGGCTATCGTCTTTATCGAGAAATAGTCATATTTCCTCATAAAGTTTTCGCTCACAAACATAATTAAAATCCGAGTACCAAAGACTAAAACTTGATTTCTATTCTAACGGACAACAAATTTGGCGAATGACAAGGTCTATAACTGCTAGCGACATCTACCGTGATCTATCGTGACCAACATCTACGCAGGCTAATTCGCGTTTTTATAGGCAGCGCAATATTCACAAGGCAACTTGTACTTTCACTTAGTTCGCTTCAACTGACGACAGAGTTCGCTATGTTGCTTGTAGTGCAATATATATGTATATATTATGTATGTTGATATAAATGTTTTAGGAGTAGAGCTACAGAGTAGTATAGTAGCTTTTAAAGCAAAGATTGTAATAAAGACGAACCTAGATGTAGAGACATTTGATGTATGACAAAAAACAGTTAGATCACAATTAAGTCACATTTATACCTGTTACATATTCATACACATCACGCCTTATTCCTTGTAGAGGGGAAGCAGAGATTGCTGTTACTTATTGAATAAAGATGACATTTAATTTAAGAATACAGCTGTATTAAAGTATACGTATAAACAATAAAAATATGTAATTAAATACCTTGTGTACATATATGGAATAACTTATTAAATACAATGTATGCGCGATACTAGTACTGATATCGAATAAAATAATGTTAAGTACCTATAAATAACAAAATACGTATTTATGCACCAAACTAGCTGCCTTTCCCCCCTTACCTTCGTTCACGCCTTTTCCGCTTCGTGGTACTCGTCCCCTTGATGGTTCTGTACAAGGTCATCATTTTCACAACCTTCACTTCTGGCTACACTGACTACACTACACTTCACACTACACTCCACTGCTACACTACAGTTGACTTCTACGAGTAGGGAATCTGAAATAAAGAAATTAGTTTAAGGCTATATTTGTATTTAATAGTAGAAAAATTCAAAGTTTCGAGTGACTGGAGTCCATAACATAAACTTGATCGATGGAGCACACCAAGCCTCTGACTACTCTGAAAGGGTGGAACAGGCGTGAACGCATATGTATGTATATAAAATTAAATTATTTCGTATAAAGGAATGTATATATAGTAAATTTTATAAAATGTTTAAGCAGAGTAGTAAGTCTAACAAGTATTCAGAATTGAATTAAGTTAATGATCAAGTCTAATTTGTTAATGATGTGAATTTACAACAACGTAAGACAAGTACTGTTATTTAAATTACAATAATCATTTAAAAACAAATTATAAATTTCATAAAGAATATTTAGGTCTGAAAAAGTAGTTTGTTAGTAAAATATTAAAACGATGTAAAATGATTACAAGTCAACGAATGTGAATAAAGCGTAAGTGGTTTATCAGGATCAGGACCGGTGTAGATCCGTGATCTCTGCCGACCCCGCTACTAGAAACATGATTTATGTGTATGTATATATGATTAAATTTCACGACCTTCGTTAAAAAACAGGCGTAAATACAATTAAGTATAAGAGTGTGTGTGTAAATTAAGAACAAACAAAATACTTGTATGCTATAAATACATAATATATTGACAGTACATTATATTATTACATTAATGGATTTTACGTCTTCAAAGTGAACATATTACATTCATACATCAGCGTGGTTAGTCCATCGCAATCCAAGACGTAGACTAATCATTACACTGTACATTGATTGTAGAAACATGTCTGATAAAATTAACATCTCAGGTATCGGTTGTTTGGACTGATTAATGTTACATCACATACAAACATTTGTACCAATAACTTTCTTTTACAAACAAAACTTGAAAGTAGGTTTTATTATTTAGTTCTTGATTGCTTATTCAAATTGGGAGTTAGGTGTGTTTCGCTTGAGGCTGTATTGAATAATGGTTAGTTCCGTAATTTTTAATTCTTTTCTTATACAAAAACATGTATGGTGTAAAATATTGCTTATTATATGACATTATGCTAGAAAAAGTTTAGGAAAATATGTACTGAAACGGAGAATTATAAAAGTTTGAGGTATTTGGGGCTTTAATAAGTGGCTATGTACCCAAAATGCATGTTAATGATCTAGTTTATGATGTGGTATCACTTATATAAAAAGTTTTCACAATCCGAAATAGGGCTGATTATTTTGTTAAACTTATGTTTAAAGTATAGAGATCTTTGCAATGCAAATAGTGGTTACTGAACATCGGAACCAAAAAAGAGATTATTTTCCTCACATATTACTAAATATTGAACTCATCCTACTCAAAATATTACTTATACATAAATTTAGCGTTTATGTGTGAGAATATTAGTACTATCGTTGACTTACATGTCTTAAAAATAGTTTCTAAATACTAATCTAGCCTTTCTTTAACACTTTCTAAGCTTTCCTATCCTAACCACACTACAGTTGACGCCTTATTAACATCACAGTATTTATGAGTAAAAGTCAAAACAATTAAGTTCTAGCGGAATTAAAATAACCACGAAAATGGTGTAGAAAAAGGTAATTACATCATAAATGTTTTACACTTCTGTAATTGTTACTTTCTCTAATGATCATGGAAGGTTTAAGAAACGAATTAAGAATAAAAGTGAGCAGTTTAATTTAACTAAAAATCTTACGTTTATTACTCAATTTAGGTAGAATTATTAAGTTAGTAACTTTAAGCCTTTAAGAGTTAAAAAGTCATGGATGAATTATATATAAAAAATGGTTTTTTTCTGTTTTTTGTGTGTCTGATGAACAAAATATTAAATTAAAATATAGAAATTAAATACACTGTGCATGTTCATAAAATATTATAATAATAATAACAGTAAAAAGAAATAAGAAATACAATCTCTCTGAAGAGATAAAAGCCAAAGGTCAAATCATTAATCATATACGAATAGTATATAATTGGAAAAAAACTTCCTCTCTTAATATAGAAAAGCTTGTAATCATAAATAGAAACCAATAAAAACTAGTTTTAGCGGATCGAACATAATGATAGAAAATGTCGACTCTATTAGCATTCTTCTGAAGAAATTCACTCGGTCATAGGTCGATGTTTTTGTGTCGAGAAGAACTCGATGTTTTTAATACTTAATGCCATGTTGTAATATTACTTTATAATCAGGAAATTACGAAATTCCTATCACAAACATGAATTGAAATCCATTAATCGTTTACGATGTAAACATTGCTTATTGTTTACTTATTTAATTTATTACAAAATTAGTTAAAAGCATAGACATATATTATGAATGATATACAGAACTCTCCCCTGAATATGATAAATAGGTTCATTATACTCATACACACCATACTTCAAAATAATCGGATATATTGCCGAGTGTATATGCACTCAGGTTTCTACAGAGCGGTAGACAATGTTTAGGGATGTCGATTTTTCCCGATCCGGGAAACCACTATCGCTTCATTCAAATCTGTGAGGTCATAAACACTGTCAAATAGGTACTTTACCCATTTTTAACAAGTCTTCTATTTAATAGTCTTTTTCTGGTAAAATAGTTCAAATACATACATATATTCACGCCTATACGTCCCCAACGGGATAGGCAGAGACTATTGCAACCTGGAACGATCCTGACAAATCTCAATAGTTTAAATAGTAGACTAATATAATCTAGATGAGGTGTATCATCATTGAAATCGTTACAAATCACGACTAACCCTGTTCCCATTGTTGGCAAAACGTTACCTAAGTTTAAATCGCTAGAACGCACGAAAAGCAAGTGAAAGTTAATATAATATACACATCATGTTATCTTGATAGCCGCGTCACGGCACTCGTTGAAATGTGTGATAAGGAAACGTTTTTTTAAATGTATTGTTATTAAGAAACTTGAAGATAGATAGCGAGAGTATGAAAGTTGACTGTAAGGTGTCATGATATAAAAAGTTTAATTTGATTTATTGCGATAAGTTATTACTTATGTATATGAAGTGATCACAGTTAATTGTTAGGACTTAATAAATAGACTTCTAACTTTACTTTTAATGACCAAAATCTTAAATAACCTAAGGTGTTTTAAGAAATTTCATCAGGTCCTGTGGAGTTTAAATGTCTACTCATTATTCTATTTAAAGAACAATAATATATGACAAATAATAGTGCATAAATGCAAACATATTGTTCATTTACGAAACTGTGAAGTTAATGATGTAATACCAAGTTCAAATGTTCACCATTTCTTCTTGTAGGTATACCCAACTTGATAAAAGCCGCCATATCATCTTATACCACCGACTATCACCTTTATGAAACAGGCAAGATATTTTACTATATTTTACGTGCCACTGACTATTGCTCTTATGAAATAGGCAGGTGTCTTCACGAGTTCTTCCCTCACCTTGTCATATAAGCTCCAACTATATAATAGTTTACTATACTACTATTTCACTTCTTTATGACTATTGCCTATAAGGCTTCACGACAATTTCCTTCGCTATAAATAGTCATAGTCAATAAATTACTCACAGACTTCCTAATGCATGCTAATTGATGATACCTTGCGTGACCCAGTCACACAGTTAGATTGACAGGTGTGAAATATTTACATGTCAACAACTAGTAAGGTATGGTCCCGCATATTTTGATACTTTTGTCATGGCTGTGATACTATGAGAGGTAGATTTAATAGTATACTGTGACTGTAATACTGTTAAAGGTATAGAAAAGTCGGGGCAGAATTAGTATGTAATTATGTAACTAACATATAACTAAAGTAGAATAGATTAAACTAAGAGTATATGTGTAAATACATGCTTTAAGGCAGTTGCACTTATTAATGATATTATATTGACAACTTATAACTATATAACAACGTATAACTTCTTAAAATTATCCTTTAATTGCAGCTGTAAAAACAAACAGATTACGTACTAAAACATTTTCAGATCCTATATAGGTATTATAATTTATACGGTTTTATTCTCAATAACCTATCCTGTCCATATACAATGAAGACCTAATGTTCAACAAGGCACACATACTTTTTGCCAATCATCATACGCCAATGACCGTATTCGCCTGATCACACACACTTTCGACTCATACACTATTCATAGTTCTCCAAGATGTGATTATCGGAACACTAATACATGTAATTAGTTAGCAAGAACACGTGTTTGCGGTTTTTGTTTGATCTCACATTAGTTAGTGATCCATTGATAATTTAGTTTGATGGATTTGATTTTTAATAGATTGTGCGTTACGATGTAATGAGTTATATGGCTAGAGTCAATATAGAGAGATGATTAAGAGACTTCTCTTATCATACGAGACATACATATAATATATTTGTAACGTGAAGAACAGAAGAGCATGTATGAGTTTATTGAGTGTGAGTGAAGCAACAAAGATGTGCAGTGCCGTTCCAGGTGGCGATCGATAGTCTCTGCTCATCTCGTTGGGGATATAGATGCCTGAATATATGTATGTATATATAAGTAGTTGGAGGACTATATGGTAAATAACAGGTCTTCGAGTGATCGGAAAGCATCACATTAGTCCACTGTTGCTGGTCATTGAATCTCTGACTACTCTGTATAAGATTATGTAGCTTTGTTTATATGTTGTTAATATGATTTTTCCACAGACATTTCCATACTTTGTTTCGATCTGACTATTCTCTACAATTCTATGAATATCAATTGAGCAAAAGTAGTTTACCAGGATGAGGAATTCATTATAGTAATAAAAATATGATTCTTTGATATCTGTCTAACTTTCTATAGAAACAGCCGTGTGTAGGTACATATTCTTTTTAGCGGTCTATTAACCCGGCCAATTAACTCAGCTGTTTGTTAACCCGCGAAGAATTAGATTACAGAAGCATCAATCAGCAATCGGTCAACTATGCTAAGGTTATTGAGCCTACCTTGATTCTGCTGTACGCTGGCATTATTTAAGTAGGTGTATATTAATATGCGCACAGTAGAACAATTCTACATTGTTATTGGTAGGGTATGTACATATGGTACGATTCTAATATAAAATTAAATGATTGTCTGAAATTACTTAGGTTATATGTAAAACTAAAATCACTTTCACGACAATTTTCTAGAACAATATTATAAAGAGTATGACGAACTTATCTCAATTATTTCGAAGTTAATAATTACTACCCACGTGTTGACCAAATAGTCAGTATGAACTCAATGTGGTAGGCGGTACGCGGTGTGATACTGGCTATTAACTGCTCCGAGGATTGAGTAGATTTCCTACATATATATTAGGCTCTTTTACCTTATGTATGTACCTACATATCTTATGTAGTATTTGTAAAGAGTGAATCAAGTTTTACATAATTCTTTTCCTTGTTATTATTACCGAATAGCAGAACCAACCCAGCAATTTTCTGCTAGCAAAAAAACATGATGTGCCAGTACATACAATGTGGACACAAATATATGCGTAGGTTATATTAGCAGGTACAATATGTTGTAAATAATCATTAATCATGTAACTTTGCAATGTTTAATTACATTAGACGTGTATTGTACTCAAACTTGATTGGTGTGCGAATCTCATTTATCCAATACTTTTTTTTGCATGAATGATATTAATAAATCAACTCATCATTGGATCTAACTAGCTTTGTATAGGCTTTTTCGTAATGCCTAAAAATAAGATATACGACGCATTTATACGGTAATAGGGGCCAGCCAATAAGACAAATGACGTTTAATAGACGCCATGTTGTAAAAGGGTGACGTTAGAAGTACCTATAACCACCAAGTGTGTATGAGGAGGTGTATGAGTGTCAATGAAGTGGAAGTGAATTTTTAATATCGGGACAGATGATCTCTGAGATCTCCGCCTTTCCCTTCATAGGGAAACAGGTGTTATGTGTATGTATGTATGTGAAAATAAAAAACATAGAACATTTTCTTCGTGAGAGGATTTGTAAGAACACTTCTATACGTTATAGTAGTGCATACCAACACAGTATAGCACAGTTATTGGCAAATTAATTACAGTATGACTAACCTCTTTAACGCAATGCACGAGTGCCTTGTTTGGTTGCCTACAACCAGTACTTAATACAGCTTTACGATTTCTCACACTTGTTACGGTTTTTGTTGTGTTTAATTTATTGATTTGGTACAGGGCAGGGCTTATATGGCCCTATAGTATGAGAATTGTTTCGTAAGCTATATGGATGTTGATTCCCTGTAGAGGGGTAGGCAGAGATCACGGATCCCCATTTGTCCCGATCCGGACAGACCACTTCATTGACACTCATACATCTTCTCAATCACACTCGGCGGTTATAGGTCTTATACACCCTTTTTCAATATAGCGTATAAGAGAAATATTTTTCTTGCATTTTGAATTGAAGTTCTTTAAAATATCTTACTGTGCAATATTCTGTAATTAGATCAGTTTCTTATAAATTTATTATAACTTAAAAATAAAGAAAACTATTTTATTTCCTTTTTTTTCAATCTAAATGTAACTTGCCGGTGGGGAAGACATCGGTTATAATTAATGCCTTCATAACTCTACTTTATTCATCATAATATCTTAATAATACTTCACAGGTTTTTGTTGAATGCATAGGTTTTTACATCTGTAATACAAGTTTAAGTCATCTCTTTTTATCTCATCTAAAACAAAAACAGAATTTATCTGCAAATCCGTTTTATCTCTGCTTATCCGTCGATAGTGCTCATCAATCATTGCAAGTCATGGTTAAGTCCTATGACTAACAGTTTGAGAATTTGGCAAATTCTTATAAATAATATCTTTATCTAGTAGTTTACTTATAATTTTAGTATCACATGACCAAATGAGAGTAAATAAATCCGAAACTTAATCCTCTGTTTTGCTGTTGTAAAAGATTTTAATTGTATGTAAGAAACACATATAAAGGGTGGCGCATTCAAAACGGTCAGTATGGGCAAGTCTGAAACTATAAGAGATACGAAGATTTGTTCTTAGGAACCATGTCACCGATTTTGATAAAAAGAAAAACTGCATTCATACTTTCTTTGAAAAAACAACTGTATCCAGTACGGGAATCGAACCCGGTTTCTTTGAAAAAATAAATTGCCCCTTTTCACTTTTTCTTTTTCAATATCGATTGTGTAGGTCTTAAGCTGTAAATGTCTCTATGAAACATGGTATCGAAAATGAATAAGATGCATTATTTTGGCATACTTTAGTTTATCATAGTAGGTTTTCTAAGTGACCACCGTTGCTTTCAATACAATATTCAACACGTTTAGGTAACGATCTTACTATTGAATTTTGTATTTTCATGTGGTGAATTTGCGTTAAAATTGACTCTATTGCTACTTTTAGGTCATCAAGGGTGTCATAGCTTGTTTTGTGAAATTCATCCTTAACGTAATCCCAAAAGAAATTTTCAAATACGTCACTTTAAGTGGACTTTTCAATAGATTGTTAGTTTTTGATTATTGTAGATAACAAAACCTCCTTAAAGGATTAATCCAATGCTAATGCCACATGATATGGTGTATGTTACAAGTAGGGAAGTACAAAACTACAAACAGCCATAGCGACAATTTCACATGTCTGTTGAATATTGTTACGATGTATGTAAACTACTATAATAAACTAAACTATGCCAAAATAATGCATTTTATTCATTTTCGATACCATGTTTAATAGAGACATTTACAGCTTAAGACCTACACAATCGATATTTAAAAAGAAAAAGTGAAAAGGGGCAATTTATTTTTTCAAAGAAACCGGGTTCGATTCCCGTACTGGATACAGTTGTTTTTTCAAAGAAAGTATGAATGCAGTTTTTCTTTTTATCAAAATCGGTGACATGGTTCCTAAGAACAAATCTTCGTATCTCTTATAGTTTCAGACTTTCCCATACTGACCGTTTTGAATGCGCCACCCTGTATATGCATATACCTAATCCATAATATAACATATTTATACATATTTCAAATATAATAGAACTAACAGTTTCAAAAAATTCTCTAGTATTAGTATTCTTGTATATGAGAGACTTGTTTGCTTATCCCGTTAAAGTAAAAGCGTGAATATATGTGTGTAGGTAAAATGTATGAAATCTAGCTATAGAGTAAAGTATAGTTTTGTGTAGGTGGCGTGTTATTAATAAAAACGTAGCAGTGAGGGTAGTCGGAGAAGAATCTGACAGGGTGCTGCGAAGGAGGCGAAGAAATATGCATCGTCAGTCTGACCGTGACCATGGCTGCTGTAAACGTCGGGTTAATAAAGGTAACTTTATATAAAAAAAACTTACGTGATAAGTCCCGTTAGTTATTAATCATGAGTATTAATCGCGAATCTCTTAAAACTATAAAAAATATATTTTTAAATTCAATACCAGGTAGACACACAAAATACTGAATACCCTACAAAACCTAACAGCTGATTTGCATACATTATATCTTCGTTCTGAACTTGATAAGCGATCTTAGGACAATGACCTAAATTAGCTAGTAGGTATATACGAAGGTAAAAGCCAAACAAAAAGGTTCCTCCCACGAAGTTTAGTTACACGTCGAGCCAACATTCATGATTCACAAGGTCCCATCCACACCTACTATGTTTACTAGGTACTTCAGTCTAGATCAGTAGGTGGAGACGTTTTATAGGCAACATAAGCCATATTTGGGTGAAACTATGCTAAATAGGCAAATGTTTTCGAACGTAAGATTCTGTTTGCAAAGCACTTAAATTTCCAATAGGTTAGTCGATTTCTTTCTGTGTTGATCGAGAGGTTTCTAAAAAAATACAAGAGATGGCACCTGGGCTTTGTTTATTATAAGAGGTGATAGCAAATAATACGTATATATTTACGTCCTTACTCCGTAACATCTTTTAATAATTATGACAAACTTGTTTTAGTAGGTGAAATGAATATTAATATTGATAACATACATGACAGAAACCACAAATCATTGACTGACTTTATGACAATTCTAAAACTAACACAGCATGTTAATAAACCTACTCACTTTACTAACCATTCACAAAGTACAATTGACTTGATAATGACTGACGCGCTGGTTCGGTCTGTGGACGTTCAGCACATCCCTGACTTAGGCAGGCATGCTTTTGTTTTGGTTGAGCTTGATCTGAAGCGGAAGAAACCGGCACCAAGGCACATTATGTACCGGCCGCTGAAGAACATTGATTTGGACAAACTTAACAATGACTTGACTGAAATAGACTGGGCTAGTATGACAACACATGACAACATTGATGACTTAGTAGCTCTTTTGACTGACAACGTAACACAACTTTTTGACAAACATGCCCCAGTCAGGAGTATTTTGGTGAAGGATGCTCCAAAGCCTTGGTTGACGAGCACTGTGCTGCTTATGATGCGGCTACGCGACAACGCCTACAGGCGTTTCAAGCGTACTGGAATCGAGGCACATAAGCAGTACTATAAGGACCTGAAACGACTTGTCGTTCAGGCTCTGCGTTCTGAAAAACAGGCATATTTTGACAAGACAATTAATGACAGGACTAATCCAAAGACAATGTGGAAACACTTAAAAAAAATAATACTAACTGATAATAACCAGACTGACTTGACTGAACATTTTGACGACCCTGACGATATTAACAAGCATTTCCTGGACATACCAGGAAATGCAGAGGTGACTATTAGTGATTTGACGTATTACGAATTTCACCGATTTGGTTCTTCGTCATTCTCGCTGAAGCCGGTTTCGGCTGAGGCGGTGACAAAGATTGTCTCGGCGATCAAGACGAAGGCCAAGGGTGTTGACGACATTGACATTGACATGCTATTATTGACATTACCAGAGACTATTGACGTATTGACAGCAATTGTGAACAGGAGCCTCAGCACTGGTATCTTTCCGACCAGTTGGAAAGCTGCCAGGGTCCTGCCGTTGCCGAAAATACCTAACCCGACTGATATATCCCACCTTCGTCCTATAAGTATCCTTCCATGTTTGTCAAAGATAGTGGAGAGGGTTGTGAGTGATCAGCTTACGAAATATCTAGAAGAAAACGGTATTTTGCCCGAGTATCAATCGGGCTTCCGGAAGGGCCGCTCTACTGCGACCGCCTTGGCGAATGTGGTCGACGACGTTCTCCAGGCCCAGGGCGATGGCATGAGCACCCTAATGGTATTACTCGATTTTTCTAAAGCTTTCGATAGTCTGAGCATACCCTTGCTATTATCCAAGATGACGTATTATGGATTTTCTACCGGTGCTGTGAAGTGGTTTGATAGTTATCTATCTCATCGAACACAAGTCGTTGGGCTGCGGGGGATGGACGGTGGAACTCGGTGGTCTTCCCCTCGTGTGTTGACGAGGGGGGTTCCACAGGGTTCTATCTTAGGTCCTCTGCTTTTTATACTGTATAGCGCCGATGTCGTTAGCAGTATCGAAAACAGTCGATATCATCTCTACGCTGATGATTTGCAGCTTTATGCGTCTGCCAAACCTTCGGGGATGTCAGAATGCATACGCAGCATTAATTCTGAGCTTGAACGAATTGCGTGTTGGTCTGATAGAAGTTGTCTTACGCTGAACCCCTCCAAGTCTAAGCTTTTAGTTCTTGGAAGTCGGTCGCAAATTCGGAGTACGATGGATGTCCTTTCCGCCAATGATATAGTTATCAGGGGGGGAACGTCATAGGGGCGGTGGAAGAGGTTAGGAACCTGGGCTTGCTGATGGACGGTAGGCTTAATTTCGAGAAGCACGTCCTCAGTGTAGTCGGGAACTGCTTCTACCGTTTAAAGGTTCTTTACAATATCCGCGAATATCTCAGCGTAGACTTGCGTGTCAACCTGAGTGAAGCGTTGATATTGTCAAGGCTGAACTACTGTGACGTTGTTTATGGTAGCTGTATACTTGGGCGAACTAGGAAACTGATACAACGGGTTCAAAACGCATGCACCCGTTTTTGCTTCCATATACCTTACCGATCCCGCATCACTCCGTATTTGAACGACGCGAACTTGCTGAACATGCAGTCACGTAGGCGACTACACTTCGCGGCGTTGTTGTTTGGTGTCATTCGGTCGGAGAGCCCTTCTTACTTGTACCGAAAACTCAAGTGGTCTACAAACCCCCGTCACTTTAAGGTTAGGGCTGCTTTGCCAGTGCACCATTCAGCAGCGTTTCGGGGATGTTTCAAGTTCGCGGCGTCCAAATGCTGGAATGATATACCGCCACCTATCCGCGACGTTGCTTCTAGGGGCGCCTTCTGCCGTAGGTATAAGGCTTGTCTTCTCGAACAACAGAAATCCTTACCCTAACTCCTATCAATGCCTCACCTTGTCAGTGCAAATACCATATATATATATATATATATATATATATATATATATATATATATATAAATATTTTCTTTCTATAAATTGTTTGAATTAATGTGTATGTGTCTGAAATATATTAATGTATGTTTATATGATGTTTATGATGTTACTATAGTCTATAGTGTATATATATATGTATGTGTGTGTGTGTATGTGTGTATGTATGTATATGTGTATATATGTATATATGTATGTGTGTGTATATATATAATGTGTATGTACGTATATGTATGAGTGTGTATTTATGTATATGACTGTATCTATTTACATGCCTTTAACTAATGTTCTTGTTTATGTTCCCCAAAGTATGATTATGAATTATAGTGTATCAATTTTATGTATGAGTATTATATCTGTATTTGTCACGATGGATATTATAAATGAATTATTTTGTGTATGTTCGTTATTTATTATATGCAGCTTGTGACAGTTTCCGAATCGGGTGCTGCCGGAGGACCAGTGATGTAGCCTAGCTACATCGTATACTGAGGCAGCACCTTTTCACTGCATCAACGGTGTTCTTTACATTTATTTATTCCATGTTTGTGTTTTTGTATGTTTTGTAGTGAATAAAGTTTCTTTCTTTCTTTCTTTCTTTCTTCCTTTAATCGATTTCGAGATAGACACATACTTTGATATATTATCTCCTAGGTCACTTATTAGCATAAATATCGGGGTTTCGATGTCATAAGAAACATTGATGACAGGTTGATAGCCTATTGCCCAATAGATTCCTTTTGCCCTTAGTCCCTTCGTCGCCTCTTACGATATGCCGAGATGAACGGCAGCTAGTGAGCATTGTTTTACTGTCCCATACAGCACGGGATAACTGTACTACTACTAGCATAGGATGCCTAAGAATAATACCATTAGTAAATAGAGACACTAATATTACGACACATTAGGAAGCAAAAATACCTAGTAACACTAATTATGACCCAAACTAGCATGAAACCAATAATTCATACAAAATAGTTGTCAAACTATACGTAACATAATACACTTAAAATATTGGGCACTGGGCCAAATTTTCTAATGATAAACGACATAAATAAATTACCATATTTAAAACCCACTAATAAGTAAGTCATATTATAATTAGCGAACATGATATGTATTCTCAACGTAGATATGACTTGGGGTTACACAAGTTAACACAATATTAACCCAAAAATCTCGTGATTCATAAATTTGCTTTTCTCTTGCAATCGTTATGTCATATGGATTTAATTTGGCGTTACGAAAAATACCAACTACCTACCGTGACAAGTCGATGATTTTTAAAGTGGTGAAATAAGGATTTATTATGCTGTAATACTATGTAAATAATGTATTGGATAATCTTATTATGATTAATTGTACATATTTGTTTTTAATGAAGCGATAGTGGGTTTTTCAGGATTGGCACAGATGGGGATTCGTAATCTCTGCCTACCTCTCTACAGGGAATCAGGCGTGATGTGTATGTATATTTGTGTAAATTAAAATGATAAGAAAAACTTCATAAGGGTTAATCTGGGTCCAGTGCTAATCTGAAAGTAAATACTATGCGTACTAGCTGGCTAAGGGACTAAGGTATCTTTCAGGCGATGTTCTAGTATCCTGTGAGTTATTCTCTATAATAAAATCACGAAGCTGACTGTAATGCTAAAATCGACCTAGGAATAAGTAATAGGCCAAGATTCTGTCCACTCCGAAAGAGATTAAAGTAGGTAAATGTATCTACGTATTAAGTCTAATGGAATTTCCCCAAAATCAAACAGAGATGGCGGTAAACAAACAACAAATGTTGTGTTCAAACAACACATAATTATAGAGTTAATTACACCAACTTTTTCTATCGTATTTACTTTTTACCGCTTTCGTTTTCGTTTAATGACATGCTATTATCATATCGAGGCTGGAAGGTAATAAGCGCCTTGTTAGCAGTAGTTTTGCATAGGAAAACAGTGTAGAATATGGTATAGCAAAATTATTTATATAGAGTTCTTTTTTCCTCTCTGCAAGTTATTTCTTCTTTGCAGGTGTATGTTTACGAAATTCCAATAGTTTAGGTAGTCATTAGATTTATTTTTATGATGAACTAAATGTTAATAACAGTTTTTTTAGTATTTTAAGTGATTTTATAATCCTTATATGAATTAAAATATGGATGTCATTTCATTACATTTATTTGAAGAAACTTAATTTGATCTGGTATTTAAATTGAGGTTAAGACACTATTGTTAATGTAAATTTATATGTTAACTAGAACATAATAATAAAACAATGAAATTGAGTCATAGACGTTAATATGGTAAAATATACACATCATAAAATGTCTTTAATTCACTTAACGCTAATTAATTTTGGTACGACTAATAAGGAAGCCCTTATCACACATTAAATAAGTAATTAAAACTTTGTTAATTACCGAAAAATCTCATAAGATTTGAATAATGTATTTAAATATAACACCTAATGCTTTTGTAATAGATTACACATTACATTACTTTTGTATTGATTTCACTCCCTTTTAATAATATTATAGTTTGTTAGTGAATACAGATATGTAAGAAAATTGTGTAATATTGAATTAATAAACAAGTAATTTCAAAAGCCTAGTATTTAAACGAACATCAAATAATATTAAAATGCACACCAAAAACCCAAACCTAACCTAACCTTTGCTGTGCGTTTATCTATATTTTGGTGTACATTTCAGTATTTTTGATGTGCATTTATGTTCCATATGAAATTGGCTTATATATCGCCCGAAATTACAAGTAAGTTTCAAAACAGAAAACAAGTCGGTTTCAAGTGTATTTATGAGCCAGGAATATACTAGTGTAGTGTGGTGAAATTTGTAAAATATGATGAAATTTTTATAAAGATATTCTGTTAGTTTCTCTGTAAGTAGATATTACTACTAACTGTTTACTTCCGAAGCATCTAAATCCAAATGTTATAAGGAAGAAAAGAGAGAGAATGCTTGGTTCTAGTAATTGAATTATTATTGCCCTAACTATACTCTGGTTATTGTATAGTTCATGTTATGATTCATCATGATTATATTACAATCTAGTCCTATTCAATCTACAGTCCATTCGTTGATAAAATGAGTCTAAGCTGAATAAATTAGTGAAAGTGCGATGGAGCGGTTGTTGCTTTATTCTAGTTTGAATCGATACAGAAGAAGTATAACAAATTATACTTGTTATTTTGTGATACAGTTAGTTAGCTGGTTTTTCGAAGGTTTTTGAGACTAGCTTTTGTGTTTTTTCAAACTCTGCGAACATGTACTTAGGAAATCAGAACTTCATTTCCATTGGTACATGCTCTGGGGTTTGAACCCTGTACCGATACTGAGTTACGCTGAATTACTTATTATATAAATTCATGTCCCAAGATAAAATTGTTGTTTTTGAGAATGTAGTAATCGATTTTTTTATATATCATACGATTTAAAATTCAATATCTTTTAACGGCTTTCTGATTAATTTTATGTTCTTTACTGTTTTAGTCTCCTCTCACGATACACTAAAAATTCATACATACATATCACACCTATCATACTGTAGAAGGGTAGCAGAGATCGCGTCCCCATCTGTCCCGATCCTGACAAACCATTTTCGCTTCTCTCATACACCTCCTCATACACACTCGGCAAAAGAAACAAACTAATTACCATTTGTTACGTTCATTTACACTTTCCTTTATATCGATAAACTTCAACATTAGAGCTTGTATGCGAATATTGGTGTCACAAGTCACAACAATCTATATGTATACACATTTTCTCTCGCTTGGGTCACTCCCATGCACCCGATGATTACACTTGATGATGCCTCGATGTACTTATCTGGACATATGAGTATATACCTAGTGTCTGTACTTAGAAAGTATGTCAATATGCCTTGCAAAATAGTTTTATCAATACTTTATCCGCGAAGGTTATTACGGAAGATAAAGTGCCTATGTTACTTTTTATGCATGAATTAGGTATTGAATGTTGATTTGAAGAAGTTATAAGGATTCGAATTTTCAAATTTGTGACGTATTTTTGATTTAGAAAAACTTAGTAAGCGATAAAATGATATCTATTCAGTAAAACCATAATTAATTCACCTTAGTGCAAACTTTTGCTCGGAGTATTTGATTATTTTTGTATGTTTTTTATTTTGAGAGTGAATGTTCAAGATTTGTTTTCTGTACGTAAAATATCATCATGTTAATTTACCAAAATAAGTAAAATAAAAACCCTTTACCATTGATCATTAACCCTTGCGGGGTAGTCAGAGGTTCAGGTGTCCATCTCCGTAATTGCGAAGGTAGTAATTCTTTGTCCACCTCGAACCCATGTGTAGACCAGATAGTCAGTACTCAATGTGACTGGTGGTGAGCCATGTCGGCATTTACAAGCACTTACACCATATCAAGTAAAAGATTGAAATGTTTCCTATCAACGTACAATAAAAGCCATATGACGTACTTTTTACTGCATTTAAGAATTTTCTCGAAATCGCGTGTATGACAACTAACCCACGCGTTCTAAATATACCATTTTCAAAATTCACCCACTTTAGGTTAGAATCTAAACAAGTTATTCAACCTCAAACTAGCGTATAATTTCTAAAACTCGTTCTTTTACGCCTTTATCATAGAGAATTTAGGTGATTTCACTTTCTCGTAGACACACATTTTCATAGTTAATTTAACATATTTTACATATACAAACTAGAGTCATAAGTTTGCTATGATTCATCAGATAACATTTTTGAGCACAACACGCATTTGAAAACTGCATGGTGTGTATTTTCTATTAAATATTTGTTTTGATGCTATATCTGTCACTATTAAGAATTTTATTAATAAAAATATTATTGTTTGGGAATGGACCCACCTAACACAGCTGAACTACTTAAAAGGAGAGTTCAAAACGACTTTTATTTAAAAACTGTAAAATTAAAAAAAATATTATTATTATTACCATTAGGAATTAATTCTTATGCCATCAAAACAAAGCGACGTAATAAATTTCTATCTTGTAATGACGTTAATATGACATATTGTTTTATGTTGCTAGTCCAACGCAAATTGTTTTCCCTAGTCCCTTAATCATATACTTACATATGCATTCACGTCCTTTCCCTTTGGGATGGACAGAAACTTGGAGACCTTAATATATGCTAGGACATTTTAAAGCATGAATATAGAAGTTGTGATGTGAGTTTAGGTTTGAGGCTATATGGCATATTGGTAACAGGTTTCTAGCCCACCACAAGATAGATTCCGATGACCCTTAATCTCTTAGTCACTACCTAAAACACACCGGAAAAATTGGCAGCTATATAGCATTATTTATACAACCTAGACTAATCCTTTACTTGCCTCTCACTAAATATAAGACAGCCGAGTAGGAAGGAAACTAGTACAAATATATTTACGTCCCAGATTTTTATTGAAAAATGCAATCAATAACAGGTATTTATCAAAGATAAGTTGAAAGTAAAAGTTTTGCACAAAAGCTCGTCGAGTGAGCTTAATCTTGCCACCCAATTACTTTCGACATTCGAATTGCGTAATTGAAGCGAATTTATGCACCTGCTGTGTATTCAGTCACTTCTGTTGTATGATACATTCTCTCCACTTGTATGTATATATATCATATAGGTTTGAAGTGTCAGTGCCTATATACAGCGATACGGTTCACTACCTATCACGCTGGGTGCTGTCTATCTAGTGATACGCGAGCTTCGAATGACCCATACCTAACATGCCTTCGAAATTTTGGAGATGGGCATTCAAGCCTCTGACTACCCCGCCATAATAAAAAAAAAGGGAGTGTGTACACAAGTCGTGAAGTGTATGTATGTATGTTTGAAGTGTTTGTTTATTATTTTGTTACTCGTGAATCTCGTTTCTCCACAGGTTTGGTGTGTAGTGGGTTTCCCATCTTTCCCGAACCTAACAAACCACTTTCGCTTCATTGATATCAATACACCTTCTCATACAAGCTCAGAGGTTATAACCTTCTAACGCATACAAAACATAATTAAAAATTATCTTATTTTAAGGTGAATACAAGAAAAACTTGTATCTTTATTTAATTAGAAAAACTTATTCTAACGGTATTTAGATATCAAGATCTAAGACTTTTGTGAATTGATCTTGAACTTCATTTTCAATCAATTTGCAAGTTAATAAGTACGGCCTACGCAAACCTATAAAACATATTATTCGTGGGCCGAAGAAAAAACAAATTATTTACTGACAGCATCGCATTAGTCTCTCAAAAGAGTTTCCATGTCTCGCAAAACATTGTTTGTAACCAGTTTCTATTTAATACGTATATACACATCACGCCTGATTCCCTGTAGGGGGTAGTCAGAGATCATGGAACCCCCATTTGTCCCGATCCTGACAGACCACTTTCGCTTCATTGACACTCATACATCTTCTCATACACACTCCGCAGTTATAGGTACTCCTAACGTCACCCTTTTTCTATATAATATTAAATGAATTAACATATTTACACAGCACGATCGTTATTCGTCGAGTAGTTGTAAGTTAGGAGGCGACTAAGGGACTAGGCTTACATAGAATCTATTGGGCGATGAGCTTGCATACTGTCACCACTGTTCCATGCAACTTTACAACTTCAATATTCATGTACATAAGTAACTTGAGTATTAACTATTCGAATAAATGGCAATCAGTAAAATTTAAATTATAAATAAGCTGTGGTATTCATGTGTATGATAAAGAAATGTTCCTCACGTATCAGACTTCATCTATTTATAGAACTATTCATACCTAAAATTATTTTCAATATACAACTGTTCGTCTTCTTGTTAGCTGAAACGGTTCCGTATTAGTATGAGACGTAAAAAGAATGTTTAATAGCTACCCTTCTTCCCGGCATGTCGAAGGAGGCGACTAAGGGCTTAGGGGTACATGAAATCTATTGGGCAATCGGCTACCAACCTACCATAAATATTCCACATGCGATTAAAACCTCAATATACATACTAATAAGTGACCTAAAGTATGTTATCATATCTCCAAGGTTCTGTCCACCCCGAAAGTGATTAAAGGACGTGAATATGTGTTAAACTGTTCTTTTTGTCTATTCAATGTTTAAGCTTAAGCCACATCGTAACCGCATTTGACATGAGTGCGACGAATCACTTCTTTCCCAAATTAGATTTGCAACGCAGCCTTGACTCCAATATACTAATGAACTGCCCAAACATACATTCATACTTTGACTGTCTAAAGAAGAATACTAACAGTCCTTTCCTTCAAATGGGAATTATACATATTTACACTTCACATACTTATATATGTACTATTACTATACTTACATTATACATATTTACGTCGTTAAATCATTGAGGATGTACACTATCTAAGAGACAAGAGTAATACACTTTTAAATAGTCTTTGCTTAATATTTATGGTAATATTGGGGTCGTCATGGCATTACCATAGTAAATTATTTAAAGTTGTAAATATAATTATAATTAAATATGTAAATCCCTTTATTAGCAATTGACGTAAATCTGTCATTATATTTTACTGCTTTTTACGTTGTGCTGTACTTATAAATAACAAAAAATATAGAGACATTTATGATCATGATTTAAAAAAATGTTAATTTAAATACGTTAAAAGTTTACATTATCTACGTACACTTATATACAATTGATTATTTATATTATTATTCATTATTCACGCGGTCTCGGCGAACGTCGACATCTTTTCGTGTGGATCGGATGCGTTCGCCAAAGCCATGATAAAGTTATTTGATTAATTTAAGATGATGTTATTGATGATGTATGTAATTATAATATTATTATACTATACTGCAAACGGTATTTACCTGTAAGGTATGTAACTACTACTATTGGAAATAAATAAATATATTATGATACAAGTTTTAATCTGCTCTTAATTTAATTTAAAGACGCTACCTTTAACCTACATTCACATCACTCATGAGGCATTGGTGCAATGAAAAGGCAAATGTGCAACCGTGTCGATATAATGAAAAGGTTCTCAGTTCATGACTTTTAAAGTTCAGTGTTGAACTCGAAATATAATAGTAGATCAGGTAAGGTTTGGTTAAGAGTCAAGTGATGGGTATATTACCCATAAATTAAAGTGTTTATTTAAAGTCACAAAACTATAAATGCATACGATTAGCAATTTTAATAAATTCCTAACAAACAAAAGTAATAAAGGAAGCTATTTTTAGTGTCAGTAAGTAGATTAGGGTATTTCTTCCAATGGTTGGTTAGTTTGCATTTCAAAGATACCGATTATTGCCCATTCCAACTCTAATTTTCCTCAACTAATTTAACTTTAACTGGAAACGAACAAATAAACTGTTATTTACAATAATAATAAAATTGTAAGACACTTTTATACTAATTGAACTAACCCCTTGCTAAATACATTTAAGACTTGTATTGAGGGTACTAGTCGACTTATATTTAAGAAATAATACTTTTTAATACATATGTATTATATATAATCAACAACCAGACTGGAAAGCAGAGGAAAAGCGTAGAACTTATCTATGCCTCTACCGGGAATCGAACCCCACGATTAGCGTTCAGGTGGGTAACCAATCGCGCCACGGAGGTTGTCGAATATTCGATGTATATACTTTAACCCGTTCACCAACATCTAAGCAACGTCGCAAACGTACGTACTTCGTATATGTGCATAAATTAACAAAACCTGTCGTAAGTGGGTAAATACATTTGGACTAGTTGGCCAACTTTTATCGCAGAGGTTGTGTATTGATTAAAATTTATTGAGCTTAATTATCCGTTAAAGTATTAACACGTGTCAAAATGTGGTAGCCATTTCGTGTGGGTCTGAGGTTATGTGTGGTATTTGGAATACATTCATAGTTTAATGCATAAAGTGTCTTATGTACATGTCTAGTTCTAAAATGTAAGCAATAACTATACCTCTACCATCTTTCAAGCACGTTTTAATAAGCAATTATATAACGTTTACATCCCCAATACTACTGTGAATGTGACGGAAGGTGTAGTGAAATGTTTTGTTTTAACCTTACTAGTAGTTTAACAAATAACAATTCATATCTTTTTGAGAATATATTATTTTGTTAGCGACACGCACCTTAATAATTATTACTCTATACGTTGTTTAGTTAAAGTATTATTATCAATATGTTACTTTAATCCTCACGCCAGTTGAAAAGTTTGGAAGAATGTCGGAAATCATACGTGATAAATATTGAGGACAATACAAAGTAGGTATCTCACAAAGTATGCAAATATTTTAACTTATATAGAAAGGTGACACTAATGACATTGTACCTTTAGTGACCCTACATTATAAAAGTATTTACATGAGCATCCTGGTTCTAAATTGCATTTGCTTATCTAAAACGATAAAACATAGAATAAATCTTAACTTTTTTGCAAATTTAAATGTCACGTTACAATTTATAAATGTGTCCATTTATCACCTTTACCATTACTATCGGTATTTTGTGGGCATTAATATAGTAATATTGGTTACTGTTTGCCTGGCCATCATCCAATAGATTTCATAAATAACAAAACCTCTGTCAATTCAAACTACATTGTATGAAAAAAGCATAGAAAGTAAAATTAAAAAATATTTTACACCGCAGTGACACAGTGATAGACTTTTTCAAGCAGTTTAGTAAAAACCTCAACTATCGCTTTTCTGTAAACATCTAGTTATATTAACAAAGAAACCTGTATACATTATGACTCAACTTTCCTTAGTAATCATTTAATATGCTTTAAATGGCCAAATTCACGTCAAGTAAGGCAATTAAAAATTAAATACCGCAGTTCAAACGTGCAACGAAATTTGCCTGTTAGAATGCTATTGAAATTATGTAAGTACTTTTAACTGAAAAGAATACTTTCTCTTGTGTAATAGAAGCTACAAAAAATCCCTTGCTCGGCGGTATAGTTGTTGCGATTTGCAATGAAGTGTGGCATTTACGAGGAATGCAATGATTTAACAAAAGTAGTTTTATGATGATTGTATGCGTCATTCACACCTCTAAACTACTTGAAAGGAGCCACTTTCGATGTGTATTTTATTAGTGGTAATTAGATGGTATTCTTTAAATATATTTTCACTTATTTAGTTTCACACCGCAAAAAAATTGATTTCTCTCGGAACACTTTTAACAATATCTTTTTTATTATTGACTTTTATTTGACAATATTTTTGCGGTTCACAATCAATACTATAAAATTTTACATTATATGCGTGCATGTGAAAGTAATTTAATCGTGATACTGTTACTGCATGAGAACATGATTGTAAAGCGCAACAACTAAACTATCACTACGTCGATCTATCACTAGGCGATTGGCAAGATTGATACTAACGAAGTGTCATAATAACCCACTGGGAAATGGAATTAATTTATAAAGTGGAATAATTATGTTCATCATCCATTGATCGAGGTTATTATAGGTCGTTCTATAGTGGTTTAAGACTAGAATATAAGATGGTGTCCTTCTTGACACATCGAAAAATGTAACTACCAATATTCGTATTTAAAGTAAGCGGTTTTAAGTACTAAAATGCCAATTTATTACAGAGAAAGCAATAAGAGGAATATTAAACATTTCAACGATGCAACAAATTTCAGTTGATTGCAATTTTTTAGACTCAATCATTATTGGACATTCAGACATATACGTCACAACCGTAATCTCTTAACTTGTAGTCAGAGGTCGAGCGTCTATTGAGATTTGAGATAGACTTTAGCCAATCTGAATCGACTTTTTACCCGATAATCAGGCTCAACTGTATCAGGTGGTTAACTATATCGACGTATTCAGATACTGAATATTACTCAAGAGATAGGTAGGTTTAGCCATATCGACAAAATGTATTTAATATCAAATTCCCTCGCTGAAATCTGTTTTGATTTTATGAAGTAAACTTTATTGAACTATAAGTTAATTTATTGATCCATTTACAATAAAATATAGACTCCAAATGAGTACACGTCACAAACGCTCCTTCATACATGAACTACAAGACCGACCCCCTTAAAACAATCGGTCACGTCCGAAGACTATCAAGCAAAATGGTCACGTCGAAATCCTAACGGCTTGCTATGAATCTATGAAGGAACGTCCTGTGCCGGCCATTCTGATTCAATGAACGTACATGACCGATTTTATAAGTGTACTGGGAATCGATATTTGTTAAGAGTGCAATGAATTGACAGTTTCATTGCAGATATGGTGTCTTTTATTTTAAGGTTTTTGTTTTGTTTTATAAGTAGTGTATTTTGTTAAGTGTGAATATATTATGTATGTAATGTTGTTTGTGAATTTTCTGTGATCCAAATGTATCTTTTATTCAGGTGAATACATCGAACTTTAAAAGGACATTTCTTTAAGCTCATCATTCATTATACCAGATGTGACCAATACTGGAATATTATTCAAATTACACCTCTATTTACAGGCAAAACTAAATTTGACTTATTTAATTTGTATACCATGAAGCTCACAATTTGGGATTATTTATATATTTTTGTATTAAAGACCAATTTTGTACCCTACTTTTAATCGTATCTTATCAATTTAATGCATTATCTTACATTTTCTTTTCAATGCTACTGTTATCAAAGGATGAGTAGAAATGTAGTACTTAAAGACGAGAAGATATATTATCTTATTCAAGATATAAAGACCCATTCCTGGAAGGGTAGATATAAAACTGTTTTTATGAAACAGAAATTATTCTATACTACTAAACTGTTTTCATGAAAATTTGGTCTATACTATAATTTTTTTTATCCATATGTGTTATAACTTAAATACACATTAACAAACAAAAGGTTTTTTTATATTTTTTGCACTTTCATATATTATAGAGTTTTCTGAATCCATCGCCAAAACCACACAAAATTTAACATCCCTAAATACCAGTTACAACTTAATAGAAAGATAATATGTTACATACTAAAACCTTCTAGAATAATCCATTATACCTATACCCTAACATATTAATTTATTAAAAACAAAACACACTCACCTCACAAGAAAAAATTCACGATCCTCGTAAAAAAATCCCAACGCAAAATACGTTTCACAAAAGCACTGAACACTGAAAATTCACAGCAACACAGTTCACGTTAACCGACACTGTAATGAAGTGAATGGTCACAAAATTCGCGTCAGCACGCCAGTGTGAGTGCCGCTTTAATACATTATACGGAAAGGCGAAACACACCTGTTTGAAAGAGTGGGTGATACCAAATCCTCTGAAGATGTGAATTTGAGTAACGGTTCTGCATACAAATTTGGTCTACGTCATTGTCTCTGGATTAGCATAAATATTTCGCGTTTGATAACAACTAAAGGTGGGAAATTAGTGTGGTTAGAATTGTATGGGTTAAGGTGTTTATAGTATAGGTTGCTGTGGGATAAGTAGTGGAAAATGGGCGCTGGTGTTATCAATGATTTTGATAAGGATGATTAGTTTGACTATCTTGAAAATGGTACAGATGGCATACTATTATATATTTATCTATTTGTGAAAGTAAATATTTCGGTCAATTTATAAATAAATTTTAGACAAATATAGGATTGTCATTTCAAAAAGAATATATTTGAAATTAAGTGTCATTTATTCATTACATTACCAATGTTATCTCTAAACACGTTTTAAAATTTATTTACTCTTTCTCACATGTTTTATAATACGCAACATTCAATGCTACAATAAACATTACAACTGCACTCTACGTCCCAAAACTTTATCACTATCTCCAAAAACCATTCATTACCTACTGACAAACGTAACTTGTTCTACACAACAAACCAAACTTTTAGGAGCCTCTGAGAAACATTTTATTATCCTTTATCCCACCCACGTCTCAGATAAAACCCAATTTAGGTGACCACTGCCTTATAAGTCACTGATGATACTTTAATAAGAAACTTGCCGAATATATTAGGAGTTTTATTGAAAGGTAACCTGAGTCGGCTATTCGTTAGGGATGTGTTAAGGTCAGTGATCGTATGTGAAACGGAACTAAACAACAACAAAATGTAAATCTATATACATACGTATATACATGCCTCTACGTATCTAACGGAATAGGTAGAGACTATCGATCGCCACGGAACGATGCTGACAAATCTCATGCTTGCATGCTTCACTCACACCTGTTGACCTTCTCATTCATGCTCTTCTGTTTTTCAAGCTACGTACACTCATTTTGAAAAGTATGTCTCCATTTTGATCTGTATATCTTAAATGATATGGATTGTGTTAATCCAAAATATAATAATATGCTTTAAAAATCTATAATTGTATAACAATTTCGATACTTCTTATGCGTGACTTTTATTCTATTATTTTAGAAAGTTATTTCAGTACGGACTTTTTTCCAACAAATTCTAAACAATCATTAACTTTAAGCCACGGATTATTGAATTTCAGTATATAAATTTCATCTTTACATTTAAATTATGATACACTAAGCACCAAGATTCAGAATATACAAACTATTCTTCTCATGTAAATTATATTATAACGATACGGTACCCTTATAACCTCTTACAGTATCACACATAATTTACGAAATCCTAAACTATCTATCACAGGTCATTAACAGTGAAATGTAGTCTATAACTGAAACTGTACTTACGACGTATGCAACAGAAAACCGCACGTAAAATTAACGACAAAATTACGTGCTCATAACACTCACGGTGTAATTCAATTAATCGTAGTGCATTATACGAGACAGCACGCTTTCTTTGACAATCTAGATCTAATGAGCGGGTGATACGGTGCATTCGTTGTACTAGAACATGATTTGCAAGCCACGGGTTTAGCTTCTATAAAGTAGATTGGAATGTTGTTTTTAACGTAAGTTAATATGCAGTATTTTTTTTCCAATTAGTAACCATATGTCTATTGAACAAATAAAGTTAAAATAATTGTATTTAAATACTTATACTTACTTACATTGAAAGTAGCTTCATATAAGGAAAATAAATAAAGCATTAGTTATTTGAACAAAAGATAGTCAAGATAGTTTCTTTCGTGTATTCGCCTTTTCATAAACTATCACACATTCGATCAATATAATAACATTTACCAAGGATGTATTATATTATCGAGATTCTGTACTCACTAAGAAAGAAAAGGAGGATGTATGTTTTAGACATTCCACGGGTACACTAAATAAATTTGTACAATAATTGCTTCCTATATACCACAATTTCCTTTGCCAAAATGCTTAAGAGCAGCTGATTACCTTATGAAATCCCAGATCAGCACGAATCAAGCAATACTTTTAAATGGGCGATAAAAACACCTGTATCATGTATTTGGCCACATGAGCAGTAACAAGGTAAGCGACATAGCTTTACGGTAAGCATTTGATCCGATTGACCATTTTCGAATCGAATTACTGATACATTATTATATACTACCATAACCACATACGATTCACGACTGTTGTCGTTACGGGGTGGTTAGAATTAAATTTATACCTCAAATCTGTAACCTATTTAGTTTATTCTTTTGGAAGTAAGACTGTAATCGACTTAGTATAGTCTTTTGGACGAAAGACTATTCACTAGATAGACCGAATCACACGTGACACTTCTTAGGAATTCCATTTACGGATAAGAATTATAAGTATTAATTAAAAGAAATATTTTTTTTAATTTATCTGTTACAGTGAGAAATAACCTGGATAATGAAATTATTATTATAGAATAAAATAAATGTACAGGTTGTGTATTTTATTCAATATTTACCTTCTTAATAAAAGATATCGGGTAATAACATGTACCATAACTTAATTTCAACTTTCCAGCATTTCACTATAAACCACAATTTACAATATTTTCACTTCTATACCAATAAACATCCTATAATACCTACAATCTTCGCCACCACAGTTACCGATAGACAGCAATCATATTTGAAACAATCTATGCGATTTTCAATACTTTCTTTAGCTTAGCATTCGTTTTACTTTCACTGGATAACCGCAAGGTGATTCCTTAGATAAAACAACTATGTAAACTCTTAATTGGCGGAACTGTAGAGGGCGTGTTTAGTAGTTTCAAGTTATACGTGTTTGAATTTTGATACAGTATAATATGAAATAAAGAGCTGATGGTAACATTAAAATAAAAGGTAACAAAGAGCGTGCATCGGGTTGTAATAATTGATATTGAAATCTGAATACTATGTACATAATAATAATAATACATATACATAATAAAAAAATAACATGCAAGAATTTAATCGCTACGTAATTAAACTACTTGTGTGTCAGTTAATTTTCAATAAAACGATATCAAAGATTTAAAATATTATTTTTTGCTCAATCGGCACTGATAATGTAATCATACGAAACTAATATAATTATCTACTAAATCCTTACATAAAAGCACTGAAAAAACACCACCAAAAACCAAAACAATGTTGACCTCACTTAATAAGCTATATACCTAATACGTACCTATACCCAAAAACAATGTTCGACTAATAAAGGACTGGATTCCATAGGCGACATTCAAAGCTCATTCTAAGGTGAATGTTGCAATAGATCCTCTTCGGAAAGGTTAGCCTTCTCTGCAATTGAACAAGAAACCACGTAGCTAGGTCGACGGAAAACCATTGATTGAATAGTCGAGATTGAGTTATTTTATTGCTTGGGTAAAGACAGGAATTTGTCTATCATTCTAACGCATATATTTAGGTCTTTTAACCTATCGTCCGTTAGATTCCATTGACCACTAAACTCCTACATGCTGGAAAAAACGACAGCTTCTTAGCATTACTTTTACATGCTAAAAACACTGAACTATTTTATGTCATTTGTACACTTATAGTATCAAATTGAAATTATCAAAATTACAACAAAAAGTCTAAATTTGACTAATGACATTTAATCGACTTTTCGAGATTTTTCTATCCTGGAAGATATTAAAGGACGTCACGTATATATGTATGTAAAATAGACTTACCTTTGTATTTAACTCACATATGCATGTATGTACACATAACTGTGTACACGCTTACGCAACTGTTTATTACACAGCAGTAATTTCCAATAATCCACGGTTCGGTTTCGTTGTTTTTGCCCAGTTATAAACACACGAATTCCACGAGTTTTCTAAGTAATTGGCCGTGCAATTAAAAGGTGGGTGCGATTCGAACGTAACAAAGTAAAGAGTAAAAGCGGAAACTATTTTGTAGATTGGGGATAGACAAGACACACGAAAATTAATTGATCGAGATCTTTCTATCGGGACAGCTGGCTTCCTAGTTTGCATGTTAGTTAGTAGTTAGTGACTACACGAATTTTTTATATGTAGATACATATCACTATCACTACATAGTATAAAACAAAGTCGCTTTCTTTGTCCCTATGTCCCTTTGTATGCTTAAATCTTTGAAACTACGCAACGGATTTTCATGTGGTTTTTTAATAGATAGAGTGATTCAAGAGGAAGGTTTATATGTATAACAACATCCATTAAATAGTGGAGTAGGCTATATATTTTATACCCGTGCGAAGCCGGAGCGGGTCGCCAGTATATTATAACCGTGCACACATATACATACATTCACGTCCTTTAATTCCTTTCATGGGTCTCCTCCCGAGGTCAACTTGAAGATACGAAAATATCTCGATACGATAAGTCACTTTAGCAAGAATAATGAAGTTATGGTGTTACATGGAACAGGAGAAAGGCTACTGGGCCATAGCCCAATAGATTCCATTTGATCCTAGTCTTACCCTTAGTCCCTTATTCCCCTCCTACTGACAGGTAAGATTAGCAGCTAGCTAGCATTTTTCTAAATCCTAGACTAGCACGGGATTCTTATATATTGCTCATATACATATATTATCTAATGCTAAATTTACCTGTTCTGGTATTTCAATTGAAAATAACACTTTCTACCAGCATTTCTATCCTAAGAGAGGCATCTAAACATTATATTGGTAGCAAGAATGTAGACTGCTTACTATGACTAAATATTTTAAGTTTTGTCTTAGACTGAAAAATAATAATAAGAATACTACAAATTATAATTTAATATATATTTGATACCAACTATCAGGTCAAAATTAGATCCGAAGTGACCTTTAAAGATCTACGAACTCTGACTACACTTCAAGGTATAATACTCGTAAAGTTTACGTATACTTAAGTTCATTAAAACACCTTTAGTTCATCCTTTGTTAGGTTCTAATGTGGGCGTGAAGTTACGTATAACATGACTCATTTAATAACTTAATTAATTTGCCTAATTCGAAGATGAGTTTGTGTCTCGTCTTAGCAACTTCTAATAATACGTACAATCACGTCCGTAAACCTCTTTTAAGGTAGTCAGAGGTTCGGTATCCACAATCAACTTGAGTATTATGATGGTTTTTGGCTATTTGAAAACCACTTTAACATTATAATCAGTGTGAAACGTGATAGGTGATATACCATGCCGCCATATGCAGATAGTGTCTGAATCGTTCAATAAATGATCTTTTAATAGAGTTGATAAGAAACTGCGATTTCTTTATTATCTCGTGTTAGCTTGGGATGAAATAGAATGCAAACTAGCTGCCTTTTTTATGAGCCATAGAAGCAGGATAATGAGAGGGATTTGTAAGTGTAAACCAGCTCATACCAACAAACCAAATTAAATACAAAGGTATAAAAATAACTTATTACATCAAAAAGACGGAGACAAATGCGTTTACGACCATTAACCCTTGCGGGGTAGTCAGAGGTTCAGGTGTCCATCTCCGCAATAGCGGAAGTAGTAATTCCATGGGCACCATGAACTCACGTGTTGACAAGATAGTCAGTACTCAATGTGACAGGTGGCAAGCCATTTCGCTATTTACAAGCACTAACTATACGGGGAACAGGTAGGTTTCCTCACGATGTTTTTCCTCACCATTATATAAACACTAATTAACAGAAAACAAATACGTAAACAGTTTTGTTCTATCCGTTCCATGTTTATTTCTCTACGTATTATTCTTATGTATTATTCAGTAATCCATTTATGAAATAGATACTATTTCAATTAACACAATTCAATTGAACAAACATTAATTGTAATAAAAGGGAATATTTTATAAAAGAAAGTCATGTTAACTAATACGACGAAATATGTATTATTAAAATAAATAATTTCAGTGCAAGTGTGTAAGTTTTAGAGTATTAATGTGATTCTCTTAATAAGGCTCTGTTAATTTATAGAGCAAAATATGTTTCTAGAAATAAAGCATAAAATGCTGTCAACAGGTGCTAAATTATAAAATAAATAAAGATCCAGTTTATAAGGACAAAGTTCATTGAAAACCATTTATTTATTTATAATAAATTGCAACTTATTAAAAACACTCAGGTTTAATTGCTAAGGTCGATAACATGAAGGTTTATAGTTATTAATGAGACCTAATTAGTGATACCCTGATATATATAATAATTATACCTAATTCACAGACATATTGGTACTTATAAGGATGGATACCCTTAGCTAATATAGCGTCTTTCTGACTTGAATTATATGTGTATTTATTCCTTTGTGTTTGTTGTTCTATATCCCAATAAAAAAAATTCTTTATATAGTCTGCTAACTAGCTGTCTTTCTGCCTAGCTTGTCATAGAAAGCGACTATGGGATTAAGGTTCAGTGGAATCCAATGCACGATGGACAGGCAAAATATTACCAATCTCATCACAAGAAAGTGACTGCGAAAATGTCTTGTTCTTTGAATTCTGTTTATACAGTAAATGATTGAAGGAAATGAGTACGTATATATAGGTACCCTTATATTGGTACACATATTATTCTTAATTAGAACGATAAACTATACAAAAATAACATATTAATTAGTTTAACTCAAAACAAACATTAGTAATGCCAGCCTTTTAATTACTAGTTACCATAAAGCGATGACACAAGCCTACTATTCAAGCAAATAAAGCACCTTGTTAAATCAATTAAAATCTCAGATCCGCTTTTCATTAGTTTAGGCATTTATTAACTTTTGTCACGGTATCATCATTAAAAATTCAACAATGGCTGACGTAACCAAATTCCATTGATTGAACGTAATATGGAACGATTTTTTAAAAACATATGATAAACGTTATACTTATTTCCTAGTCTGGTAAAAAGTGGTCGTTTACAACTGAGGCCAAACCACTTAAAAGATTACCATGTAAATAACTCGAACCGAATTAATGCTGAGTGTTCTTTTGAAATAAAAACCGATAATTACCCGTGCAAAATTTACCAAGGTGAATACTATAATTTCATATATTAATATTACGCTATATTGAGAGACCTAATAGTCATTTCGCTGCTATAAAACTAAACTGAAGAAACTCGATAAACATTTTATCTCAAAAAAATTAAATAATAAGTACATAAAACATATTAAACTAATAAAAAGATAAAAAATGTATTTATATTTAATCATTTTTTTAAATTATATGCAATTTAATGTCAAAAATATATCAACTATATTATACTCGTAAAACAACGTTTTTTGCAAAATAGTGTTTTTTGAGTTTCTTCAGTTTAGTTTTAAAGCAGCGATTTACTTTTGTTTATAGTGGTTTAAAACGTTACCATGGCAACGTTACTCTTTTGTTTTTGTGTAATTTACTTCATAAAGTTGATTAGATCTGATTTTACTTGATTAAATGAATCTAATTTTAAATATTTATAGAATTTTATATAAAACTATACAGGCAATGCTTATTATATGACTTATAATCCCCGCGTCAATATATACCTACAATCATAACTAATGTACATATATGCTCTTTATGTCTTCAATTAAGTATTTTATTATTCAATATCAATATATAAATTAAACAGCGTATCAAAATACATTCAAAACTTTTTAAATAATTGAAAAAGAAAGTGTGATTTTAAACGCATCTCTACATGAAATAACTACCACTACCACACTTTAAACTATCATCGAACACCAATTAACTACCCAACAATCAACCCCTACCCTATTTAGAAATCGTGCGAAAAAAACTAACCAATTTTCCACAACATTCCCAATTTCACACACCTCGCATAAAACGTTAGTAATTACGTATTGCACGTAGGCTTTAGCTATTGAATGAAGCCCACGTGGTTTAGACAATGGCTGTAGCTGGTGTCAGGGTTATGAAGTAGCGATGAGCTTTTGGGTACATGAGCAAGCAAGCTTTCGTCTCGTACTTGAGTTTTGATGAGGCATTGAAGTGTAGTTAGTATTTGTATGCTTGATATTAAGGAATGTTGGTTGGATATTTCGTTAACAAGTTTTTGTGTAGTAAATATAGGACAATTAGTATACGTATAGGTAGATACGTATATACCGGCTAAATTTATGGGTATTTTGTTAAAAAGTGTTTGTGTTGGTTACAATTATGAAAGTATGTACTTTAAATAATTATATTAAGTGTAGTATTATGTTTATTTAGGTTCTTTTAGATATTAGGAAGTTGCTAAGTGAGGCACTATTTAATCTAGATTTCTGTGATAATAGTCAGCAACAACAGTTTTAATATCGAGAACATTCTACGTAACTTATTGTTCTGTCCACCCCTTCACTTAGTGTAAATAAATAATACATATTATCTTGACTACCTATTTTGTAAAAAAGCGTTTTCAACTAAATTTACAATGTAACGAAACATTACAAAATCAAATCTTTCCTCATATATACTTACGTAAGTTTCAACTAATTACTATTAACATTATTTATTTTTTAATTCAAAATAAACAAAACTCTTTAGTATATCCATTATGCATTAGTCTTTTGTTTTCGCAAGCAAAAAGGTCCATCCACCTACATTTACAAAAAGATTCCAATGGCTCTTAGATTTCCAGTCTCATAGTTTTATTTCTCAATGACTAATGAACTCTCGACTGGGCAGTGTTTGTAGAAAGCTCTTGAATACCAATTAGACCGCCTACTGGGTTAGAAAATAATTTGCGAACACACAATCCCACTATAATAGATTTATAATCCAAATAGCGTCTATTATTTACAGGTTTCGTATTAAACCGCGTTGATCTGGGACGTAATATTGGTATTGAATTGATCTGATACTGAATTGGCAATTGTTACTCTGTTTTGAAAGTAAACAAAACATTATATGTAACAAAAAATCACCTAATAACCCTTCCGTGCTTGGCATGGCACTATTTTACACATACCTACATACTTATTGCATATGTGTAGGTATACGTATTCTGCAATGAAATTTTATGCTTTTTTATATACAAGCATTGCAATTAACAATCTCAACTCTATACATTTAAAAAATCTGTGTCGCAAATAAATAAGTGAGCATCCGGCATCATTGATGAAACTCATGTCCACAAGCATTAAAACTAAAAATGGAGGTGTCAGTCAAAAAAGTTGACAGTTGTCTTAAATTTGACGTTGACTTCTCGGCGCCAAAATGAATGGACACATTATAATAAATTAGCTTTACCAATGGACTGAAGATAGTGAATGCAATAAATTATATTTTCTAACGCACTAGAATGTGCATATTTTATAGATATAATTTGAAAGACTGTGGCATGTAGCAGTATGCAAGAAATAAGTGACCAAAATAGAATGGGAATGATAAGTTTGTGTGGACATGTGTCCACACAAAACTTGAGCGGGTGCATGTAAGAAAGGTTACGAAAGGAATTTATGGAAGCAAGGTAGATGGTAGCGTTGGAAGAAGTAAATCCCGTACTACATCTATAGATTGAATTTGACACAATCTTCTTTAGTAGATGCCCAATAAGACATATGACTGTCAGATAGTCACCATATTGAAAAAGCCCAGTGAGTATGAGTGTATATGAAGCAAAAGTTGATTGAGGATCGGGACAGATGGCGTTTCTTGATCTCTGCCTACCCCTCTACTGGGATACGGGCGCGATGTGTATTTATGTAATGGCGTGAATATGTATAAGTCTCAGAAAACAATCTTCTATAAACGATGCATCAGCCAAAATATCAATGACTTAACGCTATGCAGTAAAAACTACTCAATAGACTCAATTTAAAACCAAATAAGTTGTAGGTAATTATAATTATATATAATTACACG
Source organism: Leucoptera coffeella (assembly GCA_030578115.1). Taxonomy (NCBI): domain Eukaryota; kingdom Metazoa; phylum Arthropoda; class Insecta; order Lepidoptera; family Lyonetiidae; genus Leucoptera; species Leucoptera coffeella. The sequence goes on along the minus strand of JAMBLF010000150.1, from coordinate 178,541 downwards.
ATATTACTAGTATATTTATTTCTTCCGATGACATAGACCTGACCTTTTAATTTAAAACTGATATCAACCAGTTTCCATAGCATGATATCATCGGTAAGTACTTTTTGGCAAATCACTGAGTCATGTTTGCGAAAATGAAATTCTATATTGCAGTGTCTACGGTTAAACCTGCCTGAGGCAATGAATTTCGTCATTTTGTGTGAATTTATGTCATTATTAGTTTTAGATATTATTGTGTTTATAATTTTGAAACTTATTTGCAATCGCTTTCCTGTGGCTCAAGTAAAATAACAAAAAAAAAGTTTAACTAACGTAACAAAAACAATAAACATACGAATAAGTGCATAAATTCACAACTAATTACATAAAATAAAGACATTCCGGGGTTAATCAATCCAATGTGAATGGAAGTCATTGGTCATAATGATTGTTTAAAGTAAATGAGAAAACAAAATTAATTTCTCTTTTGAAGGGGCTAAAGTATAAAGTAAGTATAGTTAAGTAATGAAATAATAACTCACGAAACATGGATTTTAAAACCAACTGAAATTTAATAAATATTATAATGTTTTAATACGTAGAGTCTGTGTTTTCAAACAAGCTAAACCAATTACAAATAGGAATAAAACTAATTAAAAATCTGTATAAATTAAGTATTTCATCCTTAATAAAATGGAATGATACAATCATCCTTGCCCAACCTTGATTTTAAAAGTCAAAGTTCTGATTAAAATTTACGATGAGAATTCGAATGATTTATTGACAAAAATGTAAAATTATACGTTTTTAATCATTAACGCATCTTCATTAGGAAAAAATAGCCTTTGAAAATCGTAAAATTATATCAAGTGCGTGCTTCTAATTAATTATGCTAATTAATTAAACAACTAAACTGATTTACGAGATCAAAACATTGTAAGATACTATTAATAAATGAACTCATTTTATAAATAACTTCTTATGTCATCTACTTAAATATTTATAATCGGATTTTATATAGATTTTTTAAACACCAAAGTTCTATATTCAAGAATCTATCCTAAACAGTTGATAGAACTTGGAGATATAAAATCTTAGTCATTCAGAATATGAGTACATTGCTAGCCCATCGTTTAGTAGATTCAATGTACCCTTGGTATCATAGTCGTCCCAAGACTTGGCCAGAATAAAGTTATTGAACCTTCGCAAAATAAAGAAAAGATGCTTGAGAATATTGTAATGAGTCTGTGGTCCTACTGATCCTAAAACGGATTAAATAACGTGATTATGTATATTAATATCATTACTTTTTCCTTGTGTTACGTTTATAATAGTTACTTAGCGTATATTAATATTTAAATGATTATAAAAATGCCTTTAGCGTATATAATAATATAATCATTACCAAAAATCACATCGTATTAAGGTTTAAACTTAGAAAATACATAAGCAGTCTCTAGTAATGAGCGCTCAAAGTACACACATTACCTCTGAACCATCCCTAAAACAACACCCATCTTTGTACTCCAATAACCGAACGAGAAATTAAGCAAAAGGGTCAATATTGACCTTAGGTAAGCCCTCAAGTCTCGTGGGAACCAATTTGATCACACAAATCAGTTCTTTCACTTCGACAAACATATAACAAGATATCCGCTACACAAAGAATGCAAATCAATAAGTGCTCAAAGATTTGAAAGTAATGGGCTTTCTCATTATTTTCTTATAAGGTAACATCGGAAACTTTTGGTAAAGCATCTTCAAATAAACAACAATTGACATGGTTTCGGTAAAATTGCATGCTATTGACTCTTAGTAACTTGTTTCTTATTGTGTTTTAGATTCTTTTTATAGCAGATTTCCTTTTGTGTTTTGGATACTCTTTTTAAAGCAGACTCTCGTTAAGACAAATACCATTACAAACATAAAGATATATATTAGAGACCTTTCTTCTGACGCTCTTAAATATTTCATAACGCTTGTTATTCTTTATTGGAATATTGACATTAACCGAGCTTTAACGAAGACAAAAGGCTTTAGCAATGATTAAAGTATGACAACATTTATTGGTATTGCCGAAAAGTATAGAGTGAACTTCGATGACCTGTACACTCAACAGTTCTTTAAAATTGAGCTGAGAAATGAAGTTAGGTCTCTTCAAGGCTAGAGTGAATAGGCTATTACTGGACCATCGAATAACATCATCGACCTCATCGTCACTTACCATTAGATGAGATAGGGGTCATTCGCTGGAATAAAAAGTTTTCACAATATCAAGATTTTATTTAATAAATAATATTTTATTTAGATGGACCGATAACCTGAAAAGGGTCGCTGGTGGTTGGCATAAAGCCACGAGTGATTGTGTTTTGTGGCGTAAATTTGGGGTGGCCTACTTCCAGCAGTGGACCGACATAGGCTGATTGATTGATTTACATTTTAGTGATGACTAACGTCATTACGAAACCTAAAGCTCAGAAATGTTGATAAAAACTCTGTTTGGGGAATATTTGTATTAAAAAAGACAAGTAAGATCAAAGCTTGAATGATTTTATGCACATCACGGCAGTTCCCTTAGATAGGTAGGTAGAGATTACGAATCCCAATACATTTTGATTTTGACAAACCAATATCGTTTCATACATATACCGCAACATACAAACTCCTTACTTTTATCAATATGACGTTTATCTAATTGTTATACATCTCTTAACAAGACTTACCATTGTAGTAATTAATAGCAGCAATAATTACCATTTTATTTACTATGGGAGGCTGGTTCGTATCACGATAAATTAATAAAAATACAAATACTTTTATTTCACCCGACGTTTCGACCCAGTTGCATAGGCCGTGGTCGCGGGAAGTCATCTTTATCATTTATCGTGATACAACCCGGTCTCACATAGTAAATAAAATGAGTATAAAACGCGAATGTTTAAAAATAACTAAGATTTACCATCTCAAGATACGATATCAAGCTAAAATTATATCTCATCGATAGAAATCTCTATAGCTTCCACCTGCGTTATTATGAGAAGAAACCATAGTATCCAATCTTGTCTTCAATGGCAGATGCTTTCACTCCATTTGGATAATTTGAGCAATGAATTGCGGTTTCAAACTAAAGGTCGCCTGGGAAATAGTTGGATATTCTATTGTCATGCTTAGTATTAATTTCTAATTGGTCTCGAAATAAAATGCTGAGTCTGCCTTTATATATACAAGTTCAGAATCAAAACTAAGCCAGATATATAGGTATATATGACAGTTAAATAGACGCCACATTGAAAGTTAGAAAAACGTTAGAAGTACCTATAACCGCAGTGTATGAGGAGATGTATGAGTGTCAATGAAGCGAAAATGGTTTGTCAGGATCGGGACAAATGGGGATCCGTGATCTCTGCCAACGCCTCTACAGGGAATCGGGCGTGATATATATGTATGTATATATACGTCATTTAGGTACATATATATTCACATCCTTTAATTCCATTAGGGAGGGATAGAACCTTGAAGATCTTTTAGGTCACTTTTTAGCATGAATACTGAGGTTATGTTATGTTGTATGGATCATTGGTAAAAGATTGCTGGCCAATCGTCTAAATCTCTCTTAAGGGTCCTCTTACGAAAGAATAGCATCTGGTTAACATTCTTCTTAGGAGCTAAACTCAGAAGCGATTTTTTAGATAGATATATTGTGTATTTTAGAAGTAACTATAACTACCCAGTGTGTCTGAGGAGATGTATGAGTGTCAACGAAGTGAAAATGGTTTGTCAGGATCGAGACCGATGGGGATCCGTGATCTCTGCCAAGCCCTCTATTGGGAATTGGGCGTGATGTATATGTATGTATGTACATTAAAGAAACGAAATCATAATTACAGTGAGAGGAAAAAACCACTCTTAAAATATATTTGAAACTGGAGAAATCGGTCTTTTTATTTACATCATATCGGGTGCTGATTTGGTTGACAACAAACAAATTTATGAGCCAACCTGCCACGCAATACCCGTGCCTGTGTTTGTCATTAAATTAATAATAAAAAGAAAAATCAACAAACATTCTAATCATGTATGCGAATGAAATTAAAGTTGACAAGATCGGTTAAGGCCCACAACTACGAAGATAATACCAGTTCTATTTATTCTTTCAGTTTCGATACTTTCGATAAAATGACATATTTTAAAGAAACCTTAAAGTTATGCAGAATTAGTATAAGAAAATATTTTGTTTATGAGTGTCCCGTATTATTCAGGGACGTAAACATAATACTATTTCGCCGCCGTTCTTCCCGGCATATTCTATTAGGAGGCTACTGAGTGACTTGTGGTAAATGGATTCTTTTGGGCGATTGTATAGCAAGCTTATACATAGCTTTATGCAATGTTACACATGACATCGTTACCCCAATATAACCCCAAACCTCTGACTGTCACACGTGTCCGTGAATGGTTTCGTCTTCTTAATAATAATATGTCTTTATCAAACTTATAAGTCATCATTTAAGACTTAAAAAATCCTAATTTAAATAATTTACATTAATATAGTATTTTTTTCTTCTACTTAAACTAATAACCGCGTAGAACACGCCCTTTTACAACCTGTACCGACCAAGGCAGGTGAGTTGTTTGATCATTGACTAATTCGATGGCAACTAATTATGTTTTGTAACGCGACACTGCAGCCATGGCGAGTGTCAACAAGTGTGGACACTCATTCGCTTTGACTTAATACATATATGTGTAATGTACCTTTGTCCCTTCTTACAACATGGTAGGAAGAAAGGCACATAGTTGACGTTTATTTTAGTGTCAAGTTTGTTGGGTATTTGGTTAACTACTTGTTGTGTATTAAAGGAAAGATAAAAGATTAACAATAAAGAGATATTTATTTTGACAACGAACTTTGTATAACAAAAGTATGTAGTTAACATGATTATTAAAATTGTAATACTTAATAGAGAGTTAAAATATTAAAGAATGTCTTATCACAAACAATTGAATATACAATAAATAGTATGTATTTTAAATAATCTTTGAAACATAAAAAATAATATTTATTATTTTAATCAACAGCAAATAAATCTCAAACAAATGATTAAACTTAATTACAAAATTCATTCATAAATCGTAAGCTTAAACTGAAATACGTGAGATCTTATTTTGATATCTTATTTATATCTCCGATTGGACTAAAGACGTTATTTTATCCAAACTAAGCTTAAATCTGTAACAGTAAAGCGACTCCAGCCAATGTCCATTTCGAGGACTTGTCCTTAGTTTTCAAGTTGAATGTCCAAACGAAGGTCGGACCTCGGGTCCTAGTCTTGTACACTGGACACTCGTACATGTTACGCAAATCTTGCTTATCCTGAGTTATTGCCTGTAAGAATACAGTAATAATTGAAATAATTATTGGTAAATCAAATTCAATCTTCATAATTATGGAGTAAATAATGTGATTATATAGAACGCACTTTGAATTAGATATTGATAGATATAAGTTTATACACAAACATGGAAGTGGTTTATGTCTCTACATGAACAAAGTTGAAAGCGCCTGCTATTTAACCAAGAGCAACATTTAACAAAAATGTAAAATAGAATCGATCTATTTCTAAGTGTTCTCTAACGACTTGCTGGAAATATTTCTATTTGATTAGACGATTATTTTGACATGCCTATAAATAAGAAGTTGGCATGGCACTGTGAATAAAAAAATTCTTACCTTAATATTAATGACAGGCATCGGAGGGAACAGTTCCTTGAGTTTTGAGTCCATTATAATACCAGCCTGGATGTCCCATCTCGCACCTTCCATTAGTAAACCGTGTACGTACGCGCCATCTTTTGGTGGAACACTGAAATAAAAAATATTGTTAATAAGGTTATAATGACTGTTGGGTTTTAGAGTAATTAGGTAATTTTCAAGTTCATCTATCACCACAACGTAACAATTGATATGCCTATTGCATATCTTTACGATGTGTCCTCTTTTCCTAAATGAGTTGACAGAAGCAAGCAGAGACAATCTGCAATCATTAAGAGATTTCTAACACAATTATTGACTATAAAATTATTCGGTTACTGCTGCTGGTTACATTCCACTTAAATCATAGAACATTATAATAAGTTTCCAAAAAGGCTAACAAACTCCTTACGTGAATTCCTCTTTCATTTTCTTGGTGACGTCACACTGCAGGCACATTTTATCCAATGGCAACTCGTACTTCCTGGCCGTGCTCTGCATTATGGCAGTGAGCAGACTTTGAGGGTTGAAGAAGCCAGCCAGCCACACTGAAGCCGGCAACTGTGAAGAATATTATAAACTAGATTGATAGTATGAGTACTATCGCGACACGGTACTTATTTTGTGTCTTGTTGTGCAGTGAATAAGGTGTTTTCTTCTTAGTCTTTATTTCTTCAAGTATTGGCATGTACTAGAAGTTAGCAGATTAACCTTACTCTAAGGCAAGTAGCTAAAGCGACTAATAGATATGTATAACTATTTGATATTGAAGGAATTTTTTATACTTTGATCCTCTAAACAGAATACCGTTTACAAATTAGAGAAAAAAACTGATTACATTTTATATCGGCTTGACTATTGGCCTATTAAATACTGTTTAGTCATTTTGCTCACTGATTCAAACAAAAGGATTATTAACTAAAGAAATGCTTTATGTTTAGTTCAAACATTCCTACTTGATCGGTAACCGACTACGTTGAGTAACTTAATATAAAAAAACTCACCACAAAATCAGTAGCCCATGTTTCCAGCTCTCTTAGTCTGAGGAGTAAGTCAACGAACCACGCTGAGAGTCCCAGTAAAGACGGGTAAGCCCGTTCGGACCAGATCAGGGGCACTTGGTCCAAGAAAAGGGAGTTTTCCAACTCTTCCATATCTGAGGTTATTGTCAGTTCACCCTGGTTTTAAAGATATATGTAGATGTAAATTTCATCATAAATGTACACTTATTTTAACGATAAATATCTTTTGTTGACAAGGTAAGAAACACCGTTATTTAAAGACTAATGGGCCTCAAAGACATAGCAAGATAATGGAATGGCTACATAAATTATATAAAACAGTGTTAGAATAGTCTAGTTCACTTAAAAAATGAAACTTTAATCGCATTCCTGCCCATTAATATATGGTTTGAATCTTAAGTCGAGAACAGAACATATGAGAAGCTTGGTTGTTTCATAACTATCCACGATTTAAATATCAAAATAATTAAACATAAATGTCAAGTGGTGATCCATGTATCATGGGTCATCACCTGTCTAGATGGTTGCTAGCATTTTTTACATAAAGTCCGATGAATAATATATACGCTTTCTTAGTGATTTGGAGGGGTACACGCAAACCTGATTTGTACTATGCATATATTATTTTTATTTAAAGTCGTATAATCTACATGGTCATTAACGACTAACAATTGTTTCTTATATCTAAATTACAGTATACATGTTAATTACTTTAAAGTACTCAATAGTGGCCCTATATCCAGATTCATTCAGACATGTGTGAATATCTGTTGGAATATTATCTAGCTGTCTTTCCAACAGATATCCATTGCATTCTGAGATTACATGTGAAACACTTTAATCTAAGTTACATTTGATACTCTTGTTTTTGCCTTGTTTTGTGATCAGATGAATGGTACTATGCATATTTAAGTGTACCTGTCATCATAAAACTGCTAAATATTTACGAATGTACTCAAAAAATTTTAGTGTCACATACCCTTATTTTACTTCAAACTCATTAAAATTAGTAGGTATTCAATACAAGTAGAGCAATCGTACATGATTCAACAATATTTCAAATACACTGTTGCTGTGCTGTGTTGTCTAAATTGAAAAATAGAATTTCATTTCATTTCGTTCTATTAACAACCGTCGGGTCGAAACTATCCACTTAAACAGAACTTCAGTAAATCTTACTTTCAACCCCAGATCCAGTTCTCTCAAAGACCTCTTCATCTCGCCGGTCAAATAGTTCATTCGTTCACACTCCTGGAAGGCCACTATGACGTAGGGGGTCCGCTCTTCCACTTTGCCCATTATTTCTACCATGTTGAACTCTTCTGGAAGCTTCTCGATTATTTCGTCTACCATTTGCTTTACCTGGTTCGGAATAATTGTATCAGTAGTGTGAAAAGGTACTATCAATTCTACTCGTGCCAACTAATATGCAAATTCCTAGGGATTGAGAATTTTTAGTTTTTGGCATTAGTTTGGATAATGAAATACTACAGGTTTGGCTATAATATTTATATTTATTTATGCACAAAACGAATGCATGAGTCGAATTATTATTATGTTCATATAAGTAGTATACTTTCTTATACATTTTTGTTCATTTTATAAAACGGTAGTCAAGTTTCAGAATAATTCACACATGGATAGTTTAAACTACACAAATATGCCCGTAGTATCCCAAGTCAGAAGTTACAAAAATACAAACATTCGTACTTCTTTTATGATTATATATAAAAAAGACAAACGCGTTCATGACGAAAATGTACATATAAATTCATGTAACATCATTTCCATTGGTACATGCTCAAGTGGGATTTGAACCCTTTACCAACTGAAACAGAATCAAGCCCCAAAGAACAGAGCTACGCTGAATTACTAAATGCAATCACTCTTATCTCTTATTAATCTTACCTTATCTTCCCTCGTCACCGTAGCCGCCCCAGAAGCCTGAGCATCTCGCGGCTGCATCTCAAAGATAGTCCTGAAAAGGTTCTCTGAAGTAGTCGTTAGAAACCCTATCTCAGCATTAGGGTGGAGACCATACAAATACGGTGACTCTGGAGGCATTGCATCTTCTATGTACTGGTGATAGCCGGAGTAGTCTGTGTTAGGTGGTGCAGAAAACCCTGGGGCCAGTTGTAGTTCTCCGTCCACCTGGAGAAATACAGTTGGTCTGTATAAGACGTAGGTAATTTAGAAAGTAGGTTTGTTGGTCTGTATAAGAAGTAGATAATTTAGGTTTGTTGGTGATGGTCAACTATTCGATCATCTGAAAATGCTAACAAAATCTAGTTACTACCATACATAGTTGTACTTGAATTTTACGACTTGTTCCAAGAAGTGTGGTCGTAATCTTTTATTAATGTCTGACCTGTTCTGTACGAGCCTTACGTAAATACTTCAATTACGCCTTTGCTTAAATACAGGTCTTAAATCTAATTATTCCCAGCAGAAACAAACATTCAAGAGTACCTATATAATCAAAGGTTAAAGTAACTTCTGAAATCGCTCCACTTTAGAACATCTCTACTTTGTAATTACTAAGTTACCCATAGATGTCGCTTATTTCTTTTTGTATATTATATTTTATACTGATTATTTTTCTCACCAAGTCAGGCTGCATAAGTTCCTCTAAGTAAGCGTTGCACAGCCTTCTATCCCAGTCGTCAGTGATGTGCCCTCCATACATGATCTCTCCGAACAGGTACCGCAAGTCTTCCCACGGAACTTTAGAATTCGCCTCCAGATAGTTGTATAAGACGAATACGCTTATTGTCAAGTCACCTGTTGTTTATAAAGATGTAATTGTTTGTGGTTGTATAAAAATACCCTATTATTTAAATGCGATTAAGTTTTCTTGTACGCTAAAAAAGCCTTATAGACAATTAAGCAGTTACATTGAAAGTTAAGTCTTTCCATTTTTCTTCATGTCAGGTTAGAGTATGAATGACGAATGAAAGTTTACCTAGCAACTAGCGATATTAATAGTAAGTATCATACAATTAAGGACGAAAACTAATATAAGTACTTAGCTAACTATAAACTAGTACTTATACTTAGTAAGAAAAGTTAAATATGTTAGAAAACCCAACGATCTTTGAAATCCACATCAACAAGTTGCAATATGTATGTTACCCTATATCTTCTGGCAGCAGCATTAATAATAATTATAATATTTAGGACACTATTATACTAATTGAACTAGCCCCTTGGTAAGTTCATTTAAGATTTGTGTTAGGGGTACTAGTCAACGTATATTTAACAAATATATCACGATTAGCGTTCAGGTGCTTAACCAATTGCGCCACGGAGGTCGACAACAGGTCAGCATTGCAATGGTAAAACACATGTAATTAAAGGCAATTGACTGTCATTACTTACCTACATTAAAAGGATATATCTTATTCCACCCTTGAGGTCCAAACTTCCGTCTTTCAGCCACAACAGCGTGGAAGTAACACAGGGCGAATAATATGGCTTTGAACTCCGCTTCTTTACCACACATTTCCAAAGTTTCCTGGTTGAAATTGTCTAAAGCCTTGTGGATATTAGCCTGGAATAAATAATAGGGCACGATATTATACTTCGCAAAAACTGCAGCACGATATTGCAACTCACGTATTTACTACAAAGGATTTATAATAGTAGTTCCAGTAATTAATAAATAGAATGTTACTGGCTACTTTTCTTCCCATTATGTCATATCTCTTATGTTTTGTTGAAAATGAGACAAAATTATAACCTTCACAGAACAGAACAATAAATAAGAATAATATGTAAGACATACATGCACATCATGCCTGATTACCTGTAGAGGCAAATACTTATAGGTACTTCTAACGACACCCTTTTTCAATAAGGAAAAGTAATAATAAGTTCTGGAAAGTAGATTGACAAAAGGAGTATATGTGGGTAAAGTGGAAGGCCGGTTACGTAGGGGCCGCTCCAATCATAATATGACAGTCAGATAGACACCAATATTTTTACCTTTACTTCTAACAAAATTATCGAACAAATCCCGAAAGTTTGACCGTTCCAAAACAGAACAATAAGTAAAAATATATATGTTAGTATCTTTCCATTCTTCTAATATCTATGTTAATCTTCTTATATATTAATCTTCCCACTCACCTGCATACCAGTGGGGGGTTCATTGGTGATCTTGATGGAAGATTCCAGGATCCCTTGAGGGATGATGTGAGCGGCTGGAGTGGCCGCTGGTTCAGCTGACATGAACAGTCGGAACTTCTCGTGACTTCCCGTTTGGAAGCTTTCTAACTTCTTCTCAAGTGTTGGCAACCATTTGTTCACTAGATGGATGTTCTGGAATTTTCGAAATACAAAATAAACATTGTTGTTTTTATTAAGAGATCTTGGGGAAATCATGTTCAGGGAACTACGACCATAGGGTAACAAGTAGACACAATAAACGTGCGAAGTCAATGTAGCAAAAAGACAGTTAGTTAGTCACTTTATAAAACGTCTTACAGCATTAAACAATACACATTTTAGGTATGTTTCTTTCACATACATACTACACGCTACACACACATTCTAAACCAGAAGAGTAACAAAACTTATGATTAATCTGTCCAAATCTTTTCTAAACTACCCTAGTATCACTACTTCTTTCATTGACCTTTCTAGTTTTACCATTATCTGCTATTTGTTTATTGACGCCACTACTTCTACATATTTAAAATATCTCCTAAAACGCTGATTCACTCACTTGCAACACAACCCAATGTCCATCCTTAACCGCTAGATCCATCGCTTGTTCCGCTACCACTTCTTGGCCTTGCCCGAGCGATACGTTATGGAAGTTCGCCGAATCAGCCGTGAAACCTAGCGTTTTACCTAGCGCTTCAACGTCTTTTAGGGGGTTGACTCCTGGTGATAGGATGAAGAATATCGGAGTGGAAGGGCTGGTTTCCTCGAAAGATTTGCTGAACTCCATCGTTCTGTTCTCTACGTATTTCACGCCCATTTTTTCTTCTATGAATGCGCTGTGGAAATGAAATAAATAGTTATTATTTTTTTTACATTGGTATACATTTACATATTGCAAGATGTTATTTGTTAATAAAGCTTGAACATGAATTGCCGTAAAGAGAGTACAAATATGATTATAAAGGTTAATATAATACATATAATGTAATTACTACTTTCTGCTTTATTGAAATTAAATAGTATGTTCGAGGAAAAAGGTGAATAGATTATTTCTTTATTTGGTTTGACTTACAAAAGCGTCTACTCGTTATAAAGGCAATTAGACTCATGTCGTCTATATCTGGGCCGTAAAAAAGTCTTCCTATAATCTAGTAGGTGGCTAAAACTTAGCCTAGTATAGTCTTAATAAGTAACTGGAATAAATACGTACGCAACAGCATAAGTCATTCTGTCCGGTCTAAGAGCACGCAGCATACACAGCCTCTGGATAGCGGTCTTGTTCTTCCACTCCTGGAATCAGAAAATAGCTATACATGAAACCTCTTAAGCTACTACACTTCGGATCAATATATAATAACCATAACACTCTTACTAAAATAACTGTAATTGTTAACACTATGTTTGAAAGACTTTGGTCATAATGCTTTCAAACCATATATACATACCTACATTTGAATTCACGTCCTTAAATCCATTTCGGGGTGGACAGAACCATCGGAGATATAATATCTCCTAGGTCACTTTTTAGCATGACAATTGGGGTTGCGATGTCATCATGGAACATTATTGTCAGGTTGCTAGCCCAATGGATTCTATTTACCCCTAGTTCCTTAGTCGCCTCCTACGACATGCCGGGAAGAGTACCTACATCCATAAATCTACCAAATACTTTTCAGTACAGAATAAGAACAAACTAAAACTACAAACCTGAGGAAATTTCTCCCGTTCAGGACATTCCAACTCAACTATCTTTTTCCATCTTTTCGCTGACGTCTCTATATCACGGTCCAGGTTCCTAAACTCATCTTTCGTAGCGAGAGAACAGATGCCACCCCAACTTTGGTTAGAGAGAAAGTCTACGGGACTCGTCACGTGAGGTTTTATGGGGAAACGAAGGAAAAAGTCCAGTTCTATTGGAGACAACTCTTCACTCATTAGGAGGATCTGTAGTGAAGAAAATGAAATGTTTTTTATGTTAAAGGTGATTGAAGTATTAGGCTTTATAGAGACTTATGGATGAGATAGTGACATGACGACACAATTACATGACTAAAGTAAATCGATTGTAGCTCCATCATCGATTAGTCAGATGTAATTGTATGTATGTGGCTTCCTTTGCTTACATTAAATACCTTAGAAATTGTATAAAATACCTAACAGTAATAACATACTCATTCATTTAAAAAAAAATTTTGTTTAGAATCCTTGTGTGACAATGAGAAAAATATTTGTATAATCTTTGTGTCAAAATGATTTAGGAAATTTCACGTTTTTATGTATATTTTCGTGGGGTCCATGGGACAAAGATTAATACTCATTTATAAGACGAACCTACCTTCCATTTGAAACTATATTTGCTTATTCTACTTAGCCTATTTTAACAAAAACTTACTTGGAAAGTCATCTGAGATGCAAATATCAGTTTGTCACACTCGAACAATCCTCTCGAAGTATACTGGAACACCGAGTACGTGATGCAATCAATGAGGTTCTTGATTCTCTGCTTCACTTCCTCAGCTGGTTCGGCTCGCGATATAGCCTTTTGGAATACCACGCTGAAAGCCTGGAAAAATGGCCAATAAAGAATAGTACTAGTCTGGGACGTAAAAAGAATGCTAACTAGGTACCGTTCTTCCTGACATTACATAGGTGTATAAGAACTAGAGGTAATTGGAATCAATTGGTAATGGGCTAGCAATCTGTCACTAATGTTCCAAATAACATCGCAACACCATCGACTGAACAGTCATACACGTAAATGTGTATAGTAAAGAATAAATACTTTGATTTTTATAACCTTTTTTATTTTACATGACTTTCAGTTTATTTAACCCGCTGGGCTCTCAATAATATGTTGCACCTATATTTTATACCTACCTATATAGTTTTTATTTTATAAATACCTTATATAATTTTTTTATAATTATTATTATTTTATATATAGATATATATATTTATTATATATACCTATAAGGCAAAATTATATACCTACGAATCTTACCTTCAAAGAGAACTGATAAATAGGATTAATAGAGTTGAGTTCATTCAATATGAAATAGAGGAGAGAGGCTCTTGCAGCAGCTGGTCGGTAGAACTCACGAGCCTCGTCTATTTCGTGGGAGGTTATCTTCGCTTCTGCCACCTACGAATGGAGAATATTTAATTATACAGATATATGTGTCTCATTTATAAACTTAGAACTCCATTAGAAATTTTAAAAATAATCATCAGATAATAGTCATCAGATAAATAACTTTATTGCAAGTTATAGTTATAGCTAAGAGAAAAAAATTATTAGCGAATATCTGCATCAAATACAATAAGCGGTCTAATACGTTAGTCAGTTAATGATGAGCATCAGATCTAACCAAAAACATAATTTTATTTATAATTTCTGACTCTTAAATATACATCATTAAAATACCCAACCGTTTCAGGACGTTTCATACAAAGTTTTAAATCTGACTAAAACAAAATGGACGCAATCATGTTTACATATTTTGCTCACCTTTCTCTCAATATCAGCTGCAGTTTTCTTAGTGATCTCTAAATTCTCAACCAAAGCGGTGTCACCCAATATATTTTCACCAGCAGAAGAGAGTCTTGAAAGCAGGTCATCTTCAAGCTCTTTCAATTGTATCTTGAACTCATTCTGCTGTTTAGTTAGCTCTGCTTTTAAATCTTCTAAGTCTGGTCTTTCGGCTTTTACTACTTCAGCTGTGAAGAGTAAGTTTATATTATCTTACACTTGCTTGTCGTACGTAACATGATTTTGGATTTTTCTAGATCTCGGTGTCTTCAACTTTGAGCTAGGTACTTTGAATTCGACATTATTTTTATAATGTACTTAAATTAATAATTATAATTATGAATAATTCGACGTAGCTCAGTTGTATGGGGCTTGGCTCTGTATCAGTGGGTACAGGGTTCAAATCCCGTTTGAGCATGTACCAATGGAAATGAAGTTTAATGAATTTCTATGTACATTTTCGTAATAAAAACACGTTTACGAAATGCTTTGAATTATACGGTGAGGGAAAACATCGTGAGGAAACCTACCTGTTCGTCGAACAGGTAATAGTTAGTGCTTGTAAATGGCGATATGGCTGACCACCTGTCACATTGAGTACTGACTATCTGGTTAACACGCAATTGCAATTGCGCAATATATAATACGCAATTGCGGAGATGGACACCTGAACCTCTGACTACCCCGCAAGGGTTAATGGTCGTGAATGCGTTCGTATAATTATGAAAACGAATGACTTTAAGAAGAGGCTATACGATTGTCACCAAATCATCAATTAAATATTGAATTTACATCCAAAACCGAATTAAAAAGAACAGACATTAAAATATAGTAAACAGAAAACATAAGACAAAAAATATAGTGAGAAAATTGTTTTCTAGTGACTTGTCTCAAAATAGTCCCATGCCTAGATATTTTAATACTACAAACCCGGCAACACTCTTGCATGCTTTAGAATCGTCACTACCCGGTCAGATCCATATATTCTGGTACAAAAAATATTATATATTATTCTGATTTTGAAATATATTATATATAATTCAAAATCCGAATATTCCCTATGTATATTACTATATTCTGTATGTATGTAATTTTTACTTGCCTAAAAGTTGGTCTTCCAAGCCGTCTCTAGTTACTGTAAAGTTGACAAGGGTAGTCTGAGCCTGCATTTCTGGCTTGTAATGTGGATTCGCCAGTTTAGTGTGGAGTATCAACCGGAACTTTGCACTGTACTCGATTTCTTTGTCACCGATTTTGATGGCTCTAGAATAGTAATATTATTTCAGCGTTTTAAATATTTGTATACATTGACGATAAGTATCATTAATACTACTAATAAATAATGCATATTGTTATACACGAATAATACGAAATACTATTTATTTTGTTTCCTATATTATAAGCTGATTTTAGCCACTTTTATTAGTGCTTAGTCATTTTATACTAAATCCTTTTTAATTATCTTTTGTAAAAACAAAAGTTAACATATATTTTCAAAATAGGTATTCATTGGTTATCCCAATTTTGATACCTATAGCATAAAGAATATAACATAGCTTTTAACCCACCTTCCTTTCTTAATAAGGTTCCTTCCCAACAAAGGATCCAACACAGGATCAACAGTTTCCCCAATATTCTCAAGTAGCACTGTATCCCCATTGATGATTGATTTCTCTATGGTTTCCAAATATCCTTTTTGTCCCAGTCTGATTACTCGCAAATTATCTCCATATTTCTGTTTGATCCATTTCACGCCTTGTAACTGCAAAATTGATTTGATATATTAATCTAAAGTCAATAAAACGGCTTTTTTATATATTTATAATTAGCTTTATTATATATTTGACGATCTCCGTGGCGCGATCGTCTAGCCGCCGGAACGCTAATCGTGAGGTCCCGGGTTCGATTCCCGGTGGAGGCAGAGTTAAGAACTACGCTTTTCTGCTGCTTTCAAGTCTGGTCGTTGATTATATATGCTATATATGTTTATCTATATATAATATGTATATATTTCTTAAATATACGTTGACTAGTACCCTTAACACAAGTCTTAAATGAACGTACCAAGAGGCTATTTCAATTGGTGTAATAATGTATATGTATTATATTATATTATATATCATCTTAAATACATTTTAATAATAAATCAAAAACTTTTACAAGAATCCGGAGAGATAACAGAAAAAACTTCTTAGTTACATTTTCTGTCTACTCATTCTATAAATATAATCGGTACATTCTGGACTTTAGCAGGGCTCATCAAAACGAATAAAAAAACAGGTAGCTATATGTATAACAACCCTATGTCGACATCCGAGAAAAGGCAGATACGTGCATTAAATTATCGAGACAGATTAGCACAATATCCTGTATTACCATACCTGAGGATCAATCATGAGCGGCCATCTGTCAGAATTTGACAGAATAGTGGCATTCTCCGTGCTCATCCTGTCAGAGGGTAGACCCTCGTTCTGCCACACGGCTATGGTGGTGTCGTCAGTCAGCATTGATAATGGGTCCAAGCCTTCCGTTATCGGGATTGGTGGCTGAAAGAGATAATAGTACGATTGTATACGTAATTATATATACCTTTCACATCAGTCTCGATAAGTGAAGATTCCAGATCTTATCTGATGCTGACAAAGCAAATCTTTTTTATTCCGCATATACATAAATACTGAATTATAAGTACTTCCAATGTCACTCTTCTTTAAGAGAGTCATATTTTTTGACATATGTTTCATGATTCACAAAAACTTTTCAATTATGCGCCAGTATCATTTTTTTCGTCAAATGTTCCATGCACAAGCACATTTCAATTAGTTACTAGCGTACATGACCAATAATTTTCTTGACACTCAATTCAGATTTCAAAGCTACAAGATATATATATATATTTGCATCTTATATTACCTCTAATCCTTTCAAGAAGACCAGCCAATACTTGTGGAGCAAATCCAGCCTGTACTGCTTCGTGAAGCAGCCGACGTAAGATATGAATGCACACACCAACAAAATGTCGCCGGGCAACGTTGTGCTCTGCTGCATGAAACTAAAAATTCACAAGACTTTATTTAAGCGTTATAGCACTCGTTAGATTGATCTTTCTTTTAAGGTTTTACATTCTAGGCATGAATATATTAGCACCTTTATCAGATCTTACAAAAAAACAGGTAATAAGCGATGTGGGAGTTAAATAAGTAACTTCTTTTTATTTTGTTACCTTTTAAGGTATATATCGTTATCCTAGTCTTACTCATCTTACTCATAAGGACTTACTAAAAAAATTGCATTATGTCTAGTTTATACTAGGCTGTAACTGTCCATAACCATTGTCAAAGACTTACTCAATATTAGAATTTGTCTAGTTTATACTCGGCTCTAGCTATCCATAACCATTGGTCAGTTCAATAATATATCGGTCACAGAGTATATTTTGCACCTCAAATATCGTGTACACTACGCATGTAATACATAAGAAATCGTATCCAATATCCCCAGTTTGTAAACAATGAGTTTGAACCTACTTAGAGACAGCTTCAGCCCATCTGACGTTCTCGCTGGCCAGTCCATTGACAAGTCTATTAGCCAATTGAATTGTTTGATTGGTGGCGTCAGCTTCCTTTTGACACTTCAGCTTCTCCGCAGTTGCCTTCTCGAAATCAGCTGTGAGTGAGGCCAGTTGTTCTTCGAGGGACTGTAATATGTATAGAAATTTTATTGGGCGCCTTACCTAACTTAAAATACTGTTTTTTTCGGCCCTTTTTGGGAAAGGATATGATGCTTCTTAGGACTAGACGGGATAAATAAACTTTTGTAGTACTAGATTCGTTGCTAATAAAACTTCTATTGAATAATACACATCATAGAAAGACAATAAAAATTCTTTCCACCAACTATCAATTATATTATATTAAGAGAGAGATAATAAAGGTAGAGACTTCTCAAGCCGGGTGTACGTGTACGTAAGTGTGAAGAACAGAAGAGGCATGTATAAGAAGGCTAATGGGTCTGAGTGAAGCAAGGGAAATTTGAGAGCATCGGTCCAGCTGGCTATCGATAGTTCTACCTATTCCGTTGGAGACATAGAAGCGAGATTATAATATATGTACAATAAAATTACTTACAGCAACTTTATTCTTAATGGCTTGGAGTTTCTCAGTGGCTGCAGCCAATTCTGCATTGGCGGCCGCCAAAGCTTTTCTCTTCGGTTCTACGTCGCAGAAAACTTCGTAAAACTTGATGATATTAATGACCCAGGCACAGAGTCCTGCTGCGGCTGCTGATTTTGACCTTACGAATTCTGGAAATAAACCGAAGCAGTAAATTAGTTTATTAGTATATTATATATTATACTCGTATATAGTATTAGTAGTAGTTTAGTTTATTGAATCACAATGAGTTCTAAGTAAGAGGATCGATGTCATCTGATATTATACAAGAAATAAAATATTGAAATAACTATAACAGCTATGAGCAATATGAGTTTCGTATACAAAATTGAAGGTATCAATGTAGCGAAAGTTGATCAGAAAGAACGAATTGAAGTTCTATCTCATTCATAATCTCTTCATGCTGTACAGTAATATTCTTACCTGGTTCGAATTCGGAATCTTTGAGATAAGGTTGTATCGCTTTTATTACATCTGGATGTATGTTTTCTTTGTCGTAGTGAATAAGCGATTCTAAAAACATATCTACTTTGGCCATCATTATCTGTAAATAAAAAATATTTTGTTATATCATCAACTATTTGTGAGTCAATAAAATAATGACTGAAAATAATATTTAGCAAAACTCTCTTCGATATTAATATTAATCAAAACATTATATCTATTCACTATAACACTATTCCTCCTAACAAAGATAACTCTATCATTATTTTCGGTAATCGTTAATCTAGCCAAACCAATAAACAAAATATTTCACCTTAAAAATCCTTACAATTTTTTTATATTGATTTCAAAAACTTCATAATCAATGACGCAAATTACCTTAGCCGCCTTCCAGCTCCTATCTTTAGGTATCTTCCCTCCAGGTGCTAACAACACCATCACAGCTGCAGTCACGTTAGTGACAGCTCCAGGCGGTGACCCGAAAGACTTCAGTTCCGTTAAATTAGCCTTATTCAATGTGTTCAAGGCTTCCTGAGCTGCAAACAGGGCTGGCTCAGCCTTAATTAGATCTTCTTCACAGTCTTTCTGCTTCTTCGTTACTTCTTCTGCTATCATTGCTACTTTCTCTTCTTCTTCGTCAGCTGTGTAAAATATGGTAAATTAGTTTCATTTTGTTGCATCGTCAAAATGTTACTGATTTCATCGTTCGTCACATATTTGATAATTTTATATTTTTGTTACGTTGACTATTTTGACTTAGATATGGTAAATATAAAAGTCATTGAATATGCAATTATTTAGTGACAAAAGAAGACAGACAGCAATTTTACAATTTGAAGAAATGTTGAAATAAATTCACAACATTCCTCAAATTTTTATCTCTTATACATTAAAGGATAGTCGTTAAGTCTATCGTCAGTGAGGTAAAAAAGTATATGAATACAAGAAGGATTATAGTAGTAGCGCTTTCATTTATACTCATAAAGTCAACGCAACAGTTACATACCTAAAGCCTTTTCACTCTGCACCTTGGCGGTTTCGACGCCAACCTTCTCAATCAACAGGTCCGCCGCTTCATTCTTCTGCTGCAATTCTATCTCTTGTATGGCCAACTTCTTCTTCAGCTCTTCTACTTGGCATGCTGTGCTGCGAAGCTTGTCAAGTCCATTCTCTAACCTAAAGTAGAAAAATATATGATACCAATTCATATAATATACAGTTTATCATCAAAGAAAAGAAAAGCGTTAGATATCTATTAGCTAAGCTGCATCGTATACTGAAGCAGCACCTTTTCACTGCATAAAGGTTTCCATTTTATTTTAATAAGTTATTTTTGTGTTTATATGCAGCGAATAAAGTGTTTTAATTTAACATAATTCGACGGTATATTACAAAGAAAATTACGAAATTATCAAGAAGATTCATACATGCTTGTATGTAGAATAGAGAACAAAAACTTCTCAAAATCACTTTCATCCGACACAAGAAACTAGATTTTTTAAGGTTTGTCACTACATAACTTAAAAAAGCGAAGTTTTATTATATGTCATGTAAGAGACGTCATCGACGTATCATCTACTTTACATAAATAGATAACATAATGATATAGTAGTAGTAATATTATTCAAGTACCTTACGATCTTAGCCCGCAACTCATCATTCTTATTCATCAGTAGTTTGTAATACAGACTGATCTGTTCCAGAAAACTTTTGGGAGTAGTGTAGTTGTATCTTCTCTCATTGGACAGATAGGCTTTTGATACTGCATTGACTGATGTGTGGACGTACGCCATGAATCTCGCAACGGAGTCCCGTAAGGCAATCTGCGTAAAAATGAAACGACATTACTTAGATATAAATAAACCTTTATGATCTGGAAACAATGGTCAGACTAGAAGGTTCCATAATTGGTTTTTCTAAATAGTTTTGGAAGTTGTAAGGGGCAACGATTCTAAAAAATTAAAAGTTATATTGTATAGCCTGTTGGTCAAAATATTAAAACGGATCCCAAAAGTCTTGTTTTACGAGATTACGAGAAGAAGTTGTAATTGAATTCTCTTCAAGTATCTACCGGAACGGTACTAATCTCTATCTCTAAACGGTAATAATCAGTTATGGATTAGAAATACGGTTTACGTTTCATTTTATTTCAACAATCTTCTTTCTATACACTTACAGGCAAAACAGTCAACTCCTCCAAGAACCTCATCGACACAGACACTAGCGCCTCTTGCGGCCACTCGTGGAACCAATTGATGGAAGTACAATTAATGAGAGCTGGGAACTTTCTAGATCGCACTCGTAGCGTCGAACCCACAGGTGAAAAGCATAGAACCACTTTAAGCTGCTTCCTCACTCTATCAATGAAGAATTTCCAACAGACTTCCCTTGTGTCTGGTAAACCTGCGCCTTTGACCTGTGAATGAATAGAAGTTTTTATGGAATTAGTTCAAAAAATATTCTTTCTGTTAACTCTTTTGTTATGTATGCGTGCAGTTGCAAAATACACTTTCTACTTATTCTAAAGGGAGTTACAATTTAATATCTCTAAGTTTAATAAGCTTAATTTTGATTTTCTATATATCAGTTAAATTTATAAAACGTGAAACTATTTATGATTGACTCAACAATACAGATGACTACGAGTATAGTATTATAACAAGTTTCTTATTTACATGAAATACACTGCATTATTTAATAAATATCATTACTTTGTCCTGTACTGAAATAAGGCCAAATACTCACTTCATTCCTCACTCCAGCCAGTATATTTTCTATTTCATCATCCGGGAACAGATCAGATATTTCTCCAGAAGCCAGCAGATCGTTGATCAGAACGAGGAACTGTTCATTGGGAACCTGAGCGTCAGTCATCAGGAACATTATGCCGACATTCTTCAATCCAGTCTTGATGTACAGGCCTGCTAGCTCTTTCTGTAAAGAAAATAAAATTCGGTTATCCGCATATTATCCGCGTACGTTTCATTAGTTTTATGTTTAAGCACTTATTTATTATAGCTTAATATTTAGAAAATCTTTAGAGACATTCAGAGTACAAAGAGGTTTTCGAATTTTGAAAGAAAGAAAAAAGATTTAATCCTTTTAACAGATTTTTTTCATGACTTACTATATTTTCTTTTCGTAATCTTCAATAATGTTATATTATAAAAAGAAACATATTCATTTAGGTGGATACGGAGTCAAAAGTAAATTTTTTTTGAATTTTCACTTATTTATTATAACATAGATCACTTAGATTAGACGAGAAGACTAATAAATTGAAATGTTAACTACACTTACTTTCAAATCGGGAACGCCATATCCTTTCTTCAGCTGTATCTGTACCACTTCCAAACTAGATATAAAAGCAGCAAGTCTCGATAGAGATTGCTTCCCAGAACCTCCTACCCCTACTAACATGGCACTACCACGAGGACTTTCCAAAATGCGATTGATTCTGAAAAAATATAACAAATCAATTTATTAACATAGATAGCTCATTAGCAACCAGGAACTAAAATATTACTTATATGTGCAAGCCTATTTTCATAGTTATTAATATCTATATGGATGTATAGGTAGAGTTTTGCCATCGTTTTAATAACGCGAGAAGAACCTTAATTATCACGACTCCTTTCGTTAGCAAAACTAATGATTCAAGCACATATTGTCATGTCTATAATTTATCTAATTTTAGTATATAAACTAAATGTAGAGAATGTATACATGATTGAATTACATCACTACATAGTAAAAAACAGAGTCGCTTTTTCTGTCCCTATGTCCCTTTGTATGCTTAAATCTTTGAAACTACGTAACGGAATTTGATGCGATTTTTTTTAATAGATAGTGATTCAAGAGGAAGGTTTATATGTATACATCCAGTAAATAGCCAGAAGTGCGAAGCCGGAACGGGTCGCTAGTATATAAACAAAGAAGAAACTCACCGACATATATGCATCATAGCATCTTCAAACAAAACCAAATTCATGGCTGCAATGAGGTCGTTATAACTGGCCATAGCTTCGGTAAGTAATTTACGAAGTTGGTCCCAGTTAGTGATCGCCATGTACTTTGGCTCGCCAATGCCGCCGGCGAAGTGACAGAATATGTTGGGCCGCTCAAAGACTACTCCTTCGTCTATATCCTGAAATGGAGGACAGAATTGGTAGTTCCGGGAAATATGTATGATGTGATACATAGGATGAGTGTGAGTTTGTATGTACATTAAATCATGTGCACAGTTTTTGTGTTCTAATACCGCTTGAGTACGCATCTTATATGATTGTTATAATGAGGAATCTTATGATCGACATTGTCACCGGATCTAATGAGAAATGTATTTAGGAATGGTTTACTGAACCATATAACTGCCAAACTTTTCTCTGTAAACGGATTTCCTCCATTACCTACCTGACGTTCAGTGTGTTACATGGACATACAATTTATATAAACAGTTTATTTATCAGTTTTTGAATAGGAATTTACAAAATAATCAAAAATTGTAGTAACGTAGGGCCATGAAGCATTACAACATTAGTGACTTACTTCGAAATTCTTCTTGCAAATATCCATTTGCATCTTCAAAAAGGCGTCGATATCCTTTTCCTCTGTCAATTTATCACCATACACCCTGTGAGTTTCGTGCATCCACAGTCTTATTATATCGGATGGGTTTTCCAAGCATTCATTTGAACTGAAGAGCAGACCCTGAAACATTCAAGTCATTTATAATAATAGCAAAACGCTTATACTCTAAACGTTGGTCAATTTGTCTCCCGGGATTACAAAGCGATTACGTTTAGTTTGAAAAGCTGCCCGCAAGTCACATTTGCTAACAAATTGAAGAATGGTCATAGGCGTTCGATTGGGCTTTTCATTAGTGAACTAACAATAATCGACGCGTGAACTGAATTTGAATATCTGTGGCAAGAGATCGTTTTATGTTACAACTCTACTTACCTGGAACATATTGGACAAATCCCGCAAATTAAAGATGTAGTGGAATTTAATGGCGGTGGGTAAAAATATTTGAGCCACTTTATTATGGAGAGCTACTGAAGCATTCACAACGTTCTCTGGAAAAAAAATTTGCCATTTAAAACGCTTGTCCTATGAAAACTAATAAACATATACATACATTCCCGTCTTTTGATCCCTTTCGGGGTAGGAAACCTTAAAAATATAATAATATCGTAGGGCACTCTTTAGCATGAATACTAGGGTCGTTACATCTAATGGAACATATGTAGGTGACAGTTATTCTATCGCCCAATAGATTCCATTAAGGCCTAGTCCCTTGCGACATGCCGGGATGAACGGCAGCTAATAAGCATTCTTTTAGTACAGTGCTAGTCTGGAAAGTAACAAGAATGAACACTAATATACCATAAAGTAAGTTATTAACCTAATTTATTGCATTATGGATACCAAAAACATAAAATAAAATTACCTGATAACTTTATAATCAACTGATTAATCTTCAAATCCGGATTGGTCAGATGCTGATACAAAATCGAGTTGTAAATATAATTCAAGGCTTCTACATTCGGGAAATTGATAGCGAACACACAGAAATGTCTTTGTAACCTCGGATTAATAGTAAAACTGCCTGAAGTTGGATTCATGCAGGACACATACTGCGTATTATGAATATCTTTGAGCGTTAATTTGTTCCGATCATACCAATGGTTGTAGTCTAGATGCTGCCTTATTAGAGTATGAGGTTGGACAGTTCCATAGCCATCTACTTCTGGCATATTCATGTCATCTATAAAGTATATCAGGGTCTTGCTTCCTGGAGGTCCATAGTTGCGACCAGCTTTCTTTTCCAGTGGTTTTTCTAGGGCTTTCTGCAGCATTTCTGATGTGGTGTAGAAGTTGAAGGGTACTGCTTGGACTGCGTAGTTTTCGGGTAAACTGGAAATTAAAACAAGTACTTAGAAGATACTGCAGTTAACGTCAAACAGGTCTAGTGACCTATCGTCGCTTTATTAGGAACAATCTGTGTATAGTTTCTCTTTAGGGATTATATCTTAATGCGTTTGGGAAGTTATGGATTTCTCCAGTTCGTAAAACACAATGGAGTATCAAACATATATAAAAGAAACCATCCTATCAAAGAAAATCTAAAATTAATATGTGAGTCTCACCATTGCAGTTTTTCATTGACCAAAACTGTTTTTCCACAACCAGCGCTTCCAACCAGCATGACTGGATGCTTGTTCTTCATCAGCAAGTCTAAGAAGTAACGTAATCTGATCGTTTCTGAAGTAGGTACTGAGGTTGCCTGTAATTATAATGTATGAAGTGACATCATATGTATGTAAAGATTGAGGAAAGAAGCACAAAACATAAATAAAACACATAAAAGGGCTGGGTAGAATCAAAAATATAAATTCGTAAGAATTATATGTTTCGCTAAATAAATATCATAATCCGCAAAATATTCTGAATATTCTTATATATACGGCTTTTAAATCAGTTGTGAATGGAAACATAAGATATCGATAGTTAAAAATAAGTTTGTAGCTTTTATTCAATATTTAAATTTACCTGTAGAGGAATATCTGGGTCCAACTCAAACTTCTGCATTTTTTCGGTCCACGAAACAAATTGTTTGGTTTCGTTATCGATGTAAAAGTCGAATACGGTACCACCTTGTGGGAACTTCACGTGTTTGAATTCATTTGTAAACCATTTTGTGTATTCTGAAAAATAAAGGAATAATTTAATGATCAACGTACATCTATCCATCCAACAATTAAAAAAGAAATATACATGTATAGCTGTTAAAGGGTAATTAGAGTGTCATATGTATATCTATCTATAAGTTCTGGTACACGATCAAATTACTTACATTACAGCAGATATATTATTCTAAGCTAAAAATGGAAAGATTGTTTTACAACCGTTGACTATTATTTATTTTGAGAGACTTGTGTGAGATTAATGGGTCTGGGTAAAGCAAGAAAGATTTAACAGAATTGGTGAACAGAACCTTGGAGACATGAAAAAATCTCCTTGGTCACTTATTAGTATGAATATTGGGGTTGTGTTGACTTATGGAACATTGGTGACAGGTTGCTAGCCTAACGCCCATGAGATATATTCCCCTCGTCCCTTAATCGCCTTCTACGAAATTCCGGGAAGAAAAGCAGCTAGTTAGCATTATTTTTACGTCCTAGAATAGTACAGTACTGAATATATGTACGAGTATGTATGAGAAATATTCACGAAAACTTACCAACTCTATAATCGATAGCATTATCATGGAACATGGCCGAACCAAAAGCCCAGACACAGGCAAACACAAAGTATATATCATGCCACTCTTTCGGACAATCTGGCGGAGTATTCTCAGGCACTAAGAGGCAATCGAGAAGATGGCAAAGCATCTGTATATGGGCCATCTCTGCTATTGGCGTAATCTTCTTAAACCTAGTTTTGACTGTTTCTAAGCAAGGTGGAATGAATTTGTCGAATAGAATTATGAGGTTGGATTTCTCCGCTGGTATTGTACGTGTTTCTACCCAGCTGGTTACGTATCTGAAAGAGTAAAATTAATATAAATAATATTGATAACACACCTAAAAAGCTTACATGATATGAATACTATTCCATATTGAAAAACAGAAGATGTTAGAAGTACCTATAAAC
This sequence comes from Leucoptera coffeella, assembly GCA_030578115.1. Taxonomy (NCBI): domain Eukaryota; kingdom Metazoa; phylum Arthropoda; class Insecta; order Lepidoptera; family Lyonetiidae; genus Leucoptera; species Leucoptera coffeella. Next base: position 151,817 of record JAMBLF010000150.1, on the reverse strand, counting down.
GCTGAGTGTGTATGGGAGTCAATGAAACGAAAGTAGTCTGTCAGGATCTGGGCAAATGGGGATCCGTGATCTCTGCCTACCTCTCTACAGGGAATCAGGCGTGATGTCTATGGTTTTTTTATTCTAAATAAGCTATTTCCAATATTTTTTTTAATATAGGTAGCTTTCCTTACGATGTTTATCCTCAATGAAACAAAAATATCAATTACGGCCACTCATCCAGATAGTAACCAACCCCAGCCATGGTTAACTTTAAAGGGAACTGAGTAAAGAAGCATCCGCATGTCAATACGGATACAATAGTCTTAAGATTTAGTTTTACAGATAAATGTTAATATATGGATACTTACGGATTCCATCCCAAATCCTGTGGATTAATATACAGAATCCCTGCTCTCGAAACAGTGGCTGGAGTAGCCGTTTTCAAATTAGATATCTCAAACATCAACCTCATAGTTGGTGTCAACGCTATCCTTTCATTACTAGCCAGCGTCAAAATTTTATTATCATCCATCACCGTGTTCAGGGATTCTATCCACATAGGGTCAATATCACCATCCAAAACAATCCATTTTGGATTCTCACCAACAATATTAGCTTGGTCCCTCATTATGACAGAGAAGAGACCATCTTTCCATTCCCTTGTCGCCGGGTTGATAATACCAAACAGTTCATCATTTGTTACAGCTTTAGGATTGAGGTCATTAAAAACTGGCTTCCTTTTCATATTCTGGTAGGTCTTGAACAATGTCTTCCATACTTGCGTTTTACCTGTGCCTGCATTACCTACAATGAATACTGAATGCCTGACGTCTAACAATTCTTCCAACTGAACTACTTTGAGAATGAAATTGTCTTCAGGTTGTAGCAAAAGATCTGCGGCAGCTTCTTTGACGGTCTTTTCAAAATCTATGTCGCGTTTTCTAGGTACTTCTAAGGCGGGGAATAGGTCACCTATCAGTCCCATGAATACGGGCATGTCATCTGTTACTATTTTTGGTATATTGAAGTCTCGTAAAGCTCGCATCAATACTTCTTCTTCTGGTCTTTCAGGGTCACCACGCTAAAATGAGAAAGGAAATTGATATTGTTATGAGGAACACTTTGATAAATATAATATACTCGTACTTACTCATCATTTTCAATACCCCAGTTAATAATACAGCTGTCCAAATGGCATAAATTTGTGAATAATATAAAAACCCAAGAAAAGCACAAGCTTATACCTCACCTCGCAATAATCAATATTCTATACTTCAGAAGTCGCTTCTTACGACACAATAAGGATAACAGCTTGTTTCTTTTATAAAATTTTGCAGTCAACATAAAACTTACCTTTAACGACCCAGCCACAACCAGCACAGATTTAATAGCCCTCAAGCCCCAATCATAATGATCCTGTTTTGACAACAATTCCTTGCATAGCGTGTACAATGTAATAAACTTCCTCGCCAAAACTTTCGCTTCTTGAAACCCTTCCGCTACTAACATGATTTCACAGATCAACTCGAAATCTGGTACTACCATAGCACAAGGACGGAACAGGGCTTTAAGATTTTCTGGGAGTTCCGTTCGTCCAGCGTATCCAGGGTTCATAGTAATGAATATGCCAACAGAGGGCACCAGAGCGATGATTTCACCCATGAAGTTGAATCTCTCTTTCTTGTCCCTAAAGAAAAAGTTAAATATTAGAATATGGGTTACGTTTTCTCTTATATAAGTCTTGAGTCGAAGTTTTCTGAGTGATATTTTAGATCCTCATAGTCTTATATGAAGTATCACAAAAATTTTATTCGTATAGTATGTTGTCTTAGGTTTCAGATATCTTTTTGACGCTTTTTTGTTGGTGTTAAATGTTAATATCCAAGCTAAAAAGTGACCTAAGGGCTATAGTTGCGTATATTTTATTATATGAAATATTTTAATTTACCTGATAGCATCTTGTACAGATTTGACCTGTACTGCAACAACGGACAACACTTCAACTGATATTCGATTGAACTCATCGAAACATCCCCAAGCACCAGTTTGAGCCAGGCCTTTGTAGATGTTTCCACAGGACTGGAAAGCAATGTCCATATAATAGTAATAATATTACAAGAAGATTACAAACACTAAAATTATATTCGATCACCTAGCTAACCATTTATTAATAATAATCTCAACATATTATGTTAGTTATATACATTGTTATATTTATGTAATACACTTGAATCGCTATATAACAACCCATGGACTACAATTATTCTTCACTTTCATTGGAATTGTATTATAAATCTATAATTGATAATCCATGAGTTGTTCAAAAAAACTCTTCTCAACTTTTATTATTGGTTCTGATCCATGTATCTCTGTGAAAACAGATAACATACTAAATCTTAAAATCTTTACCTGATAGTCCATCTGCTCCGAACAATTGAATACGTACACCATGATGCCCAGAGCTCGTCCCAGGTCTTTTGTAGTTTCTGTTTTGCCCGTTCCCGCAGGCCCTGCTGGTCCTCCACCCATGATCAAATGGAGAGACTGTATAAGTAGGAAAGTTTAAATATTGTAACGAGAATTATAAAATTAGTTCATAATTGTATTAAATAAAACATCATGAGTAAAACAATTTTTTGCCTGGAATAGTTTATATCTATGAACAGCTATAGACTTACCACGTCAAAAACTGCCTATTTGTTCAAGCTTGAGCTTTGGTGGTTAAAGTTACAAATGCAATGTAAACCACCAAGACTATTAATACTCCAAAAGGAATAACAATCGTAAAAAATAGTTAAATATCTAGTTTGAATACTAGTTAAGCATGAACAATTTAAGTCAGCTAAGAAATCAATCAGTCTGTATCAGTCCACTGCTGGACGTAGGCCTCCCCAAGGGTACGCCACAAAAGACGATCTTCCGTGGCCCTCGTCCAGCCACTACCAGCAACCTTCTTGAGGTCATCGGTCCACCTGGCAGGGGGGCGTCCTACACTACGTTTGCCGAGACGTGGCCTCCACTAAAGAACCGCTTTACTCCAGCGGTCGTCGGTTCAACGACAGACGTGGCCGGCCCACTGCCACTTCAGTTTACAACAGCGATAGACTATGTCTATCACTTTGGTTCTTTGCCGGATAATCTCGTTCCGGACTTTGTCCCTTAACGAGATACCCAGCATTGAACGCTCCATTGCTCGCTGAGCGACATGTAGTCAGTTGGCTAGCCCGACTGTCATGTTCCACGTCTCGGATCCGTATGTCATTACGGGTAGGACACACTGGTTATAAACCCTGGTTTTCAGGCACTGCGGTAGTGGCGACGAGAAGATGTGACGCAACTTCCCAAATGCTGCCCAGCCCAGCTGCACTCTTCTGGAAATCTCCCGCTCGAAACTGTTGATACCCATCCCAGTCCAATCCAGAGTTTTGAAGAGGTCCTCCAGTGCGTTTGAGAACAGTTTTGGTTTTGGCTAAGAAATACAAGTAATGTATTACCTGTGTCAAAGTAATATAACATCTATCGGTGAGAGGGGTTATGACTAGTCGGGGAGTGTTGCCCAAATATTCGTAGCTGTACCGGAACTGCGCGTCACATATGTTTGCAAAGCAATCGTATTCCTTTTCATCCCATCTAGAACAATGTAAATTATTTATATTCAAAATAGCTTAAGGAAGGCTGTTCTAAGAAATTACATGTTCCCATACAGTAGTAGGGTAGTAATAGTAGAAGTACACTTCCCAACAATTTGAGGCTTAGTTCGTTAATGGGCTACAAACGTCGAAGATAGTCAGAAGAAACTTCGCAACTGTATCAAATATTACATAGGTTACACCTTCACGATGTATCAGTTACGAAACTAGCTTTTGGGCGTTCTGAACATAATTGACTCAAAATCTGATATCGGTGTTAACTACTACGGTTTACTTACCTGTGTCTCAACTGGGACTGCCATTGAAACGCGGATCCAGCTTCCACCTTCTGATTAATCATTTTGCTGACCACATCTCTGGAATGGACATCTATGGTACAGATTGTCATGATTTTCTGACGATCTTGTTTCGTCAATTCTCCTAAGAGCAAAGAAATCAAAGTACTGAGTTGGGACACCTGTTTCTTATAATAATCTTTAAGAGCATTGTCATATCCCTCTTCTAATCGTCCAAATGCTATGTTTACTTCAGTGGTCCACCAAATTTGGGATCCACACAATGATACTTGGGCCATGAAGTCGAATAGCCACTGTTCTCGAGGTTTCTCTTCATAGGACACCATGGCTTCACCAAAATTATTCCGGATCGTCGAACGCATCTCAGATTGCAAACGATTGAGCCAAATTTCGACCTACGGAGACAATAGATTTTAAGAATGTTGAGCAGCTCATGTACATTAAGATATTTTTTTTAATAATCTTATTCGTTACGAAAGATTCACTATTATATGATAAATCAATAAATTACTTAGGTACCTATATAACTCTGGAATTCTAATCGTAGTACGCAGATCAGCTGGTATTCCTTTATTACACATTCAGTATTTAACTGTTATTATTATTTCTCTGTATATTTCGTATGAGCTATTTACTACTTAAGTAACATACTAACCGGACCAGTACAGTCGCACTGTTCGTGGAACTGGACGCATTCTCCGTCTTTCGCGATCATAGCCTCAGCGATCTTTTCATTCTTATTTTCACTTACTTTGAATTTCAGCTTAGCAATCGAATCGAAAAGTTTGGTCAAATGTCTGGAAAAAATGGTAATCATGATTTCATATGACTGTCACTTCATTCTTAAATAAGGGATGCAAATAAAATAATTGTTTACTGTGTGACCTAGTAAGTTAGAAAATTTGCCCATATTCAAAAGACGCATATCATAATATCTTATTTTATACGTATTATCCTAATTCCTAAGTTTGAAGTACCTATAAACACCGAATATATATGACAATGTGTCGTCAATGAAGCGAAAATGGTTTGTAAGAATCGAGATAAAAGGGGATCCATTATTTTTGCTTACCCCCTATATATATAGTATGTATGGCTACTCACCTCACGACTAATTCAGCTTGATTTCCATTCGACAATATATCTAAAAGGTCTGCAGAAGAAACAAAGTAGAATCGGGGAAAAGCAAGTCTCTTAGTCTCTAAATATTCTGCCAATGCCTTTTCACATAACACTAGATCTTGTTGTAAGCTTTCTAATGTCTCCACTAGGCCATCTTTGTTTGTTGCTTCAATGACATTTGGGGTTTTAGCTAGTTCACCAGCTAACTCCTGCGAAATAAATTGTGTATTTATAAAATTAAGACAATATGTTCGTTCTTTTTACTAAATGGTTTGCCATCGTAAAATTTTGAAAAAAAGAGAACTAAGAAAAGATCGTAAAATACTAAGGTAATGCATCAGTACGTTAATCGTAGTAGGAAGAATCCGTGATTTCTACCTACTTCTCTGTTAGATTACCTACGTCAGAGAGAGGAGAGATGTGAATGAAATGAGAAATTCACAATTTAACACTATACTGATACATAATGTTAAGTTTTAAAATACTACCCATTAATACACATCTATGTAGACATACCTTAAAATCAACATCAATCCGATCAAATCTAGCAGAATCTTTGGGCAGCTGTTTCCTAATGTCATCAGAGCTCATGAAAATGCTCTCTAAATGGGTCCAGGTCCTTTGAACTTCAAACCATAAATTGATGACCTGGTCAGCTATTGATAACTTTTGTTGCCAACTGGATACTTCGTTTAGGAAGAATGCTATGAACTTCGACGTGATTAAGTTTTGTAGTTGAACCTGTTAAAAAATTGTTATATTAAGAAGATACATACACATGCATTCACGACCGATAACACTTTAGGGATAATCAGAAGTTGACTAGTCCTACTACTATGTCTTTGTGATAATCTTTGGTCTCTCAATACCTACTATTGACCTGATAATCAATATCCAACAACCTTTTTCGAGAAATAGGTATCCTAACGATAAACGTGGTCCTTTAAATTACATTGAACTTAGATATTTGATCCTGATACTAAAATTTTTCTCGTGAACCACATCCTAAAGATTAACATTGTCCAGAAAATTTGCAACTAAAGCTCTTTAGTAAATTGTAAATTTCAGAAAAATGTTCTTCGCTGAAGTATAATGTCGTTTTCAATGCCAGGTTTGTATGTGAAATATCATTTTCAAGTTCATAAAATTCTCGGGAACACGTCCTCAAGAAAACAATTATTTTCAAACAATATTCTTCTGGAAAATGTTATTTTAAGGACCATGTCCTTGAGTGAAATGTTATTTTCAGGACCATGTCCTTACGTGTAATGTAATTTTCAGGATCATGTCCTTGAGTGCAATGTTATTTTCAGGACCATGTCCTTAAGTGAAATGTTATTTTCAGGATCATGTCCATGACTGAAATATTATTTTCAGGATCATGTCCATGACTGAAATATTATTTTCAGAATCATGTCCTTGACTGAAATGTTATTTTCAGGACCATGTCCTTACGTGAAATATTATTTTCAGGACCATGTCCTTGACTAAAATGTTATTATCAGAACCACGTTTTTAAGTGAAATGTTGTTTTCAGGATCATGTCCTTAAGTGAAATGTTATTTTTTAGTAGCATGTCCTTACGTGAAATATTATTTTCAGGATCATGTCCATGACTGAAATGTTATTTTCAGGACCATGTTCTTAAGTGAAATGTTATTTTCAAAACCATATCCTTACGTGAAATGTTATTTTCAGGATCATGTCCATGACTGAAATATTATTTTCAGGATCATATCCTTGACTGAAATGTTATTTTCAGAACCATGTCCTTACGTGAAATATTATTTTCAGGACCATGTCCTTGACTAAAATGTTATTATCAGAACCATGTTTTTAAGTGAAATGTTGCTTTCAGGATCATGTCCGTAAGTGAAATGTTATTTTTTAGTAGCATGTCCTTACGTGAAATATTATTTTCAGGATCATGTCCATGACTGAAATATTATTTTCAGTATCATGTCCTTGACTGAAATGTTATTTTCAGAACCGTGTCCTTACGTGAAATATTATTTTCAGGACCATGTCCTTGACTAAAATGTTATTATCAGAACCATGTTTTTAAGTGAAATGTTGTTTTCAGGATCATGTCCTTAAGTGAAATGTTATTTTTTAGTAGCATGTCCTTACGTGAAATATTATTTTCAGGACCATGTCCTTGACTAAAATTTTATTATCAGAACCATGTTTTTAAGTGAAATGTTGTTTTCAGGATCATGTCTTTAAGTGAAATGTTATTTTTTAGTAGCATGTCCTTGACTGAAATGTTATTTTCAGTATCATGTCCTGGACTGGTATGTTATTTCAGGACCATGTCCTTACGTGAAATATTATTTTCAGGATCATGTCCTTGACTGAAATGTTATTTTCAGGACCATGTCCTTGACTAAATCTTATTTTCAGGACCATGTCTTTACGTGAAATATTATTTTCAGGATCATGTCCTTGAGTGAAATGTTATTTTCAGGATCATATCCTTGACTAAAATGTTATTATCAGGACCATGTCCTTAAGTGAAATGTTATTTTCAGGACCATTTCCTTACGTGAAATATAATTTTTAGGACCATATCCTTAAGTGAAATGTTATTTTCAGGATCATGTCCTTCCTTACGTAAAATGTTGTTTTGAGGACCATGTCCTTGACTGAAATATTATTATCAGGACCATATCCTTACGTGAAATGTTATTTTCAGGATCATGTCCTTCCTTACGTGAAATGTTATTTTCAGGATCATGTCCTTCCTTACGTAAAATGTTATTTTGAGGACCATATCCTTGACTGAAATATTATTTTCAGGACCATATCCTTACGTACAATGTTATTTTCAGGATCATGTCCTTAAGTGAAATGTTTTTTACAGGATCATGTCCTTGACTGAAATGTTATTTTCAGGATCATGTCCTTAACTGAAATGTTATTTTCAGGATCATGTCCTTACGTGAAATATTATTTTTAGGATCATGTCCTTGACTGAAATATTTTTTTCAGGATCATGTTCTTGACTGAAAAGTTATTTTTAGGACCATGTCCTTACGTGAAATGTTATTTTCAGGACCATGTCCTTACGTGAAATATTATTTTCAGGATCATGTCCTTGACTAAATGTTATTTTCAGGACCATGTCCTTACGTGAAATGTTTTTTTCAGGATCATGTCCTTACGTGAAATATTATTTTCAGGATCATGTCCTTGACTGAAATGTTATTTTCAGGACCATGTCCTTGACTAAATGTTATTTTCAGGACCATGTCTTTACGTGAAATGTTTTTTTCAGGATCATGTCCTTACGTGAAATATTATTTTCAGGACCATATCCTTGACTGAAATGTTATTTTCAGGATCATGTACTTGACTAAATGTTATTTTCAGGATCATGTCCTTACGTGAAATGTTATTTTCAGGATCATGTCCTTGACTAAATGTTATTTTCAGGACCAAGTCTTTACGTGAAATGTTTTTTTCAGGATCATGTCCTTACGTGAAATGTAATTTTCAGGATCATGTCCTTAAGTGAAATATTATTTTCAGGATCATGTTCTTGACTGAAAAGTTATTTTCAGGATCATGTCCTTGACTAAATGTTATTTTCAAGACCATGTCCATGACTAAATGTTATTTTCAGGATCATGTCCTTGACTAAATGTTATTTTCATGACCATGTCTTTACGTGAAATGTTTTTTTCAGGATCATGTCCTTACGTGAAATGTTATTTCCAGGACCATGTCCTTACGTGAAATGTTATTTTCAGGATCATGTCCTTGACTGAAATTTTTTTTTTCAGGACCATGTCCTTGACTAAATGTTATTTTCAGGACCATGTCTTTACGTGCAATATTATTTTCAGGACCATGTCCTTAAATGAAATGTTATTTTTCAGGATCATATCCTTGACTGAAATGTTATTATCAGGACCATGTCCTTAAGTGAAATGTTATTTTCAGGACCATTTCCTTACGTGAAATATAATTTTTAGGACCATATCCTTAAGTGAAATGTTATTTTCAGGATCATGTCCTCCTTACGTAAAATGTTGTTTTGAGGACCATGTCCTTGACTGAAATATTATTATCAGGACCATATCCTTACGTGAAATGTTATTTTCAGGATCATGTCCTTCCTTACGTGAAATGATATTTTCAGGATCATGTCCTTCCTTACGTAAAATGTTATTTTGAGGACCATATCCTTGACTGAAATATTATTTTCGGGTCCATATCCTTACGTACAATGTTATTTTCAGGATCATGTCCTTAAGTGAAATGTTTTTTACAGGATCATGTCCTTGACTGAAATGTTATTTTCAGGATCATGTCCTTGACTGAAATGTTATTTTCAGGATCATGTCCTTACGTGAAATATTATTTTTAGGATCATGTCCTTGACTGAAATATTTTTTTCAGGATCATGTTCTTGACTGAAAAGTTATTTTTAGGACCATGTCCTTACGTGAAATGTTATTTTCAGGACCATGTCCTTACGTGAAATATTATTTTCAGGATCATGTCCTTGACTAAATGTTATTTTCAGGACCATGTCCTTACGTGAAATGTTTTTTTTCAGGACCATGTCCTTACGTGAAATGTTATTTTCAGGACCATGTCCTTGACTGAAATGTTATTTTCAGGACCATGTCCTTGACTAAATGTTATTTTCAGGACCATGTCTTTACGTGAAATGTTATTTTCAGGACCATGTCCTTACGTGAAATATTATTTTCAGGATCATGTCCTTGACTAAATGTTATTTTCAGGACCATGTCCTTACGTGAAATGTTATTTTCAGGATCATGTCCTTACGTGAAATATTATTTTCAGGACCATGTCCTTGACTGAAATGTTATTTTCAGGACCATGTCCTTGACTGAAATGTTATTTTCAGGACCATGTCTTTACGTGAAATGTTTTTTTCAGGACCATGTCCTTAAGTGAAATATTATTTTCAGGACCATGTCCTTAAGTGAAATGTTATTTTCAGGATCATGTTCTTGACTGAAATGTTATTTTCAGGACCATGTCCTTACGTGCAATATTATTTTCAGGATCATGTCCTTGACTAAATGTTATTTTCAGGATCACGTCCTTACGTGAAATGTTATTTTCAGGATCATGTCCTTAAGTGAAATGTTATTTTCAGGACTATGTCCTTGACTGAAATATTATTTTCAGGATCATGTCCTTGACTGAAAAGTTATTTTCAGGATCATGTCCTTGACTAAATGTTATTTTCAAGTGAAATGTTTTTTTCAGGATCATGTCCTTGACTGAAATGTTATTTTCAGGATCATGTCCTTGACTGGTATGTTATTTTCAGGACCATGTCCTTACGTGAAATATTATTTTTCAGGATCATGTCCTTACGTGAAATGTTATTTTTAGGATCATGTCCTTGACTGAAATGTTATTTTCAGGATCATGTCCTTGACTGTAATGTTTTTTTCAGGATCATGTCCTTGACTAAATGTTATTTTCAGGACCAAGTCCTTACGTGCAATATTATTTTCAGGACCATGTCCTTAAATGAATGTTATTTTCAGGATCATATCCTTGACTGAAATGTTATTATCAGGACATGTCCTTAAGTGAAATGTTATTTTCAGGACCATTTCCTTACGTGAAATATAATTTTTAGGACCATATCCTTAAGTGAAATGTTATTTTCAGGATCATGTCCTCCTACGTAAAATGTTGTTTTGAGGACCATGTCCTTGACTGAAATATATTATCAGGACCAATCCTTACGTGAAATGTTATTTTCAGGATCATGTCCTTCTTACGTGAAATGTTATTTTCAGGATCATGTCCTTCCTTACGTAAAATGTTATTTTGAGGACCATATCCTTGACTGAAATATTATTTTCGGGTCCATATCTTACGTACAATGTTATTTCAGGATCATGTCCTTAAGTGAAATGTTTTTTACACGATCATGTCCTTACGTGAAATGTAATTTTCAGGATCATGTCCTAAAGTAAAATATTATTTTCAGGATCATGTCCTTACGTGAAATATTATTTTTCGGACCATATCCTTGACTGAAATGTTTTTTTCAGGATCATGTTCTTGACTGAAAAGTTATTTTTAGGACCCATGTCCTTACGTGAAATGTTATTTTCAGGACCATGTCCTTACGTGAAATATTATTTTCAGGATCATGTCCTTGACTAAATGTTATTTTCAGGACCATGTCCTTACGTGAAATGTTTTTTTTCAGGATCATGTCCTTACGTGAAATATTATTTTCAGGATCATGTCCTTGACTGAAATGTTATTTTCAGGGACCATGTCCTTGACTAAATGTTATTTTCAGGACCATGTCTTTACGTGAAATGTTTTTTTCAGGATCATGTCCTTACGTGAAATATTATTTTCAGGACCATATCCTTGACTGAAATGTTATTTTTCAGGATCATGTACTTGACTAAATGTTATTTTCAGGATCATGTCCTTACGTGAAATGTTATTTTCAGGATCATGTCCTTGACTAAATGTTATTTTCAGGACAAGTCTTTACGTGAAATGTTTTTTTCAGGATCATGTCCTTACGTGAAATGTAATTTTCAGGATCATGTCCTTAAGTGAAATATTATTTTCAGGATCATGTTCTTGACTGAAAAGCTATTTTCAGGATCATGTCCTTGACTAAATGTTATTTTCAAGACCATGTCCATGACTAAATGTTATTTTCAGGACCATGTCTTTTCGTGAAATGTTTTTTTCAGGATCATGTCCTTACGTGAAATGTTATTTTCAGGATCATGTCCTTGACTAAATGTTATTTTCATGACCATGTCTTTACGTGAAATGTTCTTTTCAGGATCATGTCCTTACGTGAAATGTTATTTCCAGGACCATGTCCTTACGTGAAATGTTATTTTCAGGATCATGTCCTTGACTGAAATTTTTTTTTCAGGACCATGTCCTTGACTAAATGTTATTTTCAGGACCATGTCTTTACGTGCAATATTATTTTCAGGACCATGTCCTTAAATGAAATGTTATTTTCAGGATCATATCCTTGACTGAAATGTTATTATCAGGACCATGTCCTTAAGTGAAATGTTATTTTCAGGACATTTCCTTACGTGAAATATAATTTTTAGGACCATATCCTTAAGTGAAATGTTATTTTCAGGATCATGTCCTTCCTTACGTAAAATGATGTTTTGAGGACCATGTCCTTGACTGAAATATTATTATCAGGACCATATCCTTACGTGAAATGTTATTTTCAGGATCATGTCCTTCCTTACGTGAAATGTTATTTTTCAGGATCATGTCCTTCCTTACGTAAAATGTTATTTTGAGGACCATGTCCTTGACTGAAATATTATTATCAGGACCATATCCTTACGTGAAATGTTATTTTCAGGATCATGTCCTTCCTTACGTAAAATGATGTTTTGAGGACCATATCCTTGACTGAAATATTATTTCAGGACCATATCCTTACGTACAATGTTATTTTTAGGATCATGTCCTTAAGTGAAATGTTTTTTACAGGATCATGTCCTTGACTGAAATGTTATTTTCAGGATCATGTCCTTGACTGAAATATTATTTAAAGGATCATGTCCTTAACTGAAAAGTTATTTTCAGGACCATGTCCTTACGTGAAATATTATTTTCAAGATCATGTCCTTGACTGAAATGTTATTTTCAGTATCATGTCCTGGACTGGTATGTTATTTTCAGGACCATGTCCTTTCGTGAAATGTTTTTTTCAGGATCATGTCCTTGACTGAAATGTTATTTTCAGGACCATGTCCTTGACTAAATGTTATTTTCATGACCATGTCTTTACGTGAAATGTTTTTTTCAGGATCATGTCCTTACGTGAAATGTTATTTCCAGGACCATGTCCTTACGTGAAATGTTATTTTCAGGATCATGTCCTTGACTGAAATTTTTTTTTCAGGACCATGTCCTTGACTAAATGTTATTTTCAGGACCATGTCTTTACGTGCAATATTATTTTCAGGACCATGTCCTTAAATGAAATGTTATTTTCAGGATCATATCCTTGACTGAAATGTTATTATCAGGACCATGTCCTTAAGTGAAATGTTATTTTCAGGACCATTTCCTTACGTGAAATATAATTTTTAGGACCATATCCTTAAGTGAAATGTTATTTTCAGGATCATGTCCTCCTTACGTAAAATGTTGTTTTGAGGACCATGTCCTTGACTGAAATATTATTATCAGGACCATATCCTTACGTGAAATGTTATTTTCAGGATCATGTCCTTCCTTACGTGAAATGATATTTTCAGGATCATGTCCTTCCTTACGTAAAATGTTATTTTGAGGACCATATCCTTGACTGAAATATTATTTTCGGGTCCATATCCTTACGTACAATGTTATTTTCAGGATCATGTCCTTAAGTGAAATGTTTTTTACAGGATCATGTCCTTGACTGAAATGTTATTTTCAGGATCATGTCCTTGACTGAAATGTTATTTTCAGGATCATGTCCTTACGTGAAATATTATTTTTAGGATCATGTCCTTGACTGAAATATTTTTTTCAGGATCATGTTCTTGACTGAAAAGTTATTTTTAGGACCATGTCCTTACGTGAAATGTTATTTTCAGGACCATGTCCTTACGTGAAATATTATTTTCAGGATCATGTCCTTGACTAAATGTTATTTTCAGGACCATGTCCTTACGTGAAATGTTTTTTTTCAGGATCATGTCCTTACGTGAAATGTTATTTTCAGGATCATGTCCTTGACTGAAATGTTATTTTCAGGACCATGTCCTTGACTAAATGTTATTTTCAGGACCATGTCTTTAAGTGAAATGTTATTTTCAGGACCATGTCCTTAAGTGAAATGTTATTTTCAGGACCATGTCCTTGACTAAATGTTATTTTCAGGACATGTCCTTACGTGAAATGTTTTTTTCAGGATCATGTCCTTACGTGAAATATTATTTTCAGGATCATGTCCTTGACTGAAATGTTATTTTCAGGACCATGTCCTTGACTAAATGTTATTTTCAGGACCATGTCTTTACGTGAAATGTTTTTTTTCAGGACCATGTCTTTAAGTGAAATATTATTTTCAGGACCATATCCTTACTGAAATGTTATTTTCAGGACCATGTCCTTGACTAAATGTTATTTTCAGGACCATGTCCTTACGTGAAATGTTATTTTCAGGACCATGTCCTTGACTAAATATTATTTTCAGGACCATAGTCCTTTACGTGAAATGTTTTTTTCAGGATCATGTCCTTCCTTACGTAAAATGATGTTTTCAGGATCATGTCCTTAAGTGAAATATTATTTTCAGGATCATGTTCTTGACTGAAAATGTTATTTTCAGGATCATGTCCTTAACTGAAATGTTTTTTCAGGACCATGTCCATGACTGAAATGTTATTTTCAGGATCATGTCCTTGACTGAAATGTTTTTTTCAGGATCATGTCCTTACGTGAAAAGTTATTTTCAGGACCATGTCCTTACGTAAATGTTATTTTCATGATCATGTCCTTACGTGAAATGTTTTTTTTCAGGATCATGTCCTTACTGAAATGTTATTTCAGGACCATGTCCTTACGTGAAATATTATTTTCAGGATCATGTCCTTGACTGAAATGTTATTTTCAGGACCATGTCCTTGACTAAATGTTATTTTCAGGACCATGTCTTTACGTGCAATATTATTTTCAGGATCATGTCCTTGAATGAAATGTTATTTTCAGGATCATATCCTTGACTGAAATGTTATTATCAGGACCATGTCCTTAAGTGAAATGTTATTTTCAGGACCATTTCCTTACGTGAAATATAATTTTTAGGACCATATCCTTAAGTGAAATGTTATTTTCAGGATCATGTCCTTCCTTACGTAAAATGTTGTTTTGAGGACCATGTCCTTGACTGAAATATTATTATCAGGACCATATCCTTACGTGAAATGTTATTTTCAGGATCATGTCCTTCCTTACGTGAAATGTTATTTTCAGGATCATGTCCTTCCTTACGTAAAATGTTATTTTGAGGACCATATCCTTGACTGAAATATTATTTTCGGGACCATATCCTTACGTACAATGTTATTTTCAGGATCATGTCCTTAAGTGAAATGTTTTTTACAGGATCATGTCCTTGACTGAAATGTTATTTTCAGGATCATGTCCTTGACTGAAATGTTATTTTCAGGATCATGTCCTTACGTGAAATATTATTTTTAGGATCATGTCCTTGACTGAAATATTTTTTTCAGGATCATGTTCTTGACTGAAATGTTATTTTCAGGACCATGTCCTTACGTGAAATGTTAATTTCAGGACCATGTCCTTACGTGAAATATTATTTTCAGGAGCATGTCCTTGACTGAAATGTTATTTTCAGGACCATGTCCTTACGTGAAATGTTTTTTTTCAGGATCATGTCCTTACGTGAAATATTATTTTCAGGATCATGTCCTTGACTGAAATGTTATTTTCAGGACCATGTCCTTGACTAAATGTTATTTTCAGGACCATGTCCTTACGTGAAATGTTTTTTTCAGGATCATGTCCTTACGTGAAATATTATTTTCAGGACCATATCCTTGACTGAAATGTTATTTTCAGGACCATGTACTTGACTAAATGTTATTTTCAGGATCATGTCCTTACGTGAAATATTATTTTCAGGATCATGTCCTTGACTGAAATGTTATTTTCAGGACCATGTCCTTACGTGAAATATTTTTTTCAGGATCATGTCCTTACGTGTCCTTACGTGAAATGTAATTTTCAGGATCATGTCCTTAAGTGAAATATTATTTTCAGGATCATGTTCTTGACTGAAAAGTTATTTTCAGGATCATGTCCTTGACTAAATGTTATTTTCAAGACCATGTCCATGACTAAATGTTATTTTCAGGACCATGTCAGGATTTTCGTGAAATGTTTTTTTCAGGATCATGTCCTTACTGAAATGTTATTTTCAGGATCATGTCCTTGACTAAATGTTATTTTCATGACCATGTCTTTACTGAAATGTTCTTTTCAGGATCATGTCCTTACGTGTTAAATGTTATTTCCAGGACCATGTCCTTACGTGAAATGTTATTTTTAGGATCATGTCCTTGACTGAAATGTTTTTTTTCAGGACCATGTCCTTGACTAAATGTTATTTTCAGGACCATGTCTTTACGTGCAATATTAAAGTTTTCAGGATCCATGTCCCATTCCTTGAAAATGAAATGTTGTTTTCAGGACCATATCCTTGACTGAAATGTTATTTTCAGGACCATGTCCTTAAGTGAAATGTTATTTTCAGGACCATGTCCTTACGTGAAATGTTATTTTCAGGACCATATCCTTAAGTGAAATGTTATTTTCAGGATCATGTCCTTCCTTACGTAAAATGATGTTTTGAGGACCATGTCCTTGACTGAAATATTATTATCAGGACCATATCCTTACGTGAAATGTTATTTTCAGGATCATGTCCTTCCTTACGTGAAATGTTATTTTCAGGATCATGTCCTTCCTTACGTAAAATGTTATTTTGAGGACCATGTCCTTGACTGAAATATTATTATCAGGACCATATCCTTACGTGAAATGTTATTTTCAGGATCATGTCCTTCCTTACGTAAAATGATGTTTTGAGGACCATATCCTTGACTGAAATATTATTTTCAGGACCATATCCTTACGTACAATGTTATTTTTAGGATCATGTCCTTAAGTGAAATGTTTTTTACAGGATCATGTCCTTGACTGAAATGTTATTTTCAGGATCATGTCCTTGACTGAAATATTATTTAAAGGATCATGTCCTTAACTGAAAAGTTATTTTCAGGACCATGTCCTTACGTGAAATATTATTTTCAAGATCATGTCCTTGACTGAAATGTTATTTTCAGTATCATGTCCTGGACTGGTATGTTATTTCAGGACCATGTCCTTACGTGAAATATTATTTTCAGGATCATGTCCTTGACTGAAATGTTATTTTCAGGACCATGTCCTTGACTAAATGTTATTTTCAGGACCATGTCTTTACGTGAAATATTATTTTCAGGATCATGTCCTTGAGTGAAATGTTATTTTCAGGATCATATCCTTGACTGAAATGTTATTATCAGGACCATGTCCTTAAGTGAAATGTTATTTTCAGGACCATTTCCTTACGTGAAATATAATTTTTAGGACCATATCCTTAAGTGAAATGTTATTTTCAGGATCATGTCCTTCCTTACGTAAAATGTTGTTTTGAGGACCATGTCCTTGACTGAAATATTATTATCAGGACCATATCCTTACGTGAAATGTTATTTTCAGGATCATGTCCTTCCTTACGTAAAATGTTATTTTCAGGATCATGTCCTTCCTTACGTAAAATGTTATTTTGAGGACCATATCCTTGACTGAAATATTATTTTCAGGACCATATCCTTACGTACAATGTTATTTTCAGGATCATGTCCTTAAGTGAAATGTTTTTTACAGGATCATGTCCTTGACTGAAATGTTATTTTCAGGATCATGTCCTTGACTGAAATGTTATTTTCAGGATCATGTCCTTACGTGAAATATTATTTTTAGGATCATGTCCTTGACTGAAATATTTTTTTCAGGATCATGTTCTTGACTGAAAAGTTATTTTTGGGACCTTACGTGAAATGTTATTTTCAGGACCATGTCCTTACGTGAAATATTATTTTCAGGATCATGTCCTTGACTAAATGTTATTTTCAGGACCATGTCCTTACGTGAAATGTTTTTTTCAGGATCATGTCCTTACGTGAAATATTATTTTCAGGATCATGTCCTTGACTGAAATGTTATTTTCAGGACCATGTCCTTGACTAAATGTTATTTTCAGGACCATGTCCTTACGTGAAATGTTTTTTTCAGGATCATGTCCTTACGTGAAATATTATTTTCAGGATCATGTCCTTGACTGAAATGTTATTTTCAGGACCATGTCCTTGACTAAATGTTATTTTCAGGACCATGTCTTTACGTGAAATATTATTTTCAGGACCATGTCCTTACGTGAAATGTTATTTTCAGGACCATGTCCTTACGTGAAATATTATTTTCAGGATCATGTCCTTGACTAAATGTTATTTTCAGGACCATGTCCTTACGTGAAATGTTATTTTCAGGATCATGTCTTTACGTGAAATATTATTTTCAGGATCATGTTCTTGACTGAAAAGTTATTTTCAGGACCATGTCCTTACGTGCAATATTATTTTCAGGATCATGTCCTTGACTAAATGTTATTTTCAGGATCACGTCCTTACGTGAAATGTTATTTTCAGGATCATGTCCTTACGTGAAATGATATTTTCAGGATTATGTCCTTGACTGAAATGTTATTTTCAGGATCATGTCCTTGACTGAAATGTTATTTTCAGGATCATATCCTTGACTAAATGTTATTTTCAAGATCATGTCCTTGACTGAAATGTTATTTTCAGGATCATGTCCTTGACTGGTATGTTATTTCAGGACCATGTCCTTACGTGAAATATTATTATCAGGATCATGTCCTTACGTGAAATGTTATTTTTAGGATCATGTCCTTGACTGAAATGTTATTTTCAGGATCATGTCCTTGACTGTAATGTTATTTTCAGGATCATGTCCTTGACTAAATGTTATTTTCAGGACCAAGTCCTTACGTGAAATGTTTTTTTCACGATCATGTCCTTACGTGAAATGTAATTTTCAGGATCATGTCCTAAAGTAAAATATTATTTTGAGGATCATGTCCTTACGTGAAATATTATTTTTCGGACCATATCCTTGACTGAAATGTTATTTTCAGGATCATGTTCTTGACTGAAAAGTTATTTTTAGGACCATGTCCTTACGTGAAATGTTATTTTCAGGACCATGTCCTTACGTGAAATATTATTTTCAGGATCATGTCCTTGACTAAATGTTATTTTCAGGACCATGTCCTTACGTGAAATGTTTTTTTTCAGGATCATGTCCTTACGTGAAATATTATTTTCAGGATCATGTCCTTGACTGAAATGTTATTTTCAGGACCATGTCCTTGACTAAATGTTATTTTCAGGACCATGTCTTTACGTGAAATGTTTTTTTCAGGATCATGTCCTTACGTGAAATATTATTTTCAGGACCATATCCTTGACTGAAATGTTATTTTCAGGATCATGTACTTGACTAAATGTTATTTTCAGGATCATGTCCTTACGTGAAATGTTATTTTCAGGATCATGTCCTTGACTAAATGTTATTTTCAGGACCAAGTCTTTACGTGAAATGTTTTTTTCAGGATCATGTCCTTACGTGAAATGTAATTTTCAGG
This sequence comes from Leucoptera coffeella, assembly GCA_030578115.1. Lineage (NCBI taxonomy): Eukaryota > Metazoa > Arthropoda > Insecta > Lepidoptera > Lyonetiidae > Leucoptera > Leucoptera coffeella. Next base: position 132,462 of record JAMBLF010000150.1, on the reverse strand, counting down.
ATCATGTCCTTAAGTGAAATATTATTTTCAGGATCATGTTCTTGACTGAAAAGCTATTTTCAGGATCATGTCCTTGACTAAATGTTATTTTCAAGACCATGTCCATGACTAAATGTTATTTTCAGGACCATGTCTTTTCGTGAAATGTTTTTTTCAGGATCATGTCCTTACGTGAAATGTTATTTTCAGGATCATGTCCTTGACTAAATGTTATTTTCATGACCATGTCTTTACGTGAAATGTTCTTTTCAGGATCATGTCCTTACGTGAAATGTTATTTCCAGGACCATGTCCTTACGTGAAATGTTATTTTCAGGATCATGTCCTTGACTGAAATTTTTTTTTCAGGACCATGTCCTTGACTAAATGTTATTTTCAGGACCATGTCTTTACGTGCAATATTATTTTCAGGACCATGTCCTTAAATGAAATGTTATTTTCAGGATCATATCCTTGACTGAAATGTTATTATCAGGACCATGTCCTTAAGTGAAATGTTATTTTCAGGACCATTTCCTTACGTGAAATATAATTTTTAGGACCATATCCTTAAGTGAAATGTTATTTTCAGGATCATGTCCTTCCTTACGTAAAATGATGTTTTGAGGACCATGTCCTTGACTGAAATATTATTATCAGGACCATATCCTTACGTGAAATGTTATTTTCAGGATCATGTCCTTCCTTACGTGAAATGTTATTTTCAGGATCATGTCCTTCCTTACGTAAAATGTTATTTTGAGGACCATGTCCTTGACTGAAATATTATTATCAGGACCATATCCTTACGTGAAATGTTATTTTCAGGATCATGTCCTTCCTTACGTAAAATGATGTTTTGAGGACCATATCCTTGACTGAAATATTATTTTCAGGACCATATCCTTACGTACAATGTTATTTTTAGGATCATGTCCTTAAGTGAAATGTTTTTTACAGGATCATGTCCTTGACTGAAATGTTATTTTCAGGATCATGTCCTTGACTGAAATATTATTTAAAGGATCATGTCCTTAACTGAAAAGTTATTTTCAGGACCATGTCCTTACGTGAAATATTATTTTCAAGATCATGTCCTTGACTGAAATGTTATTTTCAGTATCATGTCCTGGACTGGTATGTTATTTCAGGACCATGTCCTTACGTGAAATATTATTTTCAGGATCATGTCCTTGACTGAAATGTTATTTTCAGGACCATGTCCTTGACTAAATGTTATTTTCAGGACCATGTCTTTAAGTGAAATGTTATTTTCAGGACCATGTCCTTGAGTGAAATGTTATTTTCAGGATCATATCCTTGACTGAAATGTTATTATCAGGACCATGTCCTTAAGTGAAATGTTATTTTCAGGACCATTTCCTTACGTGAAATATAATTTTTAGGACCATATCCTTAAGTGAAATGTTATTTTCAGGATCATGTCCTTCCTTACGTAAAATGTTGTTTTGAGGACCATGTCCTTGACTGAAATATTATTATCAGGACCATATCCTTACGTGAAATGTTATTTTCAGGATCATGTCCTTCCTTACGTAAAATGTTATTTTCAGGATCATGTCCTTCCTTACGTAAAATGTTATTTTGAGGACCATATCCTTGACTGAAATATTATTTTCAGGACCATATCCTTACGTACAATGTTATTTTCAGGATCATGTCCTTAAGTGAAATGTTTTTTACAGGATCATGTCCTTGACTGAAATGTTATTTTCAGGATCATGTCCTTGACTGAAATGTTATTTTCAGGATCATGTCCTTACGTGAAATATTATTTTTAGGATCATGTCCTTGACTGAAATATTTTTTTCAGGATCATGTTCTTGACTGAAAAGTTATTTTTGGGACCTTACGTGAAATGTTATTTTCAGGACCATGTCCTTACGTGAAATATTATTTTCAGGATCATGTCCTTGACTAAATGTTATTTTCAGGACCATGTCCTTACGTGAAATGTTTTTTTCAGGATCATGTCCTTACGTGAAATATTATTTTCAGGATCATGTCCTTGACTGAAATGTTATTTTCAGGACCATGTCCTTGACTAAATGTTATTTTCAGGACCATGTCCTTACGTGAAATGTTTTTTTCAGGATCATGTCCTTACGTGAAATATTATTTTCAGGATCATGTCCTTGACTGAAATGTTATTTTCAGGACCATGTCCTTGACTGAAATGTTATTTTCAGGACCATGTCTTTACGTGAAATATTATTTTCAGGACCATGTCCTTACGTGAAATGTTATTTTCAGGACCATGTCCTTACGTGAAATATTATTTTCAGGATCATGTCCTTGACTAAATGTTATTTTCAGGACCATGTCCTTACGTGAAATGTTATTTTCAGGATCATGTCTTTACGTGAAATATTATTTTCAGGATCATGTTCTTGACTGAAAAGTTATTTTCAGGACCATGTCCTTACGTGCAATATTATTTTCAGGATCATGTCCTTGACTAAATGTTATTTTCAGGATCACGTCCTTACGTGAAATGTTATTTTCAGGATCATGTCCTTACGTGAAATGATATTTTCAGGATTATGTCCTTGACTGAAATGTTATTTTCAGGATCATGTCCTTGACTGAAATGTTATTTTCAGGATCATATCCTTGACTAAATGTTATTTTCAAGATCATGTCCTTGACTGAAATGTTATTTTCAGGATCATGTCCTTGACTGGTATGTTATTTCAGGACCATGTCCTTACGTGAAATATTATTATCAGGATCATGTCCTTACGTGAAATGTTATTTTTAGGATCATGTCCTTGACTGAAATGTTATTTTCAGGATCATGTCCTTGACTGTAATGTTATTTTCAGGATCATGTCCTTGACTAAATGTTATTTTCAGGACCAAGTCCTTACGTGAAATGTTTTTTTCACGATCATGTCCTTACGTGAAATGTAATTTTCAGGATCATGTCCTAAAGTAAAATATTATTTTGAGGATCATGTCCTTACGTGAAATATTATTTTTCGGACCATATCCTTGACTGAAATGTTATTTTCAGGATCATGTCCTTGACTAAATGTTATTTTCAGGATCATGTCTTTACGTGAAATGTTTTTTTCAGGATCATGTCCTTACGTGAAATGTTATTATCAAGACCATGTCCTTACGTGAAATATTATTTTCAAGATCATGTTCTTGACTGAAATGTTATTTTCAGGATCATGTCCTTGACTGGTATGTTATTTCAGGACCATGTCCTTACGTGAAATATTATTTTCAGGATCATGTCCTTACGTGAAATATTATTTTCAGGACCATATCCTTGACTGAAATGTTATTTTCAGGATCATGTACTTGACTAAATGTTATTTTCAGGATCATGTCCTTACGTGAAATGTTATTTTCAGGATCATGTCCTTGACTAAATGTTATTTTCAGGACCAAGTCTTTACGTGAAATGTTTTTTTCAGGATCATGTCCTTACGTGAAATGTAATTTTCAGGATCATGTCCTTAAGTGAAATATTATTTTCAGGATCATGTTCTTGACTGAAAAGTTATTTTCAGGATCATGTCCTTGACTAAATGTTATTTTCAAGACCATGTCCATGACTAAATGTTATTTTCAGGACCATGTCTCTTCGTGAAATGTTTTTTTCAGGATCATGTCCTTACGTGAAATGTTATTTTCAGGATCATGTCCTTGACTAAATGTTATTTTCATGACCATGTCTTTACGTGAAATGTTTTTTTCAGGATCATGTCCTTACGTGAAATGTTATTTCCAGGACCATGTCCTTACGTGGAATGTTATTTTCAGGATCATGTCCTTGACTGAAATTTTTTTTTCAGGACCATGTCCTTGACTAAATGTTATTTTCAGGACCATGTCTTTACGTGCAATATTATTTTCAGGACCATGTCCTTGAGTAAAATGTTATTTTCAGGATCATATCCTTGACTGAAATGTTATTATCAGGACCATGTCCTTAAGTGAAATGTTATTTTCAGGACCATTTCCTTACGTGAAATATAATTTTTAGGACCTTATCCTTAAGTGAAATGTTATTTTCAGGATCATGTCCTTCCTTACGTAAAATGTTATTTTGAGGACCATGTCCTTGACTGAAATATTATTAGGACCATATCCTTACGTGAAATGTTATTTTCAGGATCATGTCCTTCCTTACGTGAAATGTTATTTTGAGGACCATATCCTTGACTGAAATATTATTTTCAGGACCATATCCTTACGTACAATGTTATTTTCAGGATCATGTCCTTAAGTGAAATGTTTTTTACAGGATCATGTCCTTGACTGAAATGTTATTTTCAGGATCATGTCCTTGACTGAAATGTTATTTTCAGGATCATGTCCTTACGTGAAATATTATTTTTAGGATCATGTCCTTGACTGAAATATTATTTTCAGGATCATGTCCTTGACTGAAAAGTTATTTTTAGGACCATGTCCTTACGTGAAATGTTATTTTCAGGACCATGTCCTTACGTGAAATATTATTTTCAGGATCATGTCCTTGACTAAATGTTATTTTCAGGACCATGTCTTTACGTGCAATATTATTTTCAGGACCATGTCCTTGAGTGAAATGTTATTTTTAGGATCATGTCCTTGACTGAAATATTATTTTCAGGATCATGTCCTTGACTGAAAAGTTATTTTTAGGACCATGTCCTTACGTGAAATGTTATTTTCAGGACCATATCCTTACGTGAAATGTTATTTTCAGGATCATGTCCTTCCTTACGTGAAATGTTATTTTCAGGATCATGTCCTTCCTTACCTAAAATGTTATTTTGAGGACCATATCCTTGACTGAAATATTATTTTCAGGACCATATCCTTACGTACAATGTTATTTTCAGGATCATGTCCTTACGTGAAATATTATTTTTAGGATCATGTCCTTGACTGAAATATTATTTTCAGGATCATGTCCTTGACTGAAAAGTTATTTTTAGGACCATGTCCTTACGTGAAATGTTATTTTCAGGACCATGTCCTTACGTGAAATATTATTTTCAGGATCATGTCCTTGACTGAAATGTTATTTTCAGGATCATGTCCTTGACTGAAATGTTATTTTCAGGATCATGTCCTTACGTGAAATATTATTTTTAGGATCATGTCCTTGACTGAAATATTATTTTCAGGATCATGTCCTTGACTGAAAAGTTATTTTTAGGACCATGTCCTTACGTGAAATGTTATTTTCAGGACCATGTCCTTACGTGAAATATTATTTTCAGGATCATGTCCTTGACTAAATGTTATTTTCAGGACCATGTCCTTACGTGAAATGTTTTTTTCAGGATCATGTCCTTACGTGAAATATTATTTCCAGGATCATGTCCTTGACTGAAATGTTATTTTCAGGACCATGTCCTTGACTAAATGTTATTTTCAGGACCATGTCTTTAAGTGAAATGTTATTTTCAGGATCATGTCCTTCCTTACGTAAAATGTTATTTTGAGGACCATGTCCTTGACTGAAATATTATTTTCAGGACCATTTCCTTACGTACAATGTTTTTTACAGGATCATGTCCTTGAGTTAAATATTATTTTCAGGACCATGTCCTTACGTACAATGTTATTTTCAGGATCATGTCCTTAAGTGAAATGTTATTTTCAGGATCATGTCCTTGAGTGAAATGTTATTTTCAGGATCATATCCTTGACTGAAATGTTATTATCTGGACCATGTCTTTAAGTGAAATGTTATTTTCAGGTCCATTTCCTTACGTGAAATATAATTTTCAGGACCATGTCCTTAAGTGAAATGTTATTTTCAGGATCATGTCCTTCCTTACGTGAAATGTTATTTTCAGGATCATGTCCTTCCTTGCGTAAAATGTTATTTTGAGGACCATACCTTTGACTGAAATATTATTTTCAGGACCATATCCTTACGTACAATGTTATTTTCAGGATCATGTCCTTAAGTGAAATGTGTTTTACAGGTTCATGTCCTTACGTGAAATGTTATTTTCAGGATCATGTCCTTACGTGAAATATTATTTTCAGGATCATGTCCTTGACTGAAATGTTATTTTCAGGATCATCTCTCTGACTGGTATGTTATTTTCAGGACAATGTTCTTACGTGAAATATTATATTTAGGACCATGTCCTTACGTGAAATATTATTTTCAGGATCATGTCCTTACGTGAAATGTTATTTTCAGGACCATGTCCTTACGTGAAATATTATTTTCAGGATCATGTCCTTACGTGAAATGTTATTTTCAGGATCATGTCCTTACGTGAAATATTATTTTCAAGATCATGTCCTTGACTAAAATGTTATTTTCAGGATCATGTCCTTGACTGGTATGTTATTTTCAGGACCATGTCCTTACGTGAAATATTATTTTCAGGAACATGTCCTTGAGTGAAATGTTATTTTCAGGATCATATCCTTGACTGAAATGTTATTATCAGGACCATGTCCTTAAGTGAAATGTTATTTTCAGGACCATTTCCTTACGTGAATAATAATTTTTAGGACCATGTCCTTAAGTGAAATGTTTTTTTTAGGATCATGTCCTTACGTGAAATGTTATTTTCAGGATCATGTCCTTGACTAAATGTTATGTTCAGGACCATGTCTTTACGTGAAATGTTATTTCCAGGACCATGTCTTTACGTGAAATATTATGTTCAGGATCATGTCCTTAACTGAAAAGTTATTTTCAGGACCATGTCCTTACGTGAAATATTATTTTCAAGATCATGTCCTTGACTGAAATGTTATTTTCAGTATCATGTCCTGGACTGGTATGTTATTTTCAGGACCATGTCCTTACGTGAAATATTATTTTCAGGATCATGTCCTTACGTGAAATATTATTTTCAGGATCATGTCCTTACGTGAAATATTATTTTCAGGATCATGTCCTTGACTGAAATGTTATTTTCAGGATCATGTCCTTGACTAAATGTTATTTTCAAGACCATGTCCTTACGTGAAATATTATTTTCAGGATCATGTCCTTACGTGAAATGTTATTTTCAGGATCATGTCCTTACGTGAAATATTATTTTCAAGATCATGTCCTTGACTAAAATGTTATTTTCAGGATCATGTCCTTGACTGAAATGTTATTTTCAGTATCATGTCCTGGACTGGTATGTTATTTTGAGGACCATGTCCTTACGTGAAATATTATTTTCAGGATCATGTCCTTACGTGAAATATTATTTTCAGGATCATGTCCTTGACTGAAATGTTATTTTCAGGGTCATGTCCTTGACTAAATGTTATTTTCAAGACCATGTCCTTACGTGAAATATTATTTTCAGGATCATATCCTTACGTGAAATGTTATTTTCAGGATCGTGTCCTTACGTGAAATATTATTTTCAAGATCATGTCCTTGACTAAAATGTTATTTTCAGGATCATGTCCTTGACTGGTATGTTATTTTCAGGACCATGTCCTTACGTGAAATATTATTTTCAGGACCATGTCCTTAAGTGAAATGTTATTTTCAGGACCATTTCCTTACGTGAATAATAATTTTTAGGACCATGTCCTTAAGTGAAATGTTTTTTTCAGGATCATGTCCTTACGTGAAATGTTATTTTCAGGATCATGTCCTTGACTAAATGTTATTTTCAGGACCATGTCTTTACGTGAAATGTTATTTTCAAGATCATGTCCTTGACTAAAATGTTATTTTCAGGATCATGTCCTTGACTGGTATGTTATTTTCAGGACCATGTCCTTACGTGAAATATTATTTTCAGGAACATGTCCTTGAGTGAAATGTTATTTTCAGGATCATATCCTTGACTGAAATGTTATTATCAGGACCATGTCCTTAAGTGAAATGTTATTTTCAGGACCATTTCCTTACGTGAATAATAATTTTTAGGACCATGTCCTTAAGTGAAATGTTTTTTTTAGGATCATGTCCTTACGTGAAATGTTATTTTCAGAATCATGTCCTTGACTAAATGTTATGTTCAGGACCATGTCTTTACGTGAAATGTTATTTCCAGGACCATGTCTTTACGTGAAATATTATGTTCAGGATCATGTCCTTAACTGAAAAGTTATTTTCAGGACCATGTCCTTACGTGAAATATTATTTTCAGTATCATGTCCTGGACTGGTATGTTATTTTCAGGACCATGTCCTTACGTGAAATATTATTTTCAGGATCATGTCCTTACGTGAAATATTATCTTCAGGATCATGTCCTTGACTGAAAAGTTATTTTTAGGACCATGTCCTTACGTGAAATGTTATCTTCAGGATCATGTCCTTGACTGGTATGTTATTTTCAGGACCATGTCCTTACGTGAAATATTATTTTCAGGACCATGTCCTTAAGTGAAATGTTATTTTCAGGACCATTTCCTTACGTGAATAATAATTTTTAGGACCATGTCCTTAAGTGAAATGTTTTTTTCAGGATCATGTCCTTACGTGAAATGTTATTTTCAGGATCATGTCCTTGACTAAATGTTATTTTCAGGACCATGTCTTTACGTGAAATGTTATTTCCAGGACCATGTCTTTACGTGAAATATTATGTTCAGGATCATGTCCTTGACTGAAATTTTTTTTTCAGGACCATGTCCTTGACTAAATGTTATTTTCAGGACCATGTCTTTACGTGCAATATTATTTTCAGGACCATGTCCTTGAGTGAAATGTTATTTTCAGGATCATATCCTTGACTGAAATGTTATTATCAGGACCATGTCCTTAAGTGAAATGTTATTTTCAGGACCATTTCCTTACGTGAAATATAATTTTTAGGACCTTATCCTTAAGTGAAATGTTATTTTCAGGATCATGTCCTTCCTTACGTAAAATGTTATTTTGAGGACCATGTCCTTGACTGAAATATTATTAGGACCATATCCTTACGTGAAATGTTATTTTCAGGATCATGTCCTTCCTTACGTGAAATGTTATTTTCAGGATCATGTCCTTCCTTACCTAAAATGTTATTTTGAGGACCATATCCTTGACTGAAATATTATTTTCAGGACCATATCCTTACGTACAATGTTATTTTCAGGATCATGTCCTTAAGTGAAATGTTTTTTACAGGATCATGTCCTTGACTGAAATGTTATTTTCAGGATCATGTCCTTGACTGAAATGTTATTTTCAGGATCATGTCCTTACGTGAAATGTTATTTTCAGGACCATGTCCTTACGTGAAATATTATTTTCAGGATCATGTCCTTGACTAAATGTTATTTTCAGGACCATGTCCTTACGTGAAATGTTTTTTTCAGGATCATGTCCTTACGTGAAATATTATTTCCAGGATCATGTCCTTGACTGAAATGTTATTTTTAGGACCATGTCCTTGACTAAATGTTATTTTCAGGACCATGTCTTTACGTGAAATATTATTTTCAGGATCATGTCCTTGAGTGAAATGTTATTTTCAGGATCATATCCTTGACTGAAATGTTATTATCAGGACCATGTCCTTAAGTGAAATGTTATTTTCAGGACCATTTCCTTACGTGAATAATAATTTTCAGGACCATGTCCTTAAGTGAAATGTTATTTTCAGGATCATGTCCTTCCTTACGTAAAATGTTATTTTGAGGACCATGTCCTTGACTGAAATATTATTTTCAGGACCATTTCCTTACGTACAATGTTTTTTACAGGATCATGTCCTTGACTAAATGTTATTTTCAGGATCATGTCTTTACGTGAAATGTTTTTTTCAGGATCATGTCCTTACGTGAAATGTTATTATCAAGACCATGTCCTTACGTGAAATATTATTTTCAGGATCATGTCCTTGACTGTAATGTTATTTTCAGGATCATGTCCTTGACTAAATGTTATTTTCAGGACCAAGTCCTTACGTGAAATGTTTTTTTCACGATCATGTCCTTACGTGAAATGTAATTTTCAGGATCATGTCCTAAAGTAAAATATTATTTTGAGGATCATGTCCTTACGTGAAATATTATTTTCAGGACCATATCCTTGACTGAAATGTTATTTTCAGGATCATGTCCTTGACTAAATGTTATTTTCAGGATCATGTCTTTACGTGAAATGTTTTTTTCAGGATCATGTCCTTACGTGAAATGTTATTATCAAGACCATGTCCTTACGTGAAATATTATTTTCAAGATCATGTTCTTGACTGAAATGTTATTTTCAGGATCATGTCCTTGACTGGTATGTTATTTCAAGACCATGTCCTTACGTGAAATATTATTTTCAGGATCATGTCCTTACGTGAAATATTATTTTCAGGACCATATCCTTGACTGAAATGTTATTTTCAGGATCATGTACTTGACTAAATGTTATTTTCAGGATCATGTCCTTACGTGAAATGTTATTTTCAGGATCATGTCCTTGACTAAATGTTATTTTCAGGACCAAGTCTTTACGTGAAATGTTTTTTTCAGGATCATGTCCTTACGTGAAATGTAATTTTCAGGATCATGTCCTTAAGTGAAATATTATTTTCAGGATCATGTTCTTGACTGAAAAGTTATTTTCAGGATCATGTCCTTGACTAAATGTTATTTTCAAGACCATGTCCATGACTAAATGTTATTTTCAGGACCATGTCTTTTCGTGAAATGTTTTTTTCAGGATCATGTCCTTACGTGAAATATTATTTTCAGGATCATGTCCTTACGTGAAATATTATTTTCAGGACCATATCCTTGACTGAAATGTTATTTTCAGGATCATGTACTTGACTAAATGTTATTTTCAGGATCATGTCCTTACGTGAAATGTTATTTTCAGGATCATGTCCTTGACTAAATGTTATTTTCAGGACCAAGTCTTTACGTGAAATGTTTTTTTCAGGATCATGTCCTTACGTGAAATGTAATTTTCAGGATCATGTCCTTAAATGAAATATTATTTTCAGGATCATGTTCTTGACTGAAAAGTTATTTTCAGGATCATGTCCTTGACTAAATGTTATTTTCAAGACCATGTCCATGACTAAATGTTATTTTCAGGACCATGTCTCTTCGTGAAATGTTTTTTTCAGGATCATGTCCTTACGTGAAATGTTATTTTCAGGATCATGTCCTTGACTAAATGTTATTTTCATGACCATGTCTTTACGTGAAATGTTTTTTTCAGGATCATGTCCTTACGTGAAATGTTATTTCCAGGACCATGTCCTTACGTGGAATGTTATTTTCAGGATCATGTCCTTGACTGAAATTTTTTTTTCAGGACCATGTCCTTGACTAAATGTTATTTTCAGGACCATGTCTTTACGTGCAATATTATTTTCAGGACCATGTCCTTGAGTGAAATGTTATTTTCAGGATCATATCCTTGACTGAAATGTTATTATCAGGACCATGTCCTTAAGTGAAATGTTATTTTCAGGACCATTTCCTTACGTGAAATATAATTTTTAGGACCTTATCCTTAAGTGAAATGTTATTTTCAGGATCATGTCCTTCCTTACGTAAAATGTTATTTTGAGGACCATGTCCTTGACTGAAATATTATTAGGACCATATCCTTACGTGAAATGTTATTTTCAGGATCATGTCCTTCCTTACGTGAAATGTTATTTTCAGGATCATGTCCTTCCTTACCTAAAATGTTATTTTGAGGACCATATCCTTGACTGAAATATTATTTTCAGGACCATATCCTTACGTACAATGTTATTTTCAGGATCATGTCCTTAAGTGAAATGTTTTTTACAGGATCATGTCCTTGACTGAAATGTTATTTTCAGGATCATGTCCTTGACTGAAATGTTATTTTCAGGATCATGTCCTTACGTGAAATGTTATTTTCAGGACCATGTCCTTACGTGAAATATTATTTTCAGGATCATGTCCTTGACTAAATGTTATTTTCAGGACCATGTCCTTACGTGAAATGTTTTTTTCAGGATCATGTCCTTACGTGAAATATTATTTCCAGGATCATGTTCTTGACTGAAATGTTATTTTTAGGACCATGTCCTTGACTAAATGTTATTTTCAGGACCATGTCTTTACGTGAAATATTATTTTCAGGATCATGTCCTTGAGTGAAATGTTATTTTCAGGATCATATCCTTGACTGAAATGTTATTATCAGGACCATGTCCTTAAGTGAAATGTTATTTTCAGGACCATTTCCTTACGTGAATAATAATTTTCAGGACCATGTCCTTAAGTGAAATGTTATTTTCAGGATCATGTCCTTCCTTACGTAAAATGTTATTTTGAGGACCATGTCCTTGACTGAAATATTATTTTCAGGACCATTTCCTTACGTACAATGTTTTTTACAGGATCATGTCCTTGACTAAATGTTATTTTCAGGATCATGTCTTTACGTGAAATGTTTTTTTCAGGATCATGTCCTTACGTGAAATGTTATTATCAAGACCATGTCCTTACGTGAAATATTATTTTCAGGATCATGTCCTTGACTGTAATGTTATTTTCAGGATCATGTCCTTGACTAAATGTTATTTTCAGGACCAAGTCCTTACGTGAAATGTTTTTTTCACGATCATGTCCTTACGTGAAATGTAATTTTCAGGATCATGTCCTAAAGTAAAATATTATTTTGAGGATCATGTCCTTACGTGAAATATTATTTTCAGGACCATATCCTTGACTGAAATGTTATTTTCAGGATCATGTCCTTGACTAAATGTTATTTTCAGGATCATGTCTTTACGTGAAATGTTTTTTTCAGGATCATGTCCTTACGTGAAATGTTATTATCAAGACCATGTCCTTACGTGAAATATTATTTTCAAGATCATGTTCTTGACTGAAATGTTATTTTCAGGATCATGTCCTTGACTGGTATGTTATTTCAAGACCATGTCCTTACGTGAAATATTATTTTCAGGATCATGTCCTTACGTGAAATATTATTTTCAGGACCATATCCTTGACTGAAATGTTATTTTCAGGATCATGTACTTGACTAAATGTTATTTTCAGGATCATGTCCTTACGTGAAATGTTATTTTCAGGATCATGTCCTTGACTAAATGTTATTTTCAGGACCAAGTCTTTACGTGAAATGTTTTTTTCAGGATCATGTCCTTACGTGAAATGTAATTTTCAGGATCATGTCCTTAAGTGAAATATTATTTTCAGGATCATGTTCTTGACTGAAAAGTTATTTTCAGGATCATGTCCTTGACTAAATGTTATTTTCAAGACCATGTCCATGACTAAATGTTATTTTCAGGACCATGTCTTTTCGTGAAATGTTTTTTTCAGGATCATGTCCTTACGTGAAATGTTATTTTCAGGATCATGTCCTTGACTAAATGTTATTTTCATGACCATGTCTTTACGTGAAATGTTTTTTTCAGGATCATGTCCTTACGTGAAATGTTATTTCCAGGACCATGTCCTTACGTGAAATGTTATTTTCAGGATCATGTCCTTGACTGAAATTTTTTTTTCAGGACCATGTCCTTGACTAAATGTTATTTTCAGGACCATGTCTTTACGTGCAATATTATTTTCAGGACCATGTCCTTAAATGAAATGTTTTTTTCAGGATCATATCCTTGACTGAAATGTTATTATCAGGACCATGTCCTTAAGTGAAATGTTATTTTCAGGACCATTTCCTTACGTGAAATATAATTTTTAGGACCTTATCCTTAAGTGAAATGTTATTTTCAGGATCATGTCCTTCCTTACGTAAAATGTTATTTTGAGGACCATGTCCTTGACTGAAATATTATTTTCAGGACCATATCCTTACGTACAATGTTATTTTCAGGATCATGTCCTTAAGTGAAATGTTTTTTACAGGATCATGTCTTTGACTGAAATGTTATTTTCAGGATCATGTCCTTGACTGAAATGTTATTTTCAGGATCATGTCCTTACGTGAAATATTATTTTTAGGATCATGTCCTTGACTGAAATATTATTTTCAGGATCATGTCCTTGACTGAAAAGTTATTTTTAGGACCATGTCCTTACGTGAAATGTTATTTTCAGGACCATGTCCTTACGTGAAATATTATTTTCAGGATCATGTCCTTGACTAAATGTTATTTTCAGGACCATGTCCTTACGTGAAATGTTTTTTTCAGGATCATGTCCTTACGTGAAATATTATTTCCAGGATCATGTCCTTGACTGAAATGTTATTTTCAGGACCATGTCCTTGACTAAATGTTATTTTCAGGACCATGTCTTTAAGTGAAATGTTATTTTCAGGATCATGTCCTTCCTTACGTAAAATGTAATTTTGAGGACCATGTCCTTGACTGAAATATTATTTTCAGGACCATTTCCTTACGTACAATGTTTTTTACAGGATCATGTCCTTGAGTTAAATATTATTTTCAGGACCATGTCCTTACGTACAATGTTATTTTCAGGATCATGTCCTTAAGTGAAATGTTATTTTCAGGATCATGTCCTTGAGTGAAATGTTATTTTCAGGATCATATCCTTGACTGAAATGTTATTATCAGGACCATGTCTTTAAGTGAAATGTTATTTTCAGGTCCATTTCCTTACGTGAAATATAATTTTCAGGACCATGTCCTTAAGTGAAATGTTATTTTCAGGATCATGTCCTTCCTTACGTGAAATGTTATTTTCAGGATCATGTCCTTCCTTGCGTAAAATGTTATTTTGAGGACCATACCCTTGACTGAAATATTATTTTCAGGACCATATCCTTACGTACAATGTTATTTTCAGGATCATGTCCTTAAGTGAAATGTGTTTTACAGGTTCATGTCCTTACGTGAAATGTTATTTTCAGGATCATGTCCTTACGTGAAATATTATTTTCAGGATCATGTCCTTGACTGAAATGTTATTTTCAGGATCATCTCTCTGACTGGTATGTTATTTTCAGGACAATGTTCTTACGTGAAATATTATATTTAGGACCATGTCCTTACGTGAAATATTATTTTCAGGATCATGTCCTTACGTGAAATGTTATTTTCAGGACCATGTCCTTACGTGAAATATTATTTTCAGGATCATGTCCTTACGTGAAATGTTATTTTCAGGATCATGTCCTTACGTGAAATATTATTTTCAAGATCATGTCCTTGACTAAAATGTTATTTTCAGGATCATGTCCTTGACTGGTATGTTATTTTCAGGACCATGTCCTTACGTGAAATATTATTTTCAGGAACATGTCCTTGAGTGAAATGTTATTTTCAGGATCATATCCTTGACTGAAATGTTATTATCAGGACCATGTCCTTAAGTGAAATGTTATTTTCAGGACCATTTCCTTACGTGAATAATAATTTTTAGGACCATGTCCTTAAGTGAAATGTTTTTTTTAGGATCATGTCCTTACGTGAAATGTTATTTTCAGGATCATGTCCTTGACTAAATGTTATGTTCAGGACCATGTCTTTACGTGAAATGTTATTTCCAGGACCATGTCTTTACGTGAAATATTATGTTCAGGATCATGTCCTTAACTGAAAAGTTATTTTCAGGACCATGTCCTTACGTGAAATATTATTTTCAAGATCATGTCCTTGACTGAAATGTTATTTTCAGTATCATGTCCTGGACTGGTATGTTATTTTCAGGACCATGTCCTTACGTGAAATATTATTTTCAGGATCATGTCCTTACGTGAAATATTATTTTCAGGATCATGTCCTTACGTGAAATATTATTTTCAGGATCATGTCCTTGACTGAAATGTTATTTTCAGGATCATGTCCTTGACTAAATGTTATTTTCAAGACCATGTCCTTACGTGAAATATTATTTTCAGGATCATGTCCTTACGTGAAATGTTATTTTCAGGATCATGTCCTTACGTGAAATATTATTTTCAAGATCATGTCCTTGACTAAAATGTTATTTTCAGGATCATGTCCTTGACTGAAATGTTATTTTCAGTATCATGTCCTGGACTGGTATGTTATTTTGAGGACCATGTCCTTACGTGAAATATTATTTTCAGGATCATGTCCTTACGTGAAATATTATTTTCAGGATCATGTCCTTGACTGAAATGTTATTTTCAGGATCATGTCCTTGACTAAATGTTATTTTCAAGACCATGTCCTTACGTGAAATATTATTTTCAGGATCATGTCCTTACGTGAAATGTTATTTTCAGGATCGTGTCCTTACGTGAAATATTATTTTCAAGATCATGTCCTTGACTAAAATGTTATTTTCAGGATCATGTCCTTGACTGGTATGTTATTTTCAGGACCATGTCCTTACGTGAAATATTATTTTCAGGACCATGTCCTTAAGTGAAATGTTATTTTCAGGACCATTTCCTTACGTGAATAATAATTTTTAGGACCATGTCCTTAAGTGAAATGTTTTTTTCAGGATCATGTCCTTACGTGAAATGTTATTTTCAGGATCATGTCCTTGACTAAATGTTATTTTCAGGACCATGTCTTTACGTGAAATGTTATTTTCAAGATCATGTCCTTGACTAAAATGTTATTTTCAGGATCATGTCCTTGACTGGTATGTTATTTTCAGGACCATGTCCTTACGTGAAATATTATTTTCAGGAACATGTCCTTGAGTGAAATGTTATTTTCAGGATCATATCCTTGACTGAAATGTTATTATCAGGACCATGTCCTTAAGTGAAATGTTATTTTCAGGACCATTTCCTTACGTGAATAATAATTTTTAGGACCATGTCCTTAAGTGAAATGTTTTTTTTAGGATCATGTCCTTACGTGAAATGTTATTTTCAGGATCATGTCCTTGACTAAATGTTATGTTCAGGACCATGTCTTTACGTGAAATGTTATTTCCAGGACCATGTCTTTACGTGAAATATTATGTTCAGGATCATGTCCTTAACTGAAAAGTTATTTTCAGGACCATGTCCTTACGTGAAATATTATTTTCAGTATCATGTCCTGGACTGGTATGTTATTTTCAGGACCATGTCCTTACGTGAAATATTATTTTCAGGATCATGTCCTTACGTGAAATATTATCTTCAGGATCATGTCCTTGACTGAAATGTTATTTTCAGGATCATGTCCTTGACTAAATGTTATTTTCAAGACCATGTCCTTACGTGAAATATTATTTTCAGGATCATGTCCTTACGTGAAATGTTATTTTCAGGATCATGTCCTTACGTGAAATATTATTTTCAAGATCATGTCCTTGACTAAAATGTTATTTTCAGGATCATGTCCTTGACTGGTATGTTATTTTCAGGACCATGTCCTTACGTGAAATATTATTTTCAGGACCATGTCCTTAAGTGAAATGTTATTTTCAGGACCATTTCCTTACGTGAATAATAATTTTTAGGACCATGTCCTTAAGTGAAAAGTTTTTTTCAGGATCATGTCCTTACGTGAAATGTTATTTTCAGGATCATGTCCTTGACTAAATGTTATTTTCAGGACCATGTCTTTACGTGAAATGTTATTTCCAGGACCATGTCTTTACGTGAAATATTATGTTCAGGATCATGTCCTTGACTGAAATTTTTTTTTCAGGACCATGTCCTTGACTAAATGTTATTTTCAGGACCATGTCTTTACGTGCAATATTATTTTTAGGACCATGTCCTTGAGTGAAATGTTATTTTCAGGATCATATCCTTGACTGAAATGTTATTATCAGGACCATGTCCTTAAGTGAAATGTTATTTTCAGGACCATTTCCTTACGTGAAATATAATTTTTAGGACCATGTCTTTAAGTGAAATGTTATTTTCAGGATCATGTCCTTCCTTACGTAAAATGTTATTTTGAGGACCATGTCCTTGACTGAAATATTATTATCATTACCATATCCTTACGTGAAATGTTATTTTCAGGTTCATGTCCTTCCTTACGTGAAATGTTATTTTCAGGATCATGTCCTTCCTTACGTAAAATGTTATTTTGAGGACCATATCCTTGACTGAAATATTATTTTCAGGATTATATCCTTACGTACAATGTTATTTTCAGGATCATGTCCTTAAGTGAAATGTTTTTTACAGGATCATGTCCTTGACTGAAATGTTATTTTCAAGATCATGTCCTTACGTGAAATATTATTTTTAGGTTCATGTCCTTGACTGAAAAGTTATTTTCAGGACCATGTCCTTACGTGAAATGTTATTTTCAGGACCATGTCCTTGACTGAAAAGTTATTTTCAGGACCATGTATTTACGTGAAATATTATTTTCAGGATCATGTCCTTGAGTGAAATGTTATTTTCAGGATCATATCCTTGACTGAAATGTTATTATCGGGACCATGTCCTTAAGTGAAATGTTATTTTCAGGACCATTTCCTTACGTGAAATATAATTTTTAGGACCATGTCCTTAAGTGAAATGTTATTTTCAGGGTTATGTCCTTCCTTACGTAAAATGTTATTTTGAGGACCATGTCCTTGACTGAATATTATTTTCAGGACCATTTCCTTACGTACAATGTTATTTTCAGGATCATGTCCTTAAGTGAAATTTTTTTTACAGGATCATGTCCTTACGTGAAATGTTACGTGAAATATTATTTTCAGGATCATGGCCTTACGTGAAATGTTATTTTCAGGACCATGTCCTTACGTGAAATATTATTTTCAGGATCATGTCCTTACGTGAAATGTTATTTTCAGGATCATGTCCTTGACTGAAATATTATTTTCAGGATCATGTCCTTGAGTGAAATGTTATTTTCAGGATCATATCCTTGACTGAAATGTTATTATCAGGACCATGTCTTTAAGTGAAATGTTATTTTCAGGACCATTTCCTTACGTGAAATATAATTTTCAGGACCATGTCCTTAAGTGAAATGTTATTTTCAGGATCATGTCCTTCCTTACGTAAAATGTTATTTTGAGGACCATGTCCTTACTTACGTAAAATGTTATTTTGAGGACCATACCCTTGACTGAAATATTATTTTCAGGACCATATCCTTACGTACAATGTTATTTTCAGGATCATGTCCTTAAGTGAAATGTTTTTTACAGGATCATGTCCTTGACTGAAATATTATTATCAGGACCATATCCTTACGTACAATGTTATTTTCAGGATCATGTCCTTAAGTGAAATGTTATTTTCAGGATCATGTCCTTGACTAAATGTTATTTTCAGGACCATGTCTTTACGTGAAATATTATTTTCAGGATCATATCCTTGACTGAAATGTTATTATCAGGACCATTTCTTTAAGTGAAATGTTATTTTCAGGACCATTTCCTTGCGTGAAATATAATTTTCAGGACCATGTCCTTAAGTGAAATGTTATTTTCAGGATCATGTCCTTCCTTACGTAAAATGTTATTTTGAGGACCATACCCTTGACTGAAATATTATTTTCAGGACCATATCCTTACGTACAATGTTATTTTCAGGATCATGTCCTTAAGTGAAATGTTTTTTACAGGATCATGTCCTTGAGTTAAATATTATTTTCAGGACCATGTCCTTTGATTCAATGACATTGTCAGGACCATGTCCTTGAGTAAAATAATATTTTCAGGATCATGTCCTTGAATTAAATGTTATTTTCAGGAACATGTCCTTAAGTGAAATGTTTTTTACAGGATCATGTCCTTGACTGAAATATGTTTTTCAAGACCATGTCCTTTGATTCAATGACATTGTCAGGACCATGTCTTTGAGTAAAATAATATTTTAAGGATCATGTCCTTGACTGAAATGTTATCTTAAGGACCATGTCCTTAAGTGAAATGTTATTTTCAGGATCATGTCCTTCCTTACGTAAAATGTTATTTTGAAGATCATGTCCTTGACTGAAATATTATTATCAGGACCATATCCTTACGTGAAATGTTATTTTCAGGATCATGTCCTTGACTGAAATGTTATTTTCAGGACCATGTCCCTACGTGTAATGTTATTTTTAGGATCATTTCCTTAAGTGAAATGTTATTTTCAGGACCATATCCTTGACTGAAATGTTATTTTCAGGATCATGTCCTTGACTGAAATGTTATTTTCAGGACCATGTCCTTACGTGAAATATCATTTTCAGGACCATATCCTTGACTGAAATGTTATTTTCAGGACCATGTCCTTGACTGAAATGTTATTTTTGGGACCATGTCCCTACGTGTAATGTTATTTTCAGGGTCATTTTCTTAAGTGAAATGTTATTTTCAGGGCCATGTCCTTGACTGAAATGTTATTTTCAGGACCACGTCCTTACGTGAAATGTTATTTTCAGGACCATATCCTTGACTGAAATGTTATTTTCAGGATCATGTCCTTGACTGAAATGTTATTTTCAGGACCATGTACTCAATGGAAATGTTATGTACAGCAACAAGTTTTGTAGGATTTTTAGGTCAATCTGGGTAAATTAATTGCTATTGTTAACAAAATTTTTCGGACCTTGTTACTATGTGTATGTGTATTTCCAGGAATATGTTCTTTCGTTAGATGATAGTTTTAATTGCAATTCCAGTATTTATTAGAGCATGGTCCTGAAAATGTATTAATGAAGATGGTCCTGAAAATGACATTATACTTAAGAAACCTTTCGTTGAGGAAAATAGTATACTTGCGAGTTTTATATCGTGTTTGAGTTGAGTTGACTTTTATACTTGTGTATACATACAACATTTTTTGAGTACGGTTTATAGAGGCTTGAATGCCCATGTCTGAATTTTTAAGGGCATTTAAGTATGAGACAGTTTCTTGAGTGTAACTTTTACTAAATTGTTTTTGTGTAAGGCCACGGGAGACCTATCCTTCTACATTTCACTAATCAATATATTGAATACGTAGATCAGAATATAGACAGGCTTATTACCGTAGAATCATACTTAAAGAGTTTTATTTAACAAATTAATTTAGAAGACATGTAAAAACATTGTAACTTGTAGTCTGGGACGTACAAAGAATACTAACTTACTGCCATTCTTCCCGGCATATCGCAGAAGGCGACAAAGAGAAAAGAGGTATATGGCACCTATTGGGCGACGGCCAAACAACCTATCACCAATATTCCATATGAGATGAACACCCCAATATACAATGTAAGAAATTACCAAGAATATATTCTTAAGTGACCAAGGTTCTGTCCACCCCGAAAGAGATTAATGAATGTGAATGTGTATGTAAAAAACCAGATTTTTTACCTGATTTTCTTCAAGGGTCTCAATAAGTTCTTCACTGGCTCTTAACAGCACACACCCAGTTCTCGCATGCAAGTCTTGTTCAAACTCCATCGCCTTCCAAGTGTGCTCAAGGTCTTTCAGAATCTTTTCCATTGACATCTCTTTGACTGCTTTATCTACTATGTTCTTCACTTCTTCTTCACATTCATGAAGGTTCAGAGCTAAAAGATCTGCTAGAGTAGTATCTTCATCCATGACTATACGTACCTGTTTGAATAATCTTATTATATTTTTTATGTTCCCCTTGAAAGGCGAAGCTTTCTAATATGAACTACACAATAGGTGCTATCATGTTGTAGAATAAACTAGCACTACAATAAATACCACTACTTTTACTTACAACTAAGATAAATCACCTAATTTTAAATAATATACAAATACTTAAAACTATATACGTTCGAATACACAAGTTACATAAATATACCTTACTATAATATCATTTTTCTACTACGGTACAACAATTTCTACAACTACACAGACTACGTTTGTATTTACAGCAGTCCCTTGATCATTATACTTACGGTGAATTCTCGTGGCAATGCAGCTAAACTCTGTGGACCACAACAATATTTACAATGTCCTAACATTTGGTACGAAACACTAACACAATGGACATATGACAAACAAAGAGCCAATTATGCAAGAAACACCACCTGTACACATCGAGTGCAATCCACACGTGCTCATGCCACAAAACAACCAATAAGACATGCGAGATTTGAATCCCACGAACCCGAACACCCGTGACCAATGAAAACAGTGTATTTACAGTACACCTCAACAAACTGAAAACATATTTACAGGCAGGAAGATTAACAAATTTTGAATTTACAAAAGATTCTAGTTCTTTTAAATGTGCTATTGATACCTTGGTGCTCTTCATTAATTGATCCCAATGTCTTTCTCTTATAGCTGGGTTCTGAAGTTCACCTACAGCTCTCAAAGAGGTGAGCATGTTCTTCACTGTTGCTTCGAGACTAATATACGCCTCCCAGCTAAGAAAAACATTAAGGATACCGATGATATAAAAATATATAGTCTAAAATCATTTTTCATCAAGTCTTGAAATATTATAACTAGAAACCAGAGAACTATTATAATTATAGTCTAAGCAAATACGTTTTAGATACAAAAAAGTCAAAAAAAGCTTATGATGTAAGAATTTAAATGTTAAAAATGATGTTTTTTTGTTTTTAAACTCTCGAACACCTTTTGCACTAACCTTCTCATTTCCTTATCTAGAAGTCTGATCTCTTTAGCAAACTTCTTGCATTCGATGTCCATGTTTTCCACGTCTATCTTCCTCCAAGGAGTCTTCTTCCAGTCATCTATGCTAGTCCGCACTATGCCCACGTAGTCCCATAGTTGCTGTAGTATTAGACCCAAAAATATTCTCATAAGATATATGACAGTTAGATATATGACATATTAAAAAGAGGGACGGTAAAAATGTCAATGAGTGATTTGTCAGGATCGGAACTGATCCGTGATCTCTGCTCAGCCCTCAACTATATAATATAATGCATTGCTATCCTTCAAAATTCTTCAAAAATCTTACGTTTGATACTTATTTATTAATGCGTTCGAATGACGGCACGTCATTTTTAACAGATTCTCGAACGTATTACGGTAGGTTAAAACATAGAACTCCCGATTCATAAGTTGTAGCTTTTTATGTTTTATAAAGCGCAAATCTATCCCCAAATGGGGAATTAAAGTTTTAAGCTACTTCTTAGAATAGCATATGTCTTTTGAAGGGGCATGCATACTGCTATACCATACCTTCAACATCTTTAACTCCTTCCTGCATTGCTTGAGCAATTTGAACTCTGGTATGCTGACTTCAAAGAGAGATCCGGAGTCCTGTAATTTCTTCATGTCGTTCTCTAAGCGGATCAACTCGTTATCCACACGAGACATCAGCTGGTATGGGTCTTCACATTCAAATTTGAAGAACTGCAAATTGAAATTATAAATTTCAAAGAATACAACAAAATTATATGATCCAATCGTAAAATGGTGGAATATGAGACAATCTCAGAATTCGTGATTGACGACTAATCTGTAAATTTTATCCAGATTGAAGTTATCATCTGTCTGCCAAATTGTCCCGCCAGTGTTTTTAAATTCTAAACTGTTTTGCCATTAACTTGAAAACTATCATGCATAATCAGACAGAATCTTCTGACATCCGTGGCATATTCTATTTCTCTTTGTTAGAGAATATTGCTAATGAAGTAGAAATCAAAATATATAAAAAATAAAATAACTTTGTATGCTTAGACAAAACTTCTACAGAATTCTTGCAACCGCCGAGCTGGACGCCTTTTGAGATTACCACAACTAGCTGTGTGATCATATTTGAAATGTAAATAAAATTTCATGTAATACAATTTAAATAGAATTTAATGTTAAATGAAATGAAATGTAATTTTATGTGTTGTGTATTGTGTGATTCAATTATTGTCTATGAATTCTATTGTATGTTGAATATTGTATGTAATTGATGTGGATGTCTCAAGAAAGTTATTATTATTATTACATATCTATAGATACATTAATACTTACTTCGTATCTCTTGAAAACTTCCCTATAGTGTGTGATGTGGCGATCGAAGTCTGTGATTCTCTTCCTAATGCAGGACACTTCGACTGCCTGCATCGGAGCCACTTGTTGCTTCACGTTCACTGCCAAGGTCTTTGTAGCTTGCCATGCTTCTGGCAATTCCTTTAACGGTTGGAATAAGTTTAGTATTATATACGTATTTATAATTTTCATTCACGGAAGAAATTATATAAACTTGTTAAACATAAATAATAGCGCAAAAGCAATGACATTGTTGTTTTTAAAAAAAATAGGCTTTAACTTGTTTTTTTAGCTTGTTTTTAAAAAAATGTACTTGGGTTAGATTTTAATTGCGGTGTCACTAAACTTAAGCTAGAGCTACTTAGATGGGGACAGATATTTTACGACTGTACATGTAAATTACGTAGGAGTATGTTGATGTTAGTTTCATAAAACATATATTCATACACCTCACGCCCGTCCCTCTACAGAGGGATAGGTAAAGATCACCAAATTATGTTCTTCTTATCATAAAAAAATTTACCTGCAACAGCACGTTGACTTTCTCCGGGATATCAACATCGTAGAACTTGAGGAGCTCAATGGTCTCCTGCAGAGGTTGGAACATCTCATCCGTGGTCTCCGTTCTATCTTTCACGTTCATTAGATAGCCCATCACCTTTATCAGAGCGTTGTAGTCGCCTTCTTCCACCGTTTGGATTAAGCCTAAAACGTTTTTTATTGGTATTTATAACGAAATAACACATATCATATATACATGTATTATCTCGTTTAATTTTTGATGTCATTATATTTCAGCATGTCTTAAGAAACTATCACTATGATTCAAAGTCAATATTTGGCGATGGACCAGGACCCTGTTACCAATATTCCATATCAATGGGTATCCCAATCAAAGAACGACAGCGAATAAGTTATATCTCCTAAGTTCTGTCCACTTCGAAGGATACACAAGAGTGAGTGTACTTATGTGTATATTAACTTATTTACCTTCATCTGCTTCTCGAATGAAATCAGCAAGATCTTGCAGACTGTTCGTAACATTGTCAACGAGGTGCCCCTTGTACATATTTCCCCACTTCCTTATTATGTTCAGCAAAGCGTACCGAAATGGTGTTATGTCTACCTGAAATTTACAAGATATATAACTAAACTTACTAGCACTGGACTTGTTATCAAATTTGTAAAAAAAAACATGAAAATGCTTGTTTAAGTAAGATATAAATTTTACAGGCATTTAAGAAAACGTAATGCTAAATAAAAAATAACACGTCTTCTGTGAAACCGCCGCTCCGATTTAGGACATATCGCAGTAGTTAGATTCACGCTTCAAAGTTACTTAATCCTTAATAATATGATAAAATAATATCATATTTATCAGCTTTAAATACATTAATTAGAAAACACCACCACTCAACCCAACTTACTTGAAACCAATAATTGAATACTTTATGAGGTTCCAATTTATCGACTTCTGAGTGGAGATTTTCATAGAAATCTATTTGTTCCCTAAAGGCTTCCATTTTCGGAGGACACGGTTTGGGTCCGTTCGGGTCCTTCTCTTCTCCGCCCATTTTCTCCAATTCTTCCGCAGTAAGAACTCTTCCATAGGTCAAGAATAAGTCCATAATTACATCTCTTTCTTCTAACCAGAGATAAGCGTATTTTTCGAAAGTTTTTGCAAATTCGTTTGCATCGTTTATTACCTAAAAGAACAAAAAAGTTAGTGGTTTATCAAATCGAAGTTAAAAAATATCATAATCATATGCTCAGCACGCCCCTTTAGGAGTAGACAGAGATCACAATCTCCCACCTATCTGTCTCTATCCTGATAAACTACTATCGCAGTACCCAGTGACTTCCCAACTTTCTGTTATTCAAGTTATTTTAAAAACAGTTAATATTTGGCTATCTTTAGTAATTTTATCTAAAAGCTAGAAAATTTGAAAGAAAGAAAAGAACTATGTTGCATCTAAAATATACTTAATTATTTATGAATGTTATTATTTTATGTTGTATCTGTTACTTCTTGTAAAATAATACTCTACTCTATCCATACATTTAGTACCTACCTTATCAACATTCCCAACAATTTCATCTCTCATTTCAATTATCTCTTCATTGCTTGTAATGCTCGCTTCATATGTAGTTTTATCTTTTTCATTCAACCTATTTGTCAGAGTAGACATCTTTATAATATCATCTAGAAGGCCCTTTATCATGCCTATCAAGCTGTTTTCGTCTTGAGGGTTCAAACTTGGCGAGTATACTAGGTCAACTTCTTCCAGATCAAGTTTTGCGCAGAAAAGAGGCTTCAACTCGTACTGAGGGTCCATGTGTACGCATATGTAGCATAAGCTTAAAAGTAAAGAAAAAAATGATAAATATAATCAATAATATAATAGGATGACTAAGAGATAAGTGGTTTGAATTTTGGTTCTTACTAGGTTATTGGGTATGGCAAAAGAAGCATAAAAGCAGAATTAATGCCGTCGAAATGCGGTCACTGAGAAGCACGCAAGAGAGTCACATTTAATGGTAGAAATAGAAACAGTGCAATAAGGGAAGGTTGCACTTTGAAAGAAGATGTATTGACTGAGATTGAAAAGAGCATGCTTCAATGGTTTGGACATGTTACGCGAATGAATGATAGTAGATTCACAAACTGCCGAGTGTGTATGGGGAGGTGTCAATGAAGCGAAAGTGTTTTTTCAGGATAGGGACAGGTGGGGATCTATGATCTGTACCCAGGGAATCAGGCATGATGTGTATGTATGTACTGGGTTAATTTGTAGTCATTGGTAACTGTGTTTCGTCGTAACGCCAATCTCTACCATGGAAGTTGAAAGATTGTATATTATAAATTTAATTTAATTTAGTAGTTTAGTAGCAATAGTAGCTTCGTTAAGATATTTCTTACATAATAGAAGTGTCTTAAGGCACATGCACAGCCAAATACGAGTCAAATACTATTAGCATAACTAACCTGCACGCGATAGTCTTAAAAATAGCCTCCTCTAGAATATCATCGACGAACTTCAAATAGTTTTGCCAATTTTCACATTCTTGGTTATTTTGCATATCAAAGAGTACCATGTTTTCATTGAACAATTCTTTTGTGCGATCCGCAGACGCTTTGATCTCGGCGTATCTTTTCTGTGCACTCTCGTTCCGACTCTCCACATCCATTAACGTGTCCTAAAAGATGTAATAGATTGATTGACTGGTTAGATTACCTGCAGGGATTTGATCTCAGATATCATACGATTAACTGACTATATGCTCATAATTAATAAGTAACGGGACTTATCGCGTAAGTTTTTATATAATAAAGTTACCTTTATTAGCCCGACGTTTCGGCTACGTTGCAGGAGCCATGGTCACGGGCATACTCAATTATGTCTGCCCGTGACCGTAAACATCGCGAATCTCTTAAAACTATAATGACTATATGCTAATGGTAATTCTTATGATATTAACTGATAGTCTGGCAAATACGTAACATAATTAAGTAATGTACGTGATATTAGTTCACTCGTAATTTTCATACCAAGTGTAATTAATAGGTTACTTAAAAGTTCTGTTAATTGCTTAAAATTATGACATAAAAATGCTCTTTTGTAAACAGCAAAAACGAATACAGAAAAACGCTTCGCTTCCCAAATCCTTCATTTGACAATAATTCTAGTATTGTGATTATCCAATTTGCCATCATTAGTATACTATAATATGTTTACCTTTTTACCCCCTTTCCTTTGAAACAGCGGCTCCGTCCGCCATACTTGTAAAATGGACATAATCTCCTTCAGATTGCTTTGAATTCTGGACATCCTCTTGTTAAGATTACCGACAAGATCGTGTAGTTCTTGTAACACTTTCCATAGCTCTGAAATAAGAAAACTTGTTGAATGACATTTAGACAAAGTGGCATCAAGATCACTGAAGACTTATGAAATTCAAAATATTACATCCTATCGTCTTATAGATATATGTATTGCAAAATTAGAGACGGTAAAATAATTTGAAATTAACATTTTCTGTATTATTGGTACACTGACTTGACTAAAACAATTATTCTTTGCCCAAATCACAGATATAAGAATACTATAAATCAATAACAAATAGTAACTGCGACGCCGTTATCTTTTACACGTTCTATCTATATCTTTCATGAAATTTAATGATTACACATCTGTATGCTTAATTAGTCACTTACCAGTAGAATTCCAATTGAGATCATGTTGAGCCAACTCAATTCTCTGATCAATAGCCTTTATTTCATCCTCCACTAAATCGAATTCAACCTTTTGGCTATCCCTCCTGAGCTTATTGTACCACTCAATAGTGTCACTCAAGTTTATTTGGTACTGTCTGAACCTATCATATTTATTGTACAGGTCAATACTTTCTTTAGGTATCAGTTTCTTGTATTCTTCATTGAATCGCAACAGACTTACTTCTTTCATTATTATTGATAGCTGAAATTGATTTTACTAATACAGATCACGATCTAACTTGTACAAATTAATAATATGGAAATAATATTCCCGAAAGCTGTAGTATTATATTATCTGTGCCGAAAGATTAGAAATACATCATAATGTTTGTAGCTGATGCTATATTTTAAAGGGTAAATCGTTACGTTTTTTTTACCTTAACTGACTAAACTAAGACTAACATAATTAATTATTTGTAATAGAGCGCACATACTTTATTTTTAAATTGATAATCATTCAATTATAAAAAAATTAAGATCTCGCCTTAGTTACGCTTAAGAAACCTATCACCTTAAGGACGCTACTAACTAAATTTATAGTATTTTACAATTTTGTGTTATTACCTCAGGACTAAAGTTCATTACTAAGTCAACACCTTCCCTTATCAAAACGCAGTTGTTAGTTTTCTCACGGATCAAAGGAGCTAAGCCCAAAGACCAGCCATAGAAATACTTCTTTTTGAAATCATCTATTTCTTTCATTAGCTTTTCGTATCTTTCAAAGATCTTTTTCGCTTCTGTCGAATTTTTAATCCTGTCAAAGATAAAACGAACTTTAATATTTGTAACTAAATTATACTCTTGTAATTATAAAGTACGTGTTAAGAGTATTGTAAGAAGTGCTTTCGTTAAAAGATTAACTATAAAGCAATAACTTAAAATCAAAATCCCCGCTATAACTAGCAGAAAAAAGCTGTAAAGATTCTGATTTCTTTTAACTACAATCAATGGCCGAAAAATATCTGTCATTAAAGGTAAATTTAGTGTTATATTAATTTTCAGGTTATAAATTTCATCATTATTGCATGCAGAAGCGATAGGAAAACGATCCTGAATACGCCCTTAATAACTCCCCACATATCTGAAAACCATCACTATATAGGATAGCATAGTCACAAATACTCGTGCTCGTTATTGCGGTTGACTTCCCAAAATCGTGCCGAAAGCAA
This sequence comes from Leucoptera coffeella, assembly GCA_030578115.1. Lineage (NCBI taxonomy): Eukaryota > Metazoa > Arthropoda > Insecta > Lepidoptera > Lyonetiidae > Leucoptera > Leucoptera coffeella. Next base: position 103,351 of record JAMBLF010000150.1, on the reverse strand, counting down.
ATCAGGCATTCCCCGTGCGTGCAGTGCCGAATTTGTACCATGAAACCTGACAATTCTTTGTGTCGTGCAAGTAGTCACGCAGCCAATACTCAGCTTTCGCAATTTGCCCCACCCAACCCAACTTACGGGTGCGGCAAATTGCGAAAGCTAGCTATAGGCTTCGTCAGCCTAGCAGCTAGCATCGAAGCGAATAGAAGTCCTCCTGCGACTGGTGTCATGTACTCTTCGACGTCCATCGTTCCCTCTGTCTCTAGCTGGTCCATTGCCTTCCTAAATATGTCCTATAAGAAAATAATAGGATGATCCCGTAACAGTCTGGAAGGGTTTCTTAGAGAAATTTAGTAAGATTCGATCATAGAAATCTAGAACATTTAATGGTCTACAAGAGGTTGAGGATTTTATTTATTTATTCTTAATATGCCATACACCTTGCGGTTAAGTCGGCCTAGAGGTTGAGGATTAAAAAACTTATAATTGCAATTATACTCTTATTCGTAAATGAAATTCTTAAATGAATAATAATTAATGTATACAGAAATGTTTTAGGATATTCAATTAAATACACACATGCAATAGGAAACATTAAAACTCTATAACATTTAAACAATGACGTTTACTTACTTCACAAACGGTGACTTCTTCCTTTAGTTTATCAACTAATACTCCGTATTTTGAAGTAAAAGCCTTATATATGGCTGTTCTATCTAATAGCGTCCCAATGATTTCAATAAGCTGAAAACAAAGAGACTGGAATAGATCTAAAACTTAGGATAAGTCGTAAACTTAGGACAAGTTTTGTTAGTCTGAGCCTTGTGTCCAAACAATGGGTCTAATATGAACCCAGCGGCGCTTAAAACCACAATGTACGTAAAATTAAGAAGTTAAAATGATGCAGTTAAGAATTAAATAGGCAAAGTAAAATGCAAAGCATGCATATATAACAGAAAAAAGGGTATCTAAATATATGTCTTTTAAACTTGTCTTTATTCATGTCAATATAGAATAAAATAACAACCTTAAACAACGCTTCCAAAGTAGGTGTGTTCTCGAAGGCTTCACCCAACACAGTACAAAGTTTCAAATCCAAATCCACAATATTCTTCTCAAACAGTTCATAATCATCGTTAAACTTCTTATCATCTGGATCCAGCACATCATAAGATTTAGCGGCAAAAGAATGGAAGAACTTCTCAAATTCTGAGGAAATCTTCCTTATATCTCCACTCAAACTTCTTCCTTTCATTCCACCAATTTCTACCTTTTCCAACTTTTGAAACTCTAGTACGGTTTTGAAGAAATACAATATCGTGTTCAATCTCCCTATGAACTTATTCATTCTTTCGAAAACTATGTTGGGGTGAAAAGTCCACGGTATAACGGCGGATTTGCCGAAGTAAGTGGGAAGTTTCTCTTTGAAATAGTCAAAAGTAGTTCTGAACTTTTTCAATACTAATATCGTGGCTTGGATTCTTTGCGTGGCCTCGTCAATGTCACTGTGGAAAAGTGTTGTAGGGTCCAAACATTTCTTTGCCTGTAAAGAATGATATTTTATTTTGATATTTTATTCTCTTTCGGTCCGAGGTTTGTCATTTTAATATAACGCTGCCGAGCCGAAAAATATAATATAATTAATGAATACATACTTCGTTTGATACGATAGCATTAACACAGATAATTGTGTTATTAATATATTATTCGTTTTATATCGCAAAATTGGACAGATATTTTAGTCATAAAACTTTTCAGTAATTTAAAGTAAAGAGAATTTTAAGCTAAGGTGGATCAACATTTCCGTTATTAGTAAAAAGTCTACTAACTGCGTCCACAACAAAGCTACAAATATCATCAGCATACAACATCATATCATGTATCATTAAACTACAAACCCAAATTAATACAATAAAATATCATACGTAAATAACAATCACCTGATAGATAAGCAAATTACAAATCATCTTGAGCAGCACCATGAGTTTCGCTGAACTGCAGTAGTACTTGGAATCCCTCCAGATCATACAAATGACATGAAATAATGGCCTGAACAACGGTTGGCACTCTGTGAAATCTGTGTCTTCTAACAGTTGGAAATGCCTCACCAAAGGCTTTAGGTACATGTCTATTTCTGAAGCTTCGGCAAGGGCTGAAAAAGAGGTTTTAGTGTAGTTCTTATACGCTTCTCGACTTGTGTACACACACACTTTTTTATTATGGAGGATTGAGTGCCATCTCCGAAATTTGAAATTTATTTAGTTTTTATGATTATTATTTATATGTTATATTCGTTAGTAAAATAAATGCAAAGCATTAGATTATACATACATATACCTCAATTCCTCGAATCCTTTCAAGGTAAAAACAACTTCGTATATTAATAACACATAATATTGATTTCTCAATTCACCTTTAACTTAATGTTGTAATGGTATTAAGATACAATATAAGTAACAACTTGATAAGCTTTCTTCAACAATAACAGTACAATAATTGTATTCACCTTTATTTAGTACCCTTATCTATTTACGTTTTAGACTATAAAGAGACTGTCTCAGTCTTACAAAACACTAACTAATAATGTATGTATTTATGTCATTCATAATGCGGGCCGGTAAGGAATGGAATTCCCTGCCTGCCTCTGTATTTCCGGAGGTATTTATTCCACAGATGTTCAAAACTAGGGTGCATAGGCATTTTCTGGGCAAGCTCGCTACATCTTAGACTCTGTCTGTCGCCTCCTTTGAGGTGCAAACAGGGTCAAGAGTAAACCCATTTCAGTTAAAAAAAAACTTACCAGAAACGATACTTTTGAACAACTTGCTGAAGCAAGGGAAGTAAGCCGAGGAAGTCTTCTCCAAGATCACCGCCATGGAACGAACTCTATCAGTCCTTAGTTGATCGTACACGTTGTTAAGGTTACTGAGACGCGATTTCCAGAAGTCAATTTCTGGAAATTGTTTTAGAGGTAAATTGTTTGGAAAAAGGGTATAAAATATGATTTTATACTTGGCAAATGAATTAGTTTTAACGAGTGTATAAATAATTATTGAAAAAGTCATTAAAGTCTTTGAAAACGGAAACGTTTATCACCATTAGACAAGTTCCATCAATTTAATTGAAATAGAACTTTTCTTTTAGAGGTTTTATATGTCAATGCCGTAGTGATTAATTGCGAAATACATGCCCACACCTTGCGGAACCTAGGTACATCATTAATAAGATAATAATCAAAGTCTATAGAAGTCGTACCGCCCGTCGTGTTATATGCTAACTTCCTTGTAAAATTAAATTACAAATGGAAACTTTTTCTTACTCTTTATAATTTTATATATCTATATTTAAAAAATATCTATATTCATTATAATATCCCGTCCTAGTAAAAAGAATCCTGCCGTTCTTTCCTGCATGCCGTAAAAGGCGACTAAGGGACTTCAGGTCAATGGAATCTGTTGGGCGATATAAGATCACAACCCCAATATTATGCTAATAAATAACCAATGAGATGTTTTCATGTCTACAATGTTCTGACCTCCCCGAAAGGGATCTAAGAACGTAAACATATATGTTTGTATATTTATGATAAAATTTATATTAATTATTTAAATATATATTTATAAAACATATTTATGAAGCAAAAGAACACATACCAACAGACGGCAACGGATTCTTTCCATTTTCGAACGCCTTACTGGAATCTTCCATCATAATATCGTTGATCTGCTGCGACCATTTTATGACGACCCCTTCTATTGCGCTTTTGAGGTAAAGGTCTACTGATCTTCCTTTCAAAACTTCCTTTTCTGCTTCTTCTACCAGCTCTACTCCCACTGGCATAGGCAGTACCGTTTGCCCGTTTACTATACCTTTTACCTTAGGAGTAAAATTTTAGATGTCAATAAATCACGTAAGTTCAAGGTGACTTTATAATTACTACCTCCGCGATTGCAGAGCTATGCGCGATGAAGACCTGAACCTCTAACTTCCCCGCAAGCGTTAATGGTCGTGAACTCGTTTGTCTTTTTTTGTCTGGTAATAAATTTCGTAAGATAGTCTTGTAGTTATACGTATAGTTTCGTAAGATAGTATATATTGTGAATTTAATGTAGCCGGTTGCATTGACGAAACCACAACATTAAGATGATTTGGAAATAGGCTGACCACCATCGTAAATAGTCTTGCTTTTTCATTTCTTTATATCCAATAATATTGTAAATGTACTGGGATCACTACAATATTTGTATTAAATCCCCGATCGGGAATTACGGACGTTAATGTATAAAGATGTCAAAATAAGTCATATACAATTACATCTATGTCTTACCTCATACACAGTGCTTTTAAGACTATGGACTTGTTTCAGAATATCTTTGGAGACCACTGCTGGCCACCCTTCGTGGTTGAGAGGGTTTGATAGTAAAGGCACATACACTTCATCTACTAATGTGGCTAGCTGATCTATTATTTTGGGTGCCAAATCACCTGGTAGAGTAGAAATAATATAGATAATAAAGGTACGAAATGCGTCGAATACTACGGTGAGGGAAAACATCGTGAGGAAACCTACTTGTTCCCCGAATAGTTAGTGCTTGTAAATGGCGAAATGGCTTACCACCTGTCACATTGAGTACTGACTATCTGGTTAACACGTGGGTTCGAGGTAATTATAGAATTACTGCCTTCGCAATTGCGGTGATGGACACCTGAACTTCTGACTACCCCGCAAGGGTTAACGGTCGTGAACGCGTATGTATGTATAATAAAGTGCCGTAACGGGGATCGTGTTCTCTGCCTATCCCTCAGAGAGACGAGTGTGTTGTGTTACCTTAACTGATCAGGTACTTAGGTTAGTTATATAACTAATTGTTTTTCTTTTTGACATATTGTAAAAGATAACTACAAGATATGATGATGATGATAATGATTAGTTTTATTTGGATTGTAAGCTGACAATTATCATCAAATGTTGAATGAGTACACCTGTCGCATTGAGTATAGACTATCTGGTCATTACGTGGGTTCGAGGTGGCCATAGAATTACTACTTTCGCAAATATGGAGATGAAAACCTGTACTTCTGACTACCTCGCAAGGGTTAATGGTCGTGAATGCGTTTGTCTTTTGTATTTTTTTGCCTTATACCTTATAAGTCATTTAAACGTAATTTAAATATTAAAAGTTATTACATTTTTTACACCCAAGAGTCTGCCATAACGCTTTGGGATTAAGAAATATACACATGTATGTGTCTAACTATAAATAGATATTCATTTCTCTAGCTCTATAGGCAATTACGGAAAATGGAGTGACTTGCAGACTAGGTAGCCATTGTTGAATTAATTGAATTTCCACCTACTTTATGGCTTCCCGTAGGAAATTTTCCAATTTCGTAATTACAAGCAACTACGAGTAGGTATTTTCGTAACAATATAATATAACCGGGATATGAATAACTATTTACCAAAAAACAAGGGTATAAAATGTAGTTTCCGGAATAAATAAGTGATAAAAAATTACTACCCAGAACTTCGCATCCTTTTAGGCGTCATTGGGTGGGAGTAACTTCGGAGACATATCTCCTCAGTCATCTCTCTCACTAAATTATTATAAATACTGCTTGTAAAACCCGCAAATTTTTTCATTTAACTGCTAATCTACTCATTGACAGCATGTTAGGCAATAGTCGTAGTCGATAAACTTATACGGCAAGATAACCGTAACGGTGGGTACTGACTAACTGCTAAAAAGAGGAATAAAAGTGGCTTACACTACTTACTTCACAGTGTCGATGTAACAGACGACATATATTAATTACTTTGTGCTCATCTAATAAATAAATTATATATCAAAGAATGATCGAATTAAACTTACCATAAATAAGAAAGTCCTTACATTCATTAGGCACCACATCTGGGCATTTCTTCACGAAGAAAACTGACTTACTTTTCATAGAACCAGGGTACGACAAATGGGGTACCAGCTGAGCTGCATTGGACAGCGCAATAATCAACAACATCGGAGGCGGCGTATCCAAAAAGGTTTTAATCGTCACCCTATTTTCCTCTAAACTGAGAGAACGCGTCCATTTTTCAGGCTTTAACCTTAGAGACTTAACTGTGTATGAACCTAGGAAGTCCAGCCTTACATCAGGGGCTACCTGAGGCTTCTCTTCCTGGTTGGAAGACATTTTTGAAGACGTCTTTAACTCGCTGTTGGTCGCGAGTTATTGAAGCGGAGAAAAGGCGAGTCACCGCTGCTTGGAACATTGGCGTGATGTCGCCAAGTAACGGTAACGGAATAGATGTTTTATTGGTCCTTCTTTGCATGTTGGTTTGATTGTTTTTGGATATTGGACGCTTGCCAAATGTAATTGAAATGAATTTGGTAAAGATTATGTTTTAGCCAGCTAAGTTGGTCCTTGGCTCTATGTCTTAGTTTTTTTAAACTTAAATAATTTTTAGACAAATATTATATGAATATATAATATTATAATATACTTGTACAGGCATACTTATATAACGCCATAATCATTTAAAGGCATAAATTAGGGACTTATTCGCTTTGCCTGAAATTAGGTTTAAGAAATTCTTAAATTTTTGGTTGTTAAAATATGAAGTAAAAGAATATGACCCTTAGTATAGACTACCAGATTGAAAAAGCATTTTATCTTCGATATCCTATTGATCCAAATCTAATTCCAATCTATACGTACCCCTTAAAAGCCATGTTGTGTACCTGAGTATTGCATGCATCTTATTCTAAATCATGGACCGATATGTAATAGCTTAGGTGAATGTGGAGAGTGTCGATATTTGAACCATCAGGTGAATAAGTTCCCCTAAGTAATGCCTACGACATGCACAAATAGGGGTATGGACATACAAGCCTCTGACTACCCCGCAAGGGATCTTAGATTATAATGAAGAGGCTTTTAAGTTTTGTGGTACTTTAAAATATTACCGCTTGAAGTCTGCAAATAGTTCTTAATTATTATTAGTAGATCAACTATATTGCATGTGGGTTAAGCAAATTTCTGCGATTTCCTCAATCTAGTCTAAATTAATAAACGGTAAGCGGCCGTCACTGAACATTTATAATATAAATTGGAGAGATTATATTCCTCTAATTAGTAGATAAGGTAGATTCCTCTTCCCATATCAACCAAAACAACCCTCCATCATTTAAACACCTCTTACACCATACCATTTAAACCATCCAAAACTCTGACGTCAAGAACCAATTTCTTATCAATCCATCCTCCGAACCAATTCGAAGAACGCAGCACTAAACCCAATAAGACCGTAAAGGAAAGCAATATCCATATTTTCTTCGTCATTTCGGGCACCCGTACAACTCGGTACCAGGCACGGTTGGCGACAGGCTGCGGATGACACTCGGTGCGTCCCACGCGAATAAGGTCACCGCCATGCTTTATGTACGTGACTCCGTGCCTACTTCGTTTGCTTCCATTAATTTGGCTATGGTTATGTTGGACTTTTTGACAGGAAAGAATGGATAGAGATCGCGCCACATACGGTGGCAGTTGGAGGCGTCGCCACAGTCGCGTAATTCAGTGTTACCAGTAAACACGCCAAAACTAGCACTCACTGTGCCATACGGCTCGAAACATTATAGGTTTCATTTGTAACGATCTTTGGTTGCAGAGCTATAAACTCAAATAAAACAAATTAATATATCAAAGTCAAAATATGTTTATTATACTATTTCAAACATGATTAATAATTAACGGGACTTATCCTTCTTATTATATATTACATATATTATGTGTTCCTTCACTCTGTCCGCAATAGACCGTTTAGTCTGTTCGACATAGGATTTCCCACAGCTGCAATCAATCTTATACACACCCTTATATCTTATATCATGAGTATAAATCGCGAATCTCTTAAAACTATTATTTCAAACATGGCACTGAGCATTGTCTTTACATATTTTTTACCGAGGTTAGATCAGCGGAGACCCTAGCTTGGAGAAGAACTAACAAGAAACTCCGGAAATCAATTTATTATAATCACCCTTAACAAACATAAAAATTACAAAGAGTGGGCAAAAAACACAACGCTGGTAATACTAAATTTACTTTTCATACAAAATAACACGCAATGGCGGAAACGTCAAATTTAGTTCCAAGTTTGGCTACTGCCACCGTATGTGGCGGGTACTCTACTGACTAGTTTCTTTCTTTTGGAATGTCGTAGAATATGAGTGATATAAGGGGTAAATAGATCTATTGGGTGATGGATTAGTGACAGATTATCACCTAGTATGTTATATCTAAATATCTTCAGACCGCCCAATATTAATGCTAAAAGTGACCAAGGATATCTTCCACAGGGATTAAAGGACGTAAATCTTGTTGATCTAATGGTACCATGGGAGGCTGTGATTAAGATAAAATGCTGTTATTTAAGTGCAGTAAGGGTGACTGGAATGTATTGTGAATAAAATGGCAAATATGCTTAAATAGAACAAATTTTAGAGACCTGTGCAGAATTTCTGATTAATTTCTATGCACATCCGAGCCTAGCAATAAATTTATCCTTGTTATGAATGTGATTGTATTAACATGTATCGAAGTAATCTGGAACGTAAATATATGCAATCATGAAGAACATATATGCAATCTGAAGAAATTTGTTAGGCTTGATGATGATGTAGCAATAGCACATAATAGAGTAAGAAATAAGACATAAATGGTTAGACTTGAACGCGAATAATGTTTTTTGGGGTCGATTCCCGGTGGAGGCATAGTGATAAACACTTTCCTTCTGCTATCCTATCTAAATGTGATTTTATGTCTTAAATATGTATGTATTTATCTATTTATAATAAGTAAACTTTTCTTCATTACAGATTGAGTAGTAATTGTAATACAAGTCTTATAAGCTTACCAAGGGGATAGTTTCTATTGGTGTCCTGCTGACCCTATTATTGTTATTTAGGTTAACGAATGTGAGTCTTGAGAAAATTGTCGGAATCGTTCAAGGTAGCGATCAATAATCTCTGCATTAGGACGCATAAATAATGTACCTGTCCGTTTAATTGAAACTATTTTTTTGTTTGATACTATTAGAACTATGAATATAGTAAATCCAATTTCTTCTATATGCCTGCTTCGGTAAAACATGCAAACTACATTAATCAAATTAACTACGAATTACTAGGAATCCATACATCTCTATAACTACACATTACATTCTAAAATAAAACACTAAGAATACTTTTTATTATACATTTATTGGTAATTACAGCGACGATTGACTCAAATTTGCTACTTATTGGCAAAAATATTTCCACTAGTGATCTATGTATTAAATATTAAAAATCTCTTTTAAATTATGCCTTTGTGTGTACACAATGAAGATGCAACCATACTACGCTACGGAGTAGCTGCCTAATTAACCTTACTTATCACAATTAAAACGTAATTAAAAATACATTTGTGATCCTACCCTTAACGAATTGGCAAAACAATACAACACTACATCCAAACGAACATGCATATCACCGTTCAACGAAACCTAGACATGAAATCAACGCCCACAATAAAAGCATTAATTCAATTAAAAATACAGACATATAAAAAAATCTTACAAAAACAATTCATTAAAACAAAGCACAGCACATTGTCAGCTTATTCCTACGAAACGATCTAATTATGCTCGAAACCGCATTAGTGACGTCATCAAATGGTGCGAGGCACACGGATAAATGCCGCTCGAGAAAGAGATAGTACATCATGCATCCCTTTCTAACATTTATGTCAAATATGGGTTCAATGACGTCACTTCGTAATGTAACTCAATAATCGTTTTACAATTTAAAATAAAGTTGTTTTACTCAATCAATTTAGTCTGTTCTTAAATTTATTTAGTGTTAACTTAAATAATATTGTAATAATTGTACTTAAGTAATGTATTTAGTTAATTTTCATTGTTATTTTCCTTTAAGAAACACTGAGCAATTATTATGTTGTTGAGAGGAACAATTAAATTATATTTTCAACCCTTTATCAAAATGCTTGAATATTGGAATGTTTAAGTCACAAAAATATTTGATACACAGTCTCTCGAGAGAAATTATTTTAATCAATACCTAGATATTCACTTTGGATATTTTCTGTCGCAAAGCAAGTCGATATAGCAAATTGTTTTACTAGTAATTTGTTATTTTAATATATCAATAATAAGCATTCCTATAGATATAATTCATCTATCACTATGCAAAAACCGATGGGCTTTCCACGAATTTCTAACGAGGCATAGTCAAAACTAATCGTACTTAATGTATACTAAGGTTTCTACTAGGATGGAATATAGATTACATGATTTCTAATATGGATGGCAGTTTTCAAAACAACAGTTAATTTTGTCTATCGGCATAAAATTTTAAAAATATTTTAAGAAAAATTACATGCATTTTTTCACAAAAAAATGCTTGTACTTTTTTTTATTAATTGTTGTCAATACAGATGTAATAAAATGTTATGCCAATAGATTTTAGTAAAGAATAACTGAAACTTGTCAAGAAAGAGACTTGAGATTAGATCTCTGTTAAAGTCTATGCGAAGGGGTATTTGAAAGCTTTTGAGGTTATCCTAATGTAAAATTTATTGTTCGAAAGTGGATGGAAACATGGACTAAGACGAGATGATTTTCTAAATACCTATTATCAAAAACTCTATCAATATACAAGCGATCATTTGGCTGAACGATGGACACAACCTTCGCGATATACATAAATATATTTCTTATATTGGAAACGGATAAATTATTGTGAGAATTTAGTTTCAACAGTACCCGAGTACTTAGTCTTGTTTAAGGACGAAAATTAGGTTTTTGGACGATAATTAGATACTTTTGGGACATTTGGTCTTACAAAAAGTCTAAATGGGCAAGAATAATCTATCACTTGGCAATTTCAAGAGGGTTTAAAACTGAGCAAAAGAGACGATAAATTTGAAACTTTTTTTTCATTAACTCATCTGTTACACATAAAAATTATCACTTACAAGGCATTTGTCAATAAGCTAAAAATACAGAAATAATTTAATGACATTTCAATCACTGTACATTCGTGAAAAAATATTAACTATACACAAATAATCGTAGCTTCACTAATTAAAAATAAATCACATATATTTCATTGGTTCTAAAAATTAAAAAAAACACATGTTAACATCACTTAATATTTACAAAACATTGCGAAACAAAATCACATTTAACATCGAATCTATTTACAAAATATTTGATTGCTACCATGTCAATTCACATAAAATGATGACATACAAAACTCATATGTAAAAGTATCACTCTGCAACATACTATTGAATGCATCAATAGCAGAGAGAGATCTACAAATGATCAAGGCTACAAACGAATAACTGTTGGTAAATGTAACAAATAGATCAATAAAAATTATTGCTTAAACGGATTGACGATTTCATTTAACCTATGAAGAATTTCTGTTACTATTAAGTATAAATGCTGTTAAAAAATCCTTTTAAAAGCATTATTAAAAACGATACTTACTCCATTAAACATAAAAAATATACTTAATGCATAAAAATGAACGTATAGAAATCGTCAACAGTACAGTCAGTAAACTTATAATAGTAAACATAACAATTATAATACAAAAAGCACCATTTAATTTAAACAAAAAATATACAATTAACTCCGCCATGGACGTATGTATCGTAAATTCGCTCGAATAAAAATGGCTGGTCTATATTACGTAGTTAAGTAGGACTATTGTCAAAATTGTGTTGCTATACATAAAAAAGCTGTCATACATTTGACGTATAAGTATCCGTGACGTGCAATAAATGATCTACAGTTGAAACGACGCTTTACACATAGACGTGGTTAGGTATTGAATATATCCTAGTATAAGAAAGTTTATTTGTTTCTTGACTTTGTGCCGACTGCGTTTATGCTTTCGCCGCGGCTCCTTGATCTGTGGAGGTTGTGTAGGCCGTCACCTAGAAACAAATACATATTATTATTTACGTTAGCATTCTATTAACGTTTCTCGTCCACAATCAGCAGCTACAAATCAAATTGTACACACTGATAAAGACTTATACAACTATTTACAAAGCTCAAAGCTTTATATTATATAAACAAAATCGCCTTTCATCACTTTAAGGTCAAACTTGGTGAAGGTAAAGAAGACAGGATTGTGATATGACACATATTTCTAGATCATTGACTAATAATTCCATATTCAAGCAGAAGACGAATCTGCATCTTATTCTACACATCACATTTTATTTTAACATTCCGTGCTATAATTTGTATTTGTAAGCCCGCCTCTTAAGGCAGCTATTAGTCGTGATTACATATATTTTATGATCAATACTGACCTTTACTGGAGGCCCGTTTGAGTTCACTCTCGCGGTAAGCCCTGGCACTGCGCCCCCGTCGATCTTGCGTCAGCTTATCAGGTCGCACGAAGATGCCGTGACGCTGTTTGCACTCGAAATACCTGGTGCCGCCTACGGAGCCGTCGTTCTTGCCTATAAATATAAAAAGGTATATGTGAAATTCAGTCTTACATACATATACATTCGTAGGATTCAGCCCAATAAAGCAAAAGCAGATCGACGATAAATATATTGAGTAAAAGTGACTTTTCTAATACCTAAAACCACCGAGTTTGAAACATGCTATGTGTTTGGATGTCAATAAATCAAGATTAGTCTGAAATTTCTGTATATATTTCACGTCCACGTCCCTTTTAATCCCTTTCGAGGTAGACGTACAAACTCCTGGCTCATTCCTAGCATTTATATCGAAAACCATGCAATACAAGTCATACTTACCCATAGGCGCATCCAATTCAACGCCGACCCACAGGCCAGACGCAAAGTGGGTGGGGCCAATATAAGCCACCACCCCCGTGCTGCTCGTCAGACGCAATTGGACGCACTCGCCGAGCACCAACCAATCAGGAGGCGGCGCTAGCGACTTGCTCATCTCAGAGTGGTCTTCGGCTGTACGAGAAAAGAAGGTGTTATATAAAAAGATAGATAGCTAGATTACATTATCTATTGGTTGATGGAGAAGCCATGGAGCATTTTATAAAATGTTCTACAAGCATATTCTACAAACATTTCATAAAATAAAATTTAGTAAAGTACCATGCAAATTGTGAATTCTGAATCCGGTTCTACTCTCATTTCACGTCTATGAACACATGTTTTACAAGTAAATGATCTATTTCTTCAAAAGAACATCACTAACTTGAAACATAACTAATATCATAATTCCTTCCAACTCACCATCAATGATCCGTTCCACCGAGGAGTTGGGAGAGCGGTGTGGTGAGGAATCGCTGTTGGACACCATCCGACCAGACGGGTAGGAGGCGCGGTTGGCCGATCGAGCGTTGCCGCCGGTTGCGCGACGTCGTACCACCTTTAAATGTGAAGAGGATACAGTTAGTTATCTAGTCTAGGAAACAGGTCACTGAATGCCTTACCTTTATAGTATTTTCGATTAATTAGAGTAAAGTGTACCAAGAAGCAAACATAATGAAGGTATACATGTATAACCAATAACAAAACTGAACAAAGTAAATCATACTAACGTAGTGTAGTATGAGACACATGAGGCACATCAAGATTCTAAATAAATATGCCTATTTCTATATATGACATAGGTTCCCCTATTTATCATCTGTAATAAATTAAATAATCTGCCATAATAATCTCCAACAACAGGTAAATGTGACGTAAGGTTCTCGTAAACATAAATATATGTATGTACCTTCCCAGCAGCCAGATGCGTGCGTACCACCGACCCTTCCCCAGGGCCTGAGGAGTCGCAGTCACCAGCCGAGGAGTTCCCGCGGCTCCTCTCCGCCGAATGGCTGGACTGCTCCGAGCTCACCGACTCCACGTCGTCTGCCAGGGTATCTGTGGAAAAGGTTTATGTGTAATGGAACGTAGGTGGCTTAGTTAATATAATTCAGATGTAGTTATTTAAGAAGGAACTGGTTATGCGGTGGGTACTGAAGTCACTCAAGATTTTCACTATTCTGAATGGGTAACATACATAATTTATAAAAACTACAAATAGTCCATAGTTGACGTGAACAAAATGATGGTTCAAGAAACTTAAGAAATAAAAACTACACACAACACTTACCGCTACTCATCTCATGAGAATCTCCGTTAACCATCTCATCTTTCTTCACAACATGATTAGCAACCGAATTCTCAACCGGAATAGCCCCCAACGGATCCAGCATTGGTTCTTCACTAACCTCCCCATCTTTAAGAAAGGGGTTAATTCTCTTGGACCCTGGCGTTATCGGTGTTTTCGCGATCTTGTCACTCGTAGAATCGTTGAGGACGCTTTTGGACTCCACGATATCGTGTTTGAGGTCCGTAATATCGTTCTTGAGGTCGTTTATCTCGTTACGTAGACCGGCCATGTTGTATTTAGTGCGGGTCAACGTGTAATCCATGCGGTCGAAGTCCGGTGTGTCGTCAACGGACATGCTTCGGATAGATAAGGTGTCGTCGTTTGTTAGGTTCGTCGATGATACTGCTTGAGATCCTGTGAGAAAATAAGTTATAATTATTACAAGTTCATATGCTGTTATTTTGGTCTGATGATTCCTAATTATATTCCACATTTGACAAATTTTAAAAGCCTTATTTGTCTATTTAACATACATACTCACATTAATACAAAGTTACTCTTAACACAATACAATACATTAAAGTAAATATTAATAAAAGCCTAATTGATATTAGAAGTAAAAATGTGATCTCTTCAGTAATACAATAAAGTTTATGCACACAGCAGCTATATAATGAACTGATATGTCACTTTCTTAAATATGTTTTAAATTTAACAGCCGTAGTCTCAAGTTCATTAAAAACTTGAATTTAATGATTAATACAAGTAACAAATATTCCATCCTTCTTATAAAGTAGCTAAGAACAATATTAATACTAGCTAAGAAGTGCTTATTCCTCACCATAGCCACTTGAAGAGACAGAGGGTGAATTCTTGTTCGGTATACGTTCGCAAGCCAACTCGTGCAGAGAATCCAATGTCTTCGATGTTGGCAGAAAACCGCGTTGGCTTGCACGCGTTCTTGTTCGCTGGAAATAAATAAAATAAAGGAATTAAAACGTTTATTTTAGAAAAAAATGATATCCGTATTCTAAAATAAAGAAATTTACCCGTTAATTTTAGGAATTATATTATTACAAATTGAGTTTACCATAATTTTTCGTATTCCATAAGAGTAAATGTCTGAATTGTCGACATTATGCAAATCAACTACAAAACTTATTTCATTGAACACGAATTTATTTCATTTTTTTCTTATAAATAATATTTTATACATCTTAGTTAGGAAAAAATAACGAATACTAGGTACCTATGTGGTGTCCCTAGGTATGTATTGATTTACCGTATTCATATTGCGTTTAACTAAACTAAATTTAAACCAGGGACCAACAAATACAAAACTATAGCGACCTTTATCCCATAAGGGTGTATCAACTCACATGTGACCGGGGAGTGGTGACAGCGTCCACGGGTGCACTTTCCGGCTCCGAATGTGAGTCTTCATCTGCCTTGCGTCCGGGTTCCTCGTGCAATGTTGTCATACGCAACCCTAATTTTCCACTCGCTGGTGAAGCTGTAATATGTAAGGAAATAGTGTAAGAAATTAGTGAAAATATGATATGATAATAAAAAGGAGGTTTCCAAGCGCCAGCATGCTTAAAAACAAAACTTTTCTATCAACAAATGCTGTAATACTTTGACTTATAAAAATAAATATCAATAAACGATCATAAACTTCTAACGAACATAAAAAAACAAATACCGATCGATGACGTACGAAAACAAAAGAACGTGCAGTAAATGAAACGAAACAAAACCGCGAACGTGCAGAGAATAAAATCAAACGCGTGTTCTATAAAAAACAAAAACAATCCTAATATTTTTATAAACGCATCCATTGTGCAAAAGTATTCAACGAAAAGGTCTAAGTTCTATTTATATCTGATATTTTATGTAATGAACTACTAATTGCTTTAAGATCGATTTAAAAACCTTTATGATTATGCATTTAGAATAACGTGAATATAATAATTGAAACTCTATACGTCTTGATCATTGAGAAACGTCAAAAAGTCTGATAGCTTTTTGCAATTTGCTATAAGATATCTTATATTTCATAAAACTCTGTATAAATACGTTCATTAGACCTTTTCGCCATTACTTTTCGCACGCTACAATCACACACTAGGTCGATACCAAACAAAACTCTACAAAGCTCAAACAAACTTCTATCAACCAATCGCGCCACGTACACTTATTCGGCGTCTGCATCCGGAGCGAGTTGAGGTTCAAATTCAAGTTAAGGAACGTCGGACGAGCTGCAATAAAATATTAGTTTATATTGTATATATGAACGCTATATAAAAAAGGTGACGTTAGGTGTACCTATAACCACCGAGAGTGTATGAGAAGATGTATGAATGTCAATGAAGCGAAAGTGGTCTGTCAGGATCGGGTCAAATGGGGATCCGTGATCTCTGCCTACCCCTCTACAGGGAATCAGGCGTGATGTGTATGTATGTATTGTATATATGTACGCAATATACTCGTAAATGAGAAAAAGATGTTGTGTATTCAGTAAATCTTACTTTTATAGTCAATTCTCAGACTCAATAAGGCAGTTCAATAAATCTAAAGTTATGATAACAGTAAGTTTTCTAGAAAATATTGGACGTTGTTATTGTAGTATGTGCATATATGATATTAAAGAACTCTGTATAAAACTGTAATAAGCTTTTATATAACAATCAGATAACTGCTATATTAATTTACAATATCTGTCACGTTGCAATAAGTATCACATCATGTATCCCCTTTATTTCTTTTTAGAAGTACGAGTAGTATATTCTTACCAAACACAAACAATGTTATAATGTATTTTGTATATAAATTACATGACAGTTCTTAGACTAAACATCACTTACAATAATACCATGCTAAAGTAATTACCTACAAGAAAATTACACATATCCATATAATATCTACTCCTTCATGCATAACCTATCACATCCACAGGTCTACATGTTGTAATAAAAGTACAAGTCGCTAACACATTATTTAAGGTATAAACTAAATACGTATTATTGTACCGATAACATTCAGTTTTCTGTAAAAAATACTCTATAACGTAGATTAGGTCTGCAAGAATTGTCTATTTAAATCTAATGCACATTTTGAAATAAAAAATAAACATTTCTTGCATTTTACAAGACTTACTGAAAAGGGTAGGGTTCAAATAATAGACCATGCCATTAACATGCAAATTAAACGAAACGCAAATGAACAATATCATTTAAATAACTGAAGCACGCTTAGGCCCGAAGCTCGCCAATCAGACTCCGAACATTAATTATAACGAACCACGTTACACCAATCAGATCACTCCATTATCTATCCCAAGGTAAGACCAGCCAATGACAGTCGATGTAAGCACATATAAACAATCTATCAATTTTCATAAACATTCTCCTAAGACGTAAAAAATTTTGTTCATTCCGTGTCATATATTTTTTTTTACCTGATAATATCGAGCCTGCAGTCGCGGGGAAATGTAAAATAAATCCACGTTAGTCAAGCCGGGGTTCATGTCAAAGATAGAAGAGAAGTGATAGTGTAAGAAGAGATGTGTGGGTGGGGATAGCCAGCTTTGCCATTAAGCAAATTGTAAAGAAAAAAATATAATATGTAACTGTTGAAGAGCTGTCGCATTAAGAAGTTAATTTATTAATTTTCTAGGAATCTAAATTATGTACTAAATGAAACATTTACTAATGGTTATAGGTTTACTAAATGATTTAAAAATATTGAAAACATGTCCTAGATACTCGATCGTAAAATAGTTTGAAACGTTATTCTCAATGCGACCTTAAATGAATAGCATATAAATTGGTATTAAAAAAGTAGTATGTAAAAAAGTTTGTAGAACTAAAAATATGTATGCAGTTAATAAACACTCTCAGTCTAGACACACGAGTGCACTAGTCTTTGCGAAATACTATGAATAGTACTGTAGAGTTTGTTGTGACGACTTATATAAATGTAATATCTAACTATAATTTACAACTTCAAAGACTTAAGACTAGAACAAAACTAAATACTTTTAGTTGAAATTATCTACTATTTTTTTACTAAGAATATAAGCAATAGCTACACCTAAGTACTTAAATATTAATTAGTGTACACTTAATATATTATATTTCATAAAGACTGATAAATATCTTTGTACCAATTCAATTCAATGATACAAATATGAATATAAACTTTCAATCAAATTTCAAATCAATTTCAATTAAGTAATTTCCAATCAACCAAAGATTCAATTTTATCACAATATTTACAGTACAGTTATTGTTAAACACTCGCGATTTCTACAATTTTTTTCTTATCTTCAATTTTATCGTGATACGACCCGGTCTCATATAGCAAAAACAAAAATCCCAGTATACTCCATATCCATTCAACCAAAAATTCAATTTCAATTCAACTTTTTCACCATATTCCCAGAATAATTTACTAAATTCACGAACAGATTTACACTTACCCAGTCCGAAAGGTTTCGTCGGCGTAACCAGATCCGAATCGTGATGGGTGGGAGCTGCATAGGAATGTCTATGGTTTGGACGACGGGTGTTCTCTTCAGCCAAATCTGCTACGCTGCCCGACCTTCCACCAGCTAACCCCACCAGCGACTCAAATGAGGAGTCGAGACGCATGATCTGGAATGGGAAAATGGATATTTAGGTATAGAGTTTCAAAAAGAACAGTTAAGAACGTGCTGTTATTTACAATAGAGACTATCGGTAGTTTCATGCATGATTAACATTTATATTTTCTTTTTTTTTTTGTTTTATTTACAGGTCTCAACTAACTTTTACCCGATACTTTTAACATTTTGAGACAAATATCAGTCATTTAGATTACCAATAATCATACGATTTTCGTTTATAAACATTTAGATTACCAATAAAAAGACGATGTTTGTTTCTAAATTACTTAAATGCTAACCCATTCCCGCCTCCACCACACAAAGGAACAAACCTTTAGCAACAAAACTACACCCCATTACTTCATACAAATAGAACCAGGAAGAACCGTAGAAAAACCCTTAAAAAAGACAGATCACTTAATTTACAATCGAAAGTGTAAAAACAATATGTTGGTGAAATGTGAAAACATTCATATGTTAAGTGTTAGTGCTCTCATAACAAATCAAGTGATCTGTGTCGATGTACTGACCTCCAAAAAGCACTGTACTATAACTCCATCTTTTGTCAAAACATATAAACTATATACCAGGCTAATGTACCGGTTCAGACTAGCAAGTTAACAAAGCCAACTAGCTGTTGTCTTTACCGGCATGTTTTTATAGGCAAATTAGGACCAATGGTTGATGGAATCTATTGGAAAAAGGGCCGAGATCTATCACCAATCCATATGACATCACAACCCAAATATTCGTGCTAAAAGTGACCTGGGAGATATTATTACGTCTGTGCGGTTCAATTTCTTTTCAAGCGTATTAAAGAACATTTACGTATATGTACAGTCAACGCTAAAAGTGCAGCCCCATTACTTTTTATAAGGTTTACGTTTATAAGAACGAAAGACAATATTTTTATTTCAAAGCACGCGAACGTATAGTGGCCATGACAATGCATAGTGGCGCCAGTTTTAAAATGTAAAATATTGTTTTTTGTTCTTATAAACTTAAACCTTATAAAAGTTGCTGGGACTGCACGTTTAGCGCTGACTGTACAACAGGTTACTAGTACATTGGAGGTCCGTACGTAAAAGCACATTGACAGCACAGTGACAGGTGTCGCTTCGACTTACGTTTGCTCCGTTCTTGGCCTCAAGCGGCGGCGCTATCTGCTCCGGGGTGCGTAGCAACAATGACACACACATAGATAAATGTTAGCAAGCGGTTACGTTGTTACACTAGTGTGAGTGTGACTGACAGTTTTGGTTATACAGCGAAAGAGGTTAAGGTTTTATGTGTTTTATTTTTTTAAATAAACCTCGTTTCGGTGTATAAGTTGTGTGTATTTTAATTTCGTGCCATTATTTTTGTATACAGTAAAGTATTAATCGTTTCTTCTTTATAATCCTTTATTTCATCTTTTGAGTTTTGATTTTTAATAAAATCACTTGTAACTTTGCATCATTCTTTCGTCAATATTGATTCGGAAGTAATAAATATTAAATTTTTACAAATTTCCCTCCAGTTGTGATTTGCAAGTTTTAACACTAGTTATGGTATTATATTTTATGTAGATATGATACCATTTTATAATCTATGTAACATTCAATATTAAAAGTCATATAAATCATATCTAGTTTAAGTAATTTGTATTGTATATGAAATTTAATGTTCTTTTTTTATTGGCACGCAATTAAAATACACAACAAAACTGTACGAAACAAAATGAAAAGTGAAAGATTATTATGTTAGCTAGATTAACGGGAAAGTATGTATTTATTAATATGCAATGATTATTAATGTTATGTATTATTATGTAGCTATTGTTAACACACATTGTTAGCTCAACTACAAAAAAGTGGAAAACTCAAAGGTGTTACTAAAATCATATTCAAATAAGTATAAGAATGCTCAGCCAATATTCAATAGACTATGTCAAATATTAAGTGACATCATTTAACTTATTAAATAATTAAAGCTTTAAAATATAGCTAAAATATAAATTATACCTCTAATAAGAGACAGTTCAATCAAAACATTTAAAAGCTTCTTTACGATATTCTCATTAAATATTGGCTTAGCATTCTTACCAAGTAAATATTTCACTATATAGTACTATGTAAGCCACCTCACCTGTGAGAAGTTAGGTACAGACGCCGTTTTGCGCATGTGAGCTGTGATTGGTTGACCCTTAGCCTGTTCCAACTCTTTGACAGCCACGCTCTGACGTAAGCGGTCTAGTGTCAAAATACTCTCGACCGCGCTCACGCCGCGTGTGTATTTTTCTGAAAATACAGCATTAATTGTAAGTAAATAATGAAACACAATCGTACCAAAGTCGGCGTTGAGTATCATGTATAACACTGATTTAAAAAGCTAGAGTGCTAAATCTAGCATATATTAAATGAAGAACAAGTGCTCCGGCTAAAATAACTAAAGCACTACAGCAGCTTATATCTATTATTATCTGCTTTTAACTCTATTTAACATGGTTTATTTTGTTTGTGATGTAGAAGTAAAAAACAGTCATGAATAAATTATTATAAGTTAAACCTAGCAATTGACTTTAATTTTCCTAACCGTTTCTACACCCTCACTAATAAATTAATTAATTTAATTTTTCTTTATAGCTACATACATATAGAGGTGTTAGTATAGATCACAAATCCCTATTTAACTGATCTGGACATAACAACTTTAATTTTCTACCTCTCCGCAGACACCTTCTACACTTATACCTTTACTAACATAGAGAATCCTTACCAATATAAGTTTCGCCATCGGCCGCGCTGGCTTCCTCCCCGGTCGCTGCAATCTGGGCCAAGCTCTCGCGTTCTTCCAACTCCTCGGAAGCTTTAGGGATGTTGGACACCACTTCGTAGGTGACACCAGTTTGGGTAAGCTGATCAGTTCTGTTGACGATATTGAGGTTAGTAAGTCCAGGAATAGGTAGGGTTTAGTGGGAATTCTTGATGAGATCGAAAAGCTATTGTAATTTTTACACAAATTACAAATTTTGACTTTGATTATTGTTTTTTTTTTAAAACGACATGTAAGTATATTTATTAGAAAAAGGGATAAGTTAATAAATTAATAGATATAAAACCGATATCTGAAGTAAAATCCTAAGAAATATTAAAATAGGAAATATTAGACCGTAATTATATTCCTTTCAAATTTGATTTGAATCGACCATTCGACAATTTTAACATCAAATTACGTTAGTTTAACTTTTAAAGACACCTAATACCAATCATAGCTACAAATGAATCAACGAGTATATTATCCAATACAGTCATACCTAACAATCTTCTTCCTGATCCTGTCCGTGAGGCTCTGTCGCTTGTAGATGTTGATGCCGAGGCGCTTCCGCAAAATGAGATCCATGGGCGCCGGGTGCGAGAGGCGGACGATCGTTTTCAGGATTAAGTACACACGTTCGTTAGCTGGAACAAATAAAATAAGATAATACATGACTATCATTCATTTAGACAGTCAAAGGTTCAGTAGACCTTACTTTAATGCGTTCGGGGTATTGAGGTTTGAGTAAACATCACTTTACGAAGATATTTGGCCACTCACGAATCCACGTTTGAACAAATAGCTAGCACAGGTCGTAAAATGTGGTGTACTGTACAGAGTCGCTGACTCTAGCATAAAGGCTATGTATTTCGTAATTTCGTTATTTAAGTCTTCAGTTTAAGTCGTATCCGTATAAGGTATCCATAATTTGAGCCTACCCTTCTTCCAAAACGGGCTCGCCCATTATCTACTGAGAGAAGCGACTGCTTACATACCTTCAGTAATACGGTTCAGGTAAGGCGAGTCATGTATGGAGGAGTCCCAAGAAGCGATCGCTGACACATCCTTCTCGTGATGATGCAGGATCTGGAGCTCGAAGAACTTGTTGTGGTGCTCCTTGGCCAGGATTGAGGTCTGACCTGCCTCTGTGACCTCCTCGCCTGAAGGATGGGTGGACAGGTCGTCGGCTGAAAGGTACATGTAAAGGGATTTATAAAGATTACACATTATCAGGATTAGTATAGAAACAAAGAAACATCTTAATTCACTGCACGTAGATAATAAAAATTACAAAATAACGAATTAGCATCTGCTGCAACCAAACTGCAGTGCTGGTCCTCCGACTGTATAAAAACAGAACTACAAGTTATGCGTATCTAAATAGACATGGTAAAACATTTTAACAATCTGTGATGAGTTTGAGCAAAACCAAGCCCATTGCCTATCTGTTCAAGTTATCGAATTAAGTGTTATATCAACACATGGAACCATATACTATGTTACATGCTAAGTTGATTTGACCTGAACGAATACCATTTATTTACCATCGAATCTCTATTTGCATAGTTCAAATTCATAAACTCATAGTTACCATTGAGATCCAAGAACAAGACGGGTATATGTTGCTCCATGCCTGGTGGAGGCTCCCACGCAGCCGGAGCACCTGGAATCGGACTTCCCGGACTCGGTACCAGCACCTGAACAAAGATAAATAGTTATTTATATAGAACTAGCGACCCGCTCCGGCTTCGCACGGGTATAAAATATATAGACTATTTAATTGATGTTATTACACATAAACCTTTCTCTTGAATCACTCTATCTATTAAAAAAACGGCATCAAAATCCGTTTCGTAGTTTCAAAGATTTAAGCATACAAAGGGACATAGGGACAGAGAAAGCGACTTTGTTTTATACTTTGTAGTGATGGTTAGTCGTTTAGTCTACTTATGCTTAGTTTATTAACGAAGACGATTTTATACTGCGCTTTCTCTGTCTCAATTTTTTGTACTACAGAAAAAGACTAAGACTAAGATTGCTAGTAGGTGGCAAACAATTTTTAAACATCTACATAATTATCCTCACAACACGGTAAAAAAATACAACTAATTCGCAATAATACTCACAGCATTACGTTCCTCAGTGAGGGAAACCCACTGTTCGACCAATGACTGTTCGCGCTCCATGTCGCGTTCGCTTTTCATCGTGGGAGACATGTTCACCAGTTTCTGAAAATTACCAATCACAGTTATTATGTCGTCATTTAATTTTATTTTGTAATCTATAAATTTATGTATGCGTTTACCATAGTTTTTAGTAGATTACTAATAAGCTATATTGTATTGTTGAAGCTAACAGGGGTAAAGATTCTAAAGCAACATCGTGTGTGATTTGCCAGCTATAACAATACTCTCATCTCACTCACTCAATACGTAAAATACAACTTATAAACATATGTATCCGTGGAACCATCCCCAATAGGATTGAAACATTTACGTGAATTACTTATGTATAAATAGGTTATCATATTAAACCGAAAATCTAATTAACTAATCGTATAAGCTTTCTTCATCTCCTCAGCGTAATTTTTACCTGTAACTGAGCGTGCAAGTGCTGTCGTCGTCTGGCCAGGGCATCGCTCCACCTTTCACGGAGAACAGCCAGGTCTTCCTCTTGGTACGAATCTAAGGGCTTCTGGAGACGAGACCTGCAAAAAATAATGATTAAGTATTAGGCGATAAGGGACTGAGACTTTATGAGAAATATTTGTTAACATGGGTTAGCAACCTGTTGGTAATCTTTCATATGAATTATGTCATGGTCCAGATAATTTTGTTCAAGTTATATACATTCACGCCTCTACACCCTCAACGGGATAGGCAGATACTATACTATCGAGCGCCACCTCACCGTATGCTCTGTTCCGGAGACAAATTACTCAAAACTTTTTTGGTAACATAAGTATCGCTAATACAAGATATAATACTTCCGAGGTTCTATAGACACAGTGAAAAATTACTTGATGAATTTCCATTAACAAAAAAATCAATACAAAATTTATAACAATCTATCATTACCATCAATTCTCAACTACTAACCTCACACTAACGCTCCCAATTTCGATGCTGACTATTTCCTGGCATATAATAGGCAGGGTCCCAGAATTCTGCGCTGGCTTCACCCTCACTGCGAGCCTTCTTTGTTGGCCTTGACGTAATTGGTATACGCCCCCAGTTAACATGTCGTTACGTTGGATAACCTGTTAAAGTAATCAAATTTTGAAATATACACAAAGAGTACACTTAATCATAGATTATGTATGAAGAGATTTATGGTTATCAATGAGTATAGTAGTAATTGGTATTCGCCCCCAGTTAACATGTCGTTACGTTGGATAACCTGTTAAAGTAAACAAATTTTGAAATATACACAAAGAGTACCCATAATCATAGATTGTGTTTGAAGAGATTTATGGTTATCAATGAGTATAGTAGTAATTGGTATTCGCCCCCAGTTAACATGTCGTTACGTTGGATAACCTGTTAAAGTAAACAAATTTTGAAATATACACAAAGAGTACCCATAATCATAGATTGTGTTTGAAGAGATTTATGGTTATCAATGAGTATAGTAGTAATTGGTATTCGCCTCCAGTTAACATGTCGTTACGTTGGATAACCTGTTAAAGTAAACAAATTTTGAAATATACACAAAGAGTACCCATAATCATAGATTGTGTTTGAAGAGATTTATGGTTATCAATGAGTATAGTAGTAATTGGTATTCGCCTCCAGTTAACATGTCGTTACGTTGGATAACCTGTTAAAGTAAACAAATTTTGAAATATACACACAGAGTACCCATAATCATAGATTGTGTTTGAAGAGATTTATGGTTATCAATGAGTATAGTAGTAATTGGTATTCGCCCCCAGTTAACATGTCGTTACGTTGGATAACCTGTTAAAGTAAACAAATTTTGAAATATACACAAAGAGTAGAGTACCCGCCACATAAGGTGGCAGTTGAAAGCGTCGCCACAGTCGCGCAATCCAGTGTTGCCAGTAAACACGCCAAAACTAGCACTCACTGTGCCATACGGCTCGATACATTATATTGAGGTTTCATTTGTAACGATCTTTGGTTGCAGAGCTATAAACTCAAATAAAACAAATTAATATACCAAAGTCAAAAGTCAAAATATTTTTATTCAAAATAGGCCCTATCATAAGCTCTCTTTGAATGTTATTTTATGATCTAAGTACAAATTAAAAAAACTATATATTGACAAAAGGAATATATATGAGTGAAGTGAAAGGGCGGTTACGTAGGGGCCGGCCTAATAAGACATATATGTAACAGTCAGATAGACGCTATATTGAAAAAAGGTGACGTTAGGAGTACCTATAACCGCCGAGAGTGTATTAGAGAATGTATGAATGTCAATGAAGCGAAAGTGGTCTGTCAGGATCGGAACAAATGGGGATCCGGGATCTCTGCCTACCCCTCTACAGGGAATCAGGCGTGATGTGTATGTATGTATGTAAAAAAACTATTTCAAACATGGCACTGAGCATTGTCTTTACATATTTTTACCGAGGTTAGTTCACCAACCATTTCGGCTGCTCAAGATGCCACGTCATGAAGACCACGACCGCTCTGATAAGAGCGTAACGATTGAGAAGAAGAAGTTCAGCGGAGACCCTTGGAGAAGAACTAACAAGAAACTCCAGAAATCAATTTATTATAATAAATTATAATGTATAAATCAATTTATTATAATTTATTATAATCACTGGTAATACTAAATTTACCTTTCATACAAAATAACACGCAATGGCGGAAACGTCAAATTTAGTTCCAAGTTTGGCTACTGCCACCTTATGTGGCGGGGTACTCTACTACTATACTCATTGATAACCATAAATCTCTTCAAACACAATCTATGATTATGGGTAGAGTACCCCGCCACATAAGGTGGCAGTAGCCAAACTTGGAACTAAATTTGACGTTTCCGCCATTGCGTGTTATTTTGTATGAAAGGTAAATTTAGTATTACCAGCGTTGTGTTTTTTTGCCCACTCTTTGTAATTTTTATGTTTGTTAAGGGTGATTATAATAAATTGATTTCTGGAGTTTCTTGTTAGTTCTTCTCCAAGGGTCTCCGCTGAACTTCTTCTTCTCAATCGTTACGCTCTTATCAGAGCGGTCGTGGTCTTCATGACGTGGCATCTTGAGCAGCCGAAATGGTTGGTGAACTAACCTCGGTAAAAATATGTAAAGACAATGCTCAGTGCCATGTTTGAAATAGTTTTTTTACATACATACATACACATCACGCCTGATTCCCTGTAGAGGGGTAGGCAGAGATCCCGGATCCCCATTTGTCCCGATCCTGACAGACCACTTTCGCTTCATTGACATTCATACATTCTCTAATACACTCTCGGCGGTTATAGGTACTCCTAACGTCACCTTTTTTCAATATAGCGTCTATCTGACTGTTACATATATGTCTTATTAGGCCGGCCCTTACGTAACAGCCCTTCCACTTCACTCATATATATTCCTTTTGTCAATATATAGTTTTTTTAATTTGTACTTAGATCATAAAATAACATTCAAAGAGAGCTTATGATAGGGCCTATTTTGAATAAAAATATTTTGACTTTTGACTTTGGTATATTAATTTGTTTTATTTGAGTTTATAGCTCTGCAACCAAAGATCGTTACAAATGGAAACCTCAATATAATGTATCGAGCCGTATGGCACAGTGAGTGCTAGTTTTGGCGTGTTTACTGGCAACACTGGATTACGCGACTGTGGCGACGCCTCCAACTGCCACCTTATGTGGCGGGTACTCTAATTGGTATACGCCCCCAGTTAACATGTCGTTACGTTGGATAACCTGTTAAAGTAAACAAATTTTGAAATATACACAAAGAGTACCCATAATCATAGATTGTGTTTGAAGAGATTTATGGTTATCAATGAAGCGAAAATGGAAGCTTCTGAACACGAAAATATGATGGTGTATTTTTTAAACGTAATTTAGGGGTTTTCAGGTGTATTGAATTAGATATAAATTGAGCAAACCCACACATTTTTTTAAACCATCCTCCTGATGCCAGAAGTTATAAATATCACGTTACTAAAGGATTATTTCCCAAATATGAGGTACGTCTTTCCTATATCGACTTAGCACAGCTTATACCCTTATAATAACACTATCTCTAATACCTCAACAGGAGCGTATTCCCCTTGGTCGTTCAGCTCGTGTATCTCCACCCATAACTCGATCTTCCTCGTAAGCTCCGCCCACCTGTCCGCTAGGGACCTTGCTTTAGCTAATTGCTGTTGTTCCACTTCCCATCCACGAGCCCGGCTGAACCCAGCTGAGCGGTGGCCCCATACTTCGATTGAGAGAGCGCCCTCTATGGAAATTGAAATGAATTATTTAGTAAATTGGTTACTGAGTTTAAATAAGACGACGTAAGATGGCAGACCTATTAATACTGTATGAAATGATTAAACAAGACTAACAGAGATAATCTTAATAATCAGAGAAGTCCCACAGCCCGCTTAGCTTATACTTTGGAAGCACAATTAGACATTTATAAATGTTAAACGAAGATTTGGTCAAAGATTCTGTTACCAATATTAGGTTAGTCATTAGAATTTTTGGTTGCGAGGCGTCTTGTCCCCTACCTTAGGCATCCACTTTCTTTAACACACATATCTTGTCATATTATAAGAAAATATACATATTATAACCTACTCCAACTTTTTTATATTTTACAACTTTATCCTACTAATCTTAAACTTTATCAAACCTACACCAACTCTTTAACACTAGACTTTATCCTACTAAACTTCACATTAAACTTACCAGTACAATGTTCAATAAACTCCTCTGTAAGCGGTATAGTGAAGTCCTTGGAATGCTCAAACTTAAACGCCATCTGTTGGTGTCTGGGCGAACTCGGTGCTGGAGGGGGCGTGTCCGCAGAAACCACTGGGGGGACTACCACCAGCTCATTGTTGCCCCAGATCGAGTATTGGCAGAACACGAAGTTGGATAAGGACGGTGGTAGGCCCGTCGCTTGCTTTATTATCACACGGATGGTCACCTGTGTATGCGAAATAAGGGATATGAGTTAAAGGGTTCATAAGATTTATTTATTGGTTTAGTTTAGATAGAGCAAAAAAAGTCACATCAAAACTCAATAAACACACACACATTTTAAAAAATAGATAATATGAAATCATAATAATCTTAAACAATAAACATTTTATATGTAAGAAGAATCTCGATTCAATTGACAAGATCAAGATCTACCGTACATTGAAAAGGTACTGTGTCAGGTTGTTTTTAGTTCATTCTAAAGTTCTTTTATCTCAATAGATATCATATCTCAACCCCTAGCCTTATTGAGAATATTCACCCCAGTTGGTGTTGTCCTTTTTCTTCTTAGTTTGTTCACGCCACTACTACCTTAACGGCATAGGTACAGGCTACTGATCTTACGTCTTCTATTCTTATATGTAGTTTCTAACACCATAAATTCATATGTCACACTCATATTATCTGAGACTTTAGTTTTTTTTTATCTACACAAACCTGTTGAGGATAGCCATCACTCATCTCGTCTTCATCCCGCATATCGCCGGAGCTATCGGATGCTGCTTCACAGATGCGGTCCTGAGGGAACTCGCCGGAAATACGGCTTATTTCAACCTGGAGAATAAATAGTTATAAGTTAGTAATTCATTTATTAATAGAAACTGTATGTACACACTTATAATAAATGCATAGCTATTAACACTATATTTACTTGTTTCTTTGTACTCTTCTACTTCTATGAGCTTGAGTGACCAAAGGCTTTAATATCATAAAATAATCAGTCAGAACTAAGACTCCATGTTATTATTTACTAAATAAAGTTTATAGTAAATTCTTAACAAGAGGAATAAGTAGTAGTTAGTAGTCACAACATTTTCCTCATCAACTAACTCACTTAATTATCCTCGTACTACAAACAAATCTTCAACTAGTTAGGATCACCGCAACATCTTATCGCTTCCAGATTCTTCTATCATCCGTCATACCTACAGTCCTTCTCATCTATAAACTAATGTCACGCGTACTAAAAACCAATCATCAAATTACCACTAGCGACATCTACCAACCCGTTCCCCGAACTACACACCTGCAATCTTCCAGCGACCTCGCCCTGTTGGCTGATGATGGGCGTGTGATAATCCAGTGTGACGTCATGGAACAGAGCCTCCAAGAACACGTTGGCGACGCCGATCAAGTTGTGGTTCTCCTGGGACTCGTAGAAAGGGTCTATGGTTTTGTCGTTTTGCTCCTGCAAAGAAAAAGGTATGAGGTTGGATAAGATTTTGAACTGTAATGAAGCCATAAAGTCGTGTAATTTACGTGACAAATTATTTAGATGAGTTTTTTTAGTAACATAATAATATTAATCACTACTATTATGCCTTCTGAGTATTTACAATATACACTATATTCAACACACATCACGCCTGGATCCGCCTGGTAGAGAGGTAAAAAGCCACTTAAAGTTATCAGACATATAAACATAGTAGAATTCTAATAACTCATAATATAGACAAGAGAAATTCATTGATCATTCAATCAAATTTAAGGTACATTCACTATTTATATATTCACGTCTCTTAATCCTTTTCGGACAAAACAATAATAAAATCATCAAGGTCACTGTTATATATTCAATACACAGATACATTTGACCACAATCTATCGTAGACCTAACTTACCTCATCACTAATGACGTCATCAGGCCGCTCCTGCTTCCTGCGCCACTGGTCGTACATGTCTCGCATGTCCACCAGCTTGTTATCCAGCTTCTCCATCGACCACACCTGGCCGGGGCGACCTGGTCTCTTCACCATGATGGCTGGCTCAGAGACAAAGGCGCCACGCTGGAATGGAATGAGGGATATGAGTAAAGTGGTATGCCATATAAGTGAGTATAGTGAGAGGAATGACTTGACAGAATAATTATATATAAACTAAATTCCCGCTGTGCCTTCCGAATATGTTTTTGCCTCGAAAGAACAACTAAATAATTACTCTTTAATTTGATTGAAATTTAAAAAAACGTATGAATAAGCCTTTGTTGATTACAGAAATATTAATTACGTATATGACGAAAAAATGACGATACTTGAACAGGAGTTTCAATGAATTGTAGGTAAATTATTCTTTCTGTATCCTAAACATAATTATACTTACATTTAGAATTATTAAAATACTTTCAATTCACAATGTCATAAAATTCAAGAGTTGCTATAAGAGGTAGCCCTACAATACACAGACACTAAACACATTCAGATATCACTAAAAAGATTATCTTATATAAACTCCCGATGCATGTCATAATATAACCACAACACTCACCTTGCGATTAGGACTCAGATTCTGCGGCGGTATCTGGAGGGTGACGCTGAACACCGTGTTCCTATGCATCTCCTCAGCCAGGAAGTTGGCTTCTTGGACCAGCGCATTGGCCCTGATGATGTCTGCCTTGAGCCGCCCTAGGGACCTCTTGAACGTGTCGTCACGTTCCGCTGCCCAGCGCTCGACCCTCGCTGCTGTGGTCGGCGTGCACGCTGTCATTTTGCCTGTAGTGTGTAAGAGATAATGACATTAGGATTTGAGAGAATATGATAAGGGTTAGATTTGTAATAACTTCTAGTTAAGTAAGTACAGTATGGCGTGGATATCTTTTAATGTGTCAATGTGCTTTCTTTGACATATTTAGTACCAATTAGAAGCCATAATAATAATAATATTTGGACATTCTTACACCAATTGAACTAGCCCCTTGGTAAGTACATTTAAGACTTGTGTTAAGGGTACTAGTCAACGTATATTTAAGAAATGTATACATATTATATATAGATAAATACATATATAATCAACGACCAGACTGGAAAGCAGTAGAAAAGCGTAGTTCTTAACTCTGCCTCCTCCGGGAATCGAACCCAGGACCCCACGATTAGCGTTCAGGTGTCTAACCGATCGCGCCACGGAGGTCGACAAATGAAACTCTATAACCATAGACAATATTAATCATGCTCCAACATAGAAAATTTAACACGCTAAGTGTCAATCAGCAAAGCAACCAAATAACACTAATTCATTGTACGTGGATACAACATTAACTTGATTAGGAACAATTAAGGAAGCTATTGATTATTTTTACTCACCCAACTTAATAGGATCGTACGAATAGGGTGGATACGGCGTGGTCGGCGACAGTATGTTGCGAAGTTGTTGGAACTGTCTCTCGTACTCTTGCCGCTGCTTTTCCAAAGCCACTGGAAGTTAAAAAATATGAAAATTACAAGCTATGGTATATGTATTATATGCTTCTATTTAACGTGAAGTAATTTTGGAACTTAATAAACCCATACGCACGACTAAAACAATTCAAATTCTTCATTTACAAATATTAACATCCAAAATTAAGCGTTTTTTATAATTTATTTAAAAATCATTAGTCTCAAAAACGCTTAGAACATGCTTCCTCATTTCAATAACAATCGTTATCCCAATGTCCAAATTAAAACCTTTTTTTTTTTTCTTTAAAGCCTTCGTCTTACTACAGACTGCTTTATTTTACTTCCAAATCTGTACTACACATATTATAAACTTTATTCATCAACCTACCTTGCTTATCCTCCTCATGCTGTCTCTCCAGCCTCGATATAGCAGTCTGGATGGGATCGTTGCTCAGTTCGTTAAGCATGATCTCGTCCCTCGCGAAGTTGTAGTCTATTGGCTGAGCCGGTGTTTGTGGTTCGGAGGCGGCGGCGGCTGCAACGATAAGATCAGTCGGTTAGGTTCAGATAACAATTTAGGTCCTAAAAAATTATCCATACATACATACACATAACGCTCTTCTACTTATAGAAAGTAGGCAGAAATCACGGATACCATTTTTCCCGATCCTGGTAAACTACTTTCGCTTGATTGATATCCATACCTAGCTTACGTGTACTATAAATAATATTTCACACATACTTAATATAGGTTATTATTAGATGTGTGAAGAAAGACTGATTACTTCCAACTAAACTCAAGACACATCATTGTTTTTCTTAATTGAAACACCTACATACAATAAACAGGCTTAATGCTAATGATGTTATCAACAGCTGAGAAAAACGCTAGATAAACGTGACAAATTCTGTGACATATTTAATAAAGATTGTGTCCGTTTAATTTGTTATCACCTTAGTGTAATAAAATACTTTTAGACTAAATACCCCGGGCTAGATTTTAAATACAACACTAACTATCTTACATCCACACCATGTCATTGTATGCGATGAAGAGAAATGTATCTATTACACCATTGATCATCTATTCATCACTAATATGGCATATCAATTCCTTCACAACCCCTATGTATATAATACATACATACATACACATCACGCCTGATTCCCTGTAGAGGGGTAGGCAGAGTTCACGGATCCCCATTTGTCCCGATCCTGACAGACCACTTTCGCTTCATTGCCATTCATACATCTTTTCATACACGGCGGTTATAGGTACACCTAACGTAAATATATAAGTAAATATATAATATGTGATTTTTGATTACTTTAAGTACGTTATCCATACTGAGTCACTCACCAGCAGCCTTAGGACAATTGACCCTGAAGAAGTGGTGGTTCCCCCACAGGATCCGATCAGCATGACCAAGTCGTATCCTCGCCACCGCCGGGGTACCGTTGACAAAACAACGGGCGCCATTCAATGGCTCCATGTGCAGACCGCTGTTCTCCACTAACAGGAGACAGTGTTGGGGTTGTATCCCTAGGCCAGATAGTTGGATGTCTGCTTCTCTGTCTGCTCCTACTAGGGTGTGGTCCTGTGAAGGGTTAAGGGATAGTGTATTAGTAAGGTAATGATTTTGTTTGGGATAGTGTATACAATGCAATTAAGTATTCTCATTGTATTGTAACTTTTATTATAGTAAAAAAAAGGTAAAACCAGACATTCAGCCTGAGTGGTGTACTAATCTACGAATATCGTGATTTAATTTAGATACGTAAAAAGCAATGCGTCTTCTTACAACTACGTTGGTAATATGTAGTGTGCATTTTACTTTAAAATGTACATACATATTCCCAAAGGGAAATGCAAAGATTATCGATCGCCACGTGGAGCGATCCTGATAAATCTCTCTCGCTTCACTCACACCCATTAACGTTCTCATACATGCTCATTTTTTCTTCACGCTACGTGGGCGTATGTTAGGTTAGGTTTGTGATTGTATTATATTGGTGTACAATTCAGTTTTTACAAAAATAAAGGATACCAACCTTCAAATAATAAACAAGCAGCTCGTTCAACGATGGATCAGCGTTGAGATTGACCAAATAGAACTTGTTCTTCTCCACTTTGATGCCACTGGCTTGCACGCTGATGCCCATCTTCTCTAGTGCTTGATGGCGCTCGCTCTTTATACGACCTGAGGGGTTAGAGATACAATTCAATATAATATATTCAATTCCATGTAATTTACTCAATTTAGTTTCATTCATATCTAGTGGTATGGTTCGACATTGACTCCAAGTATAGCTTACTTACTCCTTTTTTACTAAAATAGCATAAGTTTTTACTAACAAATTGAATCCTGGTTACTTAAATAAATATTATTATTCAGTCCAAATTCTTATTGTAAAACAGTGTCACAAACGGGTGCCTTATAGACATTAATATAAAGATATCCAATTAAAAAGTAAATTTAACTTAGACGAAATTTAATTTGTCGTTATAGACACACCTTTATGTGTTATGTTGTGATCGCGGCAAATTTTTGTTCTGTTGTAAAACAGGCGTAACGCAAATTTCTGATTTTAATATTAAACGCGTTACGTGAATGAATAAAAACTTACTGTGTTCTAGCAGACTAGGAGTATTATACCATACTCATACTAATATAATAAATATAATGTAAACTAATATACTAATATAGCGCAAGGCACAGGACAGGAGCGGTTGGCGACGTCTCACGAAGGCCCTCTGTACCACTGGGGTACCATAGGATGACAACAACAACAACATACTAATATACGCAGTGGTTGATAACATGCTTAATAACTTACCAGTCTCCACCAATTTCTCCTCCCATGTCCGGGACATCTCTTTCATGAGGTGTTCGCTCTCAGCCAACTTCTCGTGCACGTCACTGCCGACCGGAGAGCCCTGAAACATAATTAGCATATTAATAATAATATTTGGACATTATTACACCAATTGAACTAGCCCCTTGGTATACATTTAAGACTTGTGTTAAGGGTACTAGTCAACGTATATTTAAAAATATATATACATTATAAAAAGATGAATACATATATAGAATATATAATCAACGACCAGACTGGTCGTTGTTCTTAACTCTGCCACCACCGGGAATCGAACCCGAGAACCTCACGATTAGCATTCAGGTGTCTAACCGATCGCACCACGGAGGTCGTCAAAACTAAACTAAAATTAAAAAAGAACGAAACTAAAATATTATAACTTATTCATGGCAACGTAACAGGGACTTATTTGGAAATCTTTATTTAAGATTAAAAGCATTAATGTCGAGAAATTTAGCATTTTAAGTATTACTGTCCTTCTTGAAGATAAAAAGAAAATGTAACTGAATAATATTATAAATTTATTCGTTTCGTTACTCCATCAAAGATTCCGATTGCTAATTCCTCTTATACAGTGGATAGTATTATTGCGGAAATTATTCATAGTTTACACAGTTTCGTTAAATATAATAATACTCCATTATAAAAGTCAACACTGAAAACAATTTACGCTATTACATTTTCTAATTTCTTTTTTAACGATACTGTCCAGGTACTATTTCTCCGAGGTTCCATCAACCTCTATGGCTTTGAATATTAAAATATTTCTATATTTAAATAACCCATCCCTCTGCACTAAATCACATCTCCAAATCCTTACCGTAGCATATTTAAGCATCTCCTTCAAAGCTTCCACCTCCTGTCTCAGCTCCCTGATAATCCTGGCATTAGGATCCTCGTTGACCACGGCGTGGTTCACTATCCTCTTCGCCCTGTCCGCGTAGCGAAGGGTTGACAACGTTTCCTCGTAGTTATCGGCCGCTGGCGATATTGTTGCCACCTGGAATAGGATACGATACGATTATGTACAGTCAGGAACGGGACAAAGTCGCAACCATATGCCTTCTTGTGTTAAAGCGTTTCTTGTGGTAAAAAGATTAGCTGCCGGCATGTCGTAGGAGGCGACTTTATGCGGCGATGGCCTAGTAACCTGTCACCCTCTATATAACACAGAAATGTTTTCGCATCTCCAAGGCTCCGTCCACCCCAAAAGAGATTAAAAGACGTGGACGTAAATGTATCAATGCACATTCCCACACAACGCGATTTTAACTACTCATAACAGAATGGATACCTAAAATGGCACATGTCACATACACACATACACATCACGTCTGATTCCCTGTAGAAAGGTAGAGATCACGGATCCCCATATGTCCCGATCCTGACAGACCATTTTCGCTTCATTGACACACTAGGTGGTTATAGATATTTCTAACATCACCCTTCTTCAATATGGCGTCTAGCTGAGTGTCATGTCTTATTGGGCTAGCCCCCACGTCACTGGCTTTCCACTTTAAAAACATATATTCATTTTGTCAATCTACTATGATTCAATCGCATAACTTACATTTAGGCACATGTCACATTGTATTCAATAAGAACACGTGCCCTTTAGACTCCATTCAACTGTATTATAACAGGTAGTGTTTAAAGCCCTATCTAATAGTACGAAAGTACACACCAATATGGATGGATTGTACACCAAAATAATACAGTCCCAACCCAAACCTAACCTTTGGTGTGCGGTTAGCTATATTTTGGTGTACATTTCAGTATTTAATTTACAGTCAAATCAAATCAAATCAAATCAAATCAAATTTTATTTGCAAACACACGTTATTCACTGTTGTTACAAAATGGTATAAGGTACAGTGTGTTCGACCGTATCAGGCATGCAAATTAACATAATTTTGTTGAATGCTTTTCACCTAATTGACAATAAACATGCAATACATATTATTAAATTGATTATGGAATTATAGTAAAGTCAAAAATTACATGTCTAGGTTAGGATATATTTAATAATAATTGTCATATAACATGCATTATTAATTATTTTATTTAGAATGTCAATATTAAAATAGTAATAAAATAATATCTAATTAAATAAAATGTCATATTTATGATATATATTCTTAATGGAAATATAATGAGTCCTCTAACTGATCATGCAAATATTCAGACACCGTATAGTAAGCCTTATCCAGAAGGAACTTCGACAGCCTTAATTTAAAAGCGTATAATGTGTCCGCATTTCTAATGGCACCTGGTAGCTTATTATATATGACAGGTATCATAGCGACAATACTTTTTTTGCTCTTGGCATAATTGAACCTTGTATATTCTAATATATTCCTACGGCGTTGACTCTGTAGAGTCTTAAATAAGTGAGAGTTTCTTCGTACGAAGAGACCCACCTCCATTATATAAATGCATGGCAAAGTCATTAATCGCAATGCTATAAATTTGGGCCTACAACTGTCAGGGGGATAAATGCCACAAATTGTTCGAACACACTTCTTCTGAAATTTAAATACTGCCTCAGATCCAGTAGAGTTACCCCAGAACAATATTCCATATCTCACTACTGAGGCCACGTACCCATGGTATGATGCCAAAAGGGCTTCCATTTCCACCTTATGTTTCAGTCTAAATAACGCATAGGCATGGGAATTTAGTTTCTTACATAGATGTTCAGTGTGTACGTTCCATGACAACGACCCATCTATATACAGACCCAAGAACTTTGTACTATCTACATGTTTTAGTATACTATTTTCAATTATAATGTCAGTGTTATTCAGTTTATTCATGTCAAAGTTAATTTTAAATGTCTTTTCCAAATTAATTTTTAAGTCATTAGTTGTAAGCCAATCTATTATTTTTGTCAAAGTTTTTTTTATTTCCGAGTTTATGCTTTGATTATCTTTTTCTTTAAAAATTAATGTACTGTCATCGGCAAATATGACACATTTATTTTCTGTTGCATTTGGCATATCGTTAATATAAATAATGAACAGAAGGGGTCCCAGGATACTACCTTGTGGAACACCCCTTCTCACATGCAGTGGCTTCGAAGTATATGTTATATTTGTCATGGTCCTGGCGTTAATTCTGTCCACCTGAGTCACTTGAGTCCTATTACTGATATATGATTTTATCAATGCTAAAGCCACTCCTCTGACTCCGTAAGATTCCAATTTACTTAAAAGAAGACCATGCCTAACCCTATCAAAAGCCTTGGACATGTCCATAAATACACCAGACATGCACATTTTGGTATCCCTACCTAAAATTATTTGCAGTAGAAAATCATATATTGCCCTGCTCGTTCCTAATCCTTTGCGGAAACCGTTCTGTTCCGCAGCAAACAATTTATTTGTCTCAAAGAAAGCGTAAATGTTATTATATATAACTCGTTCAAATACCTTTGAAAACACCGGTACCAGTGCAATTGGACGGTAATTACTAATGTCTTCCCTGTCTTTTTTTTTTAAAAGTGGTTTTATTATTGTAAATTTGAGCTTATCGGGGAAAATTCCATTTTCTATGCTCATATTTATTAGATATGACAAAACTGGTGCAATAATCTGAGAGACTGACTTGACGACTTTTGTTGTGATAGAATCATATCCCGTGCTATTTTTATTTTTGAGGTTATTAATTATTTTATCAACATCCTGAAAAGAAGTTGGTCTCATAAACATTGATTTCCCATCACCACTTGAATTATCAATTCTACAATATGTTATATTACTACTACATTCAATGTCATTTAAATTTGTAAAAAATATATTAAATAGATTTGATATGTCATGGGGTTCATTGTAAATAATGTCATTATATTTAATTTGGGTTATTATATTTTTTGGTACACATTTATTTTGATCTTTAATTATTCCCCACATTGTTTTTCCTTTATTGTCCGATGTTTTTATTTTATATGTGTTTTGTGCTTTTTGTGTTTTGTTAATTACTTTTTTTAAACGTTTTGAATAATTTTTATATATGTCTCGGTTTTTTTCACTTGGATGCTTCCTAAAATTCCAAAGCATTTGTCTCTTCCGTCTGGAGCAACGCTTCAGACCTCTGCTGACCCATTGTGGTCTTTTGAGAACAAACATCTTTACCTTAATAACGGGAAAGCACAAATCATAAAACAATTTAAATATATCAATAAATTCATCGAAAGCTTCATTGGTAAATTTCATATTATAGACTGAAGAAAAACTAAGATTACTAAGACAAACCTTAAATTTTTCGATATTCTCTTTAGAGTAGTCTCGCCTAAATTTGTACCAAAATGGGCGTATACAAGCTTGCTTAATTTTATATGTAGCAAGTTGAGCAGTGTGGTCCGATAGAGCAAAAT
Organism: Leucoptera coffeella; assembly: GCA_030578115.1. Lineage (NCBI taxonomy): Eukaryota > Metazoa > Arthropoda > Insecta > Lepidoptera > Lyonetiidae > Leucoptera > Leucoptera coffeella. Next base: position 64,159 of record JAMBLF010000150.1, on the reverse strand, counting down.
CGCAAACAGTGGCATCACAGTTAGGAAAATTATCTAAGATATTATCAATGCAGGTCCCGCTCTGCAATCTAGTCGGTTCACGTATTCGCATCCTAAATTTATAAATACTCAGCATATTAATAAGGGTTTTCACAGATACGTTATTACTCAAAACGTTGATGTTTAAATCCCCGCAAATAATAGTTTGTTTACAACGATAAAAAGTTAAATATTTAAGATTTTTTTCTAAAATGTTGAAAAAAGTATGAAGCATATGTTGAGTGTTTTTAGGAGCCCTATATATGCACACTATGACAATGTTCAGCCGTACCAATTCTACGGCACAACACTCCACCACATTTGCAACGCTGAAATCTACAATTTTTTTAACATTAATATGTTCGTGAATACTCTTTACAAGTATGCAACTGCCTCCACTTCTATTATTTCGCATATTATATGACGCTACTGTATAGTTTTGCAAAGAGATGTAAGATTCATCACCCGCCACCATGTTATGCTCCGTTATAGCAACAACATCAACCGACTTGTTACAATCTTTCAGCGACTCTATGTTAATCTGCAACAAATCACATTTTGAGATTAAGCCGTTAATATTTTGGTGGAGCACGTATATTGAATTAAACACGAAAAAAATTTATGTTTTGGTTGATATTCTTATTATTTAGCATGTCAGATTTATCAGGAGAATTATTTAAGTTCATGTCATTAAAGGTTACGTTTTTATAATAGTTAGTATTTATGTCAATAATTTTATCATGCAAGTCCCCTAAAATAATCCTTATACCGTTATTATTAATAATACCAGTTTTTTTATAAAAATTAGAATAATTACATGTCAAATTTCTATTGCTATCTAAAATAAATGCATAGTTAAATTTTAAATTATCCAAATACAAAATTTCGTTAAATGTCTCTACTCTACAATTGTACATCATTGCATTAGGTGAAAGCTTGTAAGTCGGAGTACAAATTATGATATTAGTATGCTGGCAGCGTAGAACAACACGCCTGATTTGGTCTACTAGATCAAAATAATTAAAAGTACTATTGAACTCTTCATAACCAACCATCAGAATACAGTAATCGTTGTAGGTGAAGTCTGTCAAGTTTGATTCCAAATTTGCCAAAACGACATCCAAATTACCACTTGGGTAACATAAATGGCAAAATTCATAATCTTTATTTAACATCTCATACATCATTCCATTTTTATTGTTAAGGTAGCATTCGGTTCTTGGCGACGGCGACGCGAGACCGCGACCCGCGACCGAGACTGGGTCGCGCGACCCACTGCTTTGTATGAATTTGTATGGAGCACTAAACAATGCATGCGACCGCGACGCGCGACCGGGGGGCGGGGCCTGGGAGCTGCGTGGCGACCGCGACTCGGTCGCGTCGGAGGCAGTGCCGCCGCGAGACCGACTAGATGGCACGTCAAAATTATTATTTAACCTACAATATTTTCGGAACTTTTCTTCTTTATAATTTAAATGTCGTTTTATGAGTATTTGAAAACAACCCTCTTCGTATCGCGATGTGAAAATTGAGTCGACCTTCATCCTTTTTTCTGGAGGCATAGATAATAACATAATAAGATTATCATCATCTTGCTCTTCCTCCAAAAGCAGCTGAATAACTCTTTTCCTAGCTGCGGATAAAGTGTCCGACATATCGTACTGCAATAGAACACAACCATCACACATAAAAACCGGGAAGACAGGCAATGTCGCCGGTCGCGGTCGCTGACATCGGAAAGCTAGGGGTCGCCCCGCGACAGGCGACCGAGGTCGCGTAGTCAAACAGTCGCGGTCTCGCGTCGCCGTCTCCAAGAACCGAATGCTACCTTTAGTGCTTAACATAGTTATTCTTCTTTTATTTATTATTTGTTTCTGCTGTGTAGTTTCTGCATTAACCCTTTTGGTTTCTTCTGTACCGTTTTGTTTTTGTGTTTGTAGATTTTTATTCTCTTTGGTTTGCAAGTTTTTATTATTATTTTCGGTCCGTTTCACCATATTATTTGATTTTTGTTTTTTTCCTGTCTTCCTGATAGGAGTCAATGTCACTGTTTTCATAATACTATTTTTTTTCTTTAATTGTTCATTTTCACTTTTTAATTCCATATTCTCTAATATCAGCTTTTGTATCTCAGAGTGGGCACTGTCAATCTCTGTCTTTAGTGTTTTTATTTCATTTTTCATTGCTATAAATTCTTCGTTTTGTTCTAATTCTGAGATATCTGGTAAGCTGTGTCTAGACATATCAGTATCATTGCTGTCATCTGTAATGCACGTTTGATCGGATTCCGACATAGTTGGTTTACGTTTCCTGAAGGTTATATTTTCCAAGAAATTCATTGTAAAATCCAAATATGTATTCCAATATATAAACAAATAATAAATTTTAGAACGTTTTTAGATTTAACAGTATACAAGCAGCTTTATCCGATTAATAAATAAAACTGCTCAAACGTCAGTTATACACAGGTCGCTCTGTCAGTTATTATATTTGTTCAATAAACAACTAAAAAGGGTTAACTTACTTGATTTATCAAATTTAATTCGTGAATTACCTTAATCTTGCAATTTTTTGGTTTGTTATATTGTGCAGGTAATCTTAAGTAATGGATTCAATCCGCAACATTTAAATTTAACATATAAATCACTCAAATTGCTTAATTGCAATATAAGAGATCCTTACTAATCTTGCTCTTAATGTTTATTTTCCTTAGCAATTCTTGAATCCAGAACCTTTCTAGTGCTTGGAATGTATGTACTTGGTTTGGATTCCAACAATCTCACCTCTGGTTTCGACTGGGCGTAGCAGCAGTACTCTTAAACTATCCAGTTAAGGTTTTGTGCACTTCTGAGTTTTATGTAGTTCCAGATTATGATGATATTAATAGCCCTTGAGAATATATTACCATGAGTTACACCATCAGCGAATTTGTTCCTTTAAACCTTGGTATATCCAGTGGAAAACACTTGTGTGTGAACTCAGGATTGTTTGTATTGTAACAGCACCAAAATAAATGATTAACACTTAATTAATATATTATTTATAGAACTTTAATTAGGAGCCTATGTTTATACAGCTTTATTACACTACCTCCAATCAAAAAATAAAAAATCAGTCGCTAACGGTGAGGGAAAACATCGTGAGGAAACCTGCTTATCCCTCAGAATAGGTAATAGTTGGTGCCTATATAAGGCGATACGGTTCACTATCTATCACGTTGGGTGCTGTCTACCTAGTGATACGCAGGCTTCGAATGACCCAGACCTAACATGCCTTCGAAATTTCGGAGATGGCCATTGAAGCCTCTGACTACCCCGTCATAATAAAAAAGGGAGTGTGTATACACAAGTCGTGAAGCGTATGTATGTATTTCAGTATTTTTGATGTACATTGAATTATATTCCTATTATAAGCTTAGTACCCACCATGACAGTCTTGCTGTTGCCACCCAGGTTGTCCTTGAGCAGCCAGGTGAGCACGGAGTCCCGGTAGGGCACGAACTTGTCCCTGTTGCTCTTCCCGGACGACTGGTCCGCCAGCTTCGATATCACCAGGCCCAGAGTGGTCAGTGACCTGGATTAATGAGGGTTAGGTTAGTAGAGATATAAAGACTAAAAAGACGCGTTCACGACCATTAACCCTTGCGGGTTAGTCAGAGGTTTTAGTGTCCATCTACGCAATTGTATTGCTACCTCGAACCCACTTGTTGACCAGATAGTTAGTACTCAATGTGACGGGTGGTAAGCCATGTCGCCATTTACAAGCACTAACTATTCGGGAAACAGGTTTCCCACACTGTAGTATTATAGATTTATAGACTCAAGATTATGAGTTATTAGGTTATGATATATGTGTATTCTTATGAAGGCGGGAAGGAATGGAAAATTGTATAGGCATTCGTTTTAACAATCATCGTAGTTGTCATCACGCATCTAAAAGTTTTAGTTAAGTTTAATGTTTATGCTGAATGGTGACCAAAATAATGTACAAAATTTACTTGTAAAAACTACAAGACCCTAGTAAGTCCCTTGCGATATTTTGAGGTGAAAACTGGTTGCCTTTTGACCAATCCGATATTGATGGTAATTGTGATGCATTCGTTAATTTTTTGATATCTGGATGTGTTATCCTTATTATCAGGGTTTAGTTTAGAATTTCGAGGGAGATTTATAAGATTAACTTAATAAGATTTGTACCATAAAATATAAGACTTACAATTAACAGGTTTTTAAGATACTAGAACAAAATCTTAAACGACAATATATGTTACATATTAAAGATTACCATGTCACGACGTCATTACTGCAAAAACGGTGTAAAAATACATCAAATATCGTGCAAAAGCACCGTTATTTCGTGACAGCCAATCGCACATCATGATTGATGCATGAAGAAAAACCTCACGAGACGTTGACAGATAGATGGAGATAAGCTCTCATCATTACAAGTGGCTCAAGATCATAATGTGAGTGTCTTAATCATCTGTGGGATCTATATGGGAAGTGTTTCTATAGAATTTTGGTTATAAGTATAAAATAGTATATGAACAATATAATTTAGGTTATAAGTATATAATAGTATACGAACAGTACAAGATACGAATAACGCGTCAAAATGAAATAACAAAATAATAATAAATAATAATGTAGAAGGTAAGTTCAATTTAAGGTTCTTTTCAAAACTTTTCAAAACTCTACTCTGTATATTATCTATAAAAGCATGTCGTCTTAAGATGAACTTTTAGTTCTCATCTTTTTACCAGAGCTGGAATAACAAACAGGATAACAATAGCTTTGCGTTCAAATAGTAAGTGATAAATGACGTCTCCACAACATTCATTTAACTCTACAGAATAAAACCAGTAACCATACACAACTTACACAAAAAACGATATAAACAATACTCACTTATTAATATTAGACCCCTCTTTCAACCTATCACCAACAGCCCCGGTCTTGACAGCCCGTTCAGACCCAGCCAGGTCTACCAAGGACAGTCTAGAGACCTTTTCTCCAGTGACCCCGGTGGCTGCATCACACAGGGTCTGTGTTAGGACCACACTGAAGACCGCGTGAGACCGGGACGATTCGCTGTTCATATTCGTAGCTGCCACCGTCCGTGATTTGTTGCCCTCTGTCATTAGGTTGTCTATGTCCTGTGAAAAGATAGGGGTTTTAATTGGAGAGATTTTCATAAGTGATTATTGATATTGTACAAATGTAATTGTTGTATGAATTAAAGCGGTGAAGAAAAGGTTTTCTTATTTATTTATTTTTAACCGATAAGATTTTATATTGCCAAGGTTTTGCAAAACGTTAAGGGATTTCAGAGCTTTTAATGTTATATATATTTATTATTTTTATATTCCTATATTATCTCTCTTCTTATCTTTCAAAGTAATTATATAAAAGAAGCTTCTTATACGAATTAATGGTACCTAATTAATAATAAAAAATGACCAACTCAGACCGTCTTATTACAAAACTTTAGTTCTAGGAACAACTCAGGTTTAGTCCAGAGATGTTACTAAAACGTTATTACAAAAAACAAATTATTCCTTAGTACAGTAACATCTGTAGTACTAAAGTTAAACTACTGTAGCCCCTAGTTTATCTCTAGAACAAATAATTTTGAGGTTACTATTTAATAGTTTTGTCTGTAGTAAAGAATGTTTTTGTTTCTAAAATAAGTATATTAATGATTAGTATATGTTTCAATGACATCGGTATGATGATTTAAATTTGTTGTAGATAAATTTGATGTTTTAATTGTACATTATGTTATAAGTGACGAAGTAATTCTACTAATTATTATAGTACTATAAATATTGATTCACAAAGCTATTGAGCGGGATAATAGGCGAAATTTAACGTAATCTTATTTACGTTCGCAGTATGTACAGGTTCTGCACTACGATAGTTTCAAAAACACTGAAATAAATCACATCAAACTTGATATAACAAAATCATAACAAACTTTATTGTAATGGCGCATCGCATTACGTTCCGTGCTCAATTGTGTTGTAAACAAAAAAAACACCAACTGCTTGACGGATATTGATTAATTAATAATGAAGTTATTCAACCATGAATTATTTATTTATAAATACATAAGAAAAAGATTTAAGTAATAAATAAATATTTACATCACTCATCACTTCTGTTAAATAATTGTAGGTTTGAAGTAATATTATCATACTATGTCAAATGGAACGTAATCGAGTGAATGATTGAATGATCACATTTAGTACTGTAACATCCCTGGACTATCTTGTCCGCCGTTTGTTTTGTTTTTGTAATAAGACACAGTTTTTAGTACTGTAACAACTCTGGTACAGTACCAAGTCTGGACTTTTTGGTCTTAGCTTAAGCCAAGACTAACTGATATTTTTGTAATAAGACGGAGAACGTTTTAGTTCACTATATATAAGTAGTTATAGTGGTTAAGACAGCATAAGTATAACTGAATACTAAAAGGAGACTTTATAAAGGGTGAGATTCAATTTAAAATAGATTTTATTAGTAGGCAAAGATTACACGTAATCGTTTTTGCGACTAACTGACGGGACGTAGAGTAACTAGTATGTATTTACGAAGTTTCAACACTCAATTACTATATATCTCGTATAGGTATTATACGTCGGTAACGCCAGTTAAATTAACGGCGTTTTAAACCGAAGAATCAAGATAATAGTGCCACACATAATTATACGTTCCAGTCTAATAGCCATCTAATTTGTGAAGGCACTCGGGTATTACAACCAAGTATAAAATACAGCCTTAAATATTGGAGTATAACCTAACGATAAATGGAAACAAGGCAGTTAAAGAAGAATAATTTAATACATTCATATCCTAATAATAAGGGATAATATTGAGACTGGTCAATATCAGCGCTAATTACAATTATAAATATTTTCTTCAACAGTCTCATTACCGAAAACCAATTACATTTGCAAGTATTCAATTAATTTGATTCAACAAAAACAAATGCCAACACCAAACGCAAAGAAAACTGTCAACATTCAACAAAACGATAATAAATTCATCTGAAACACGGTTGATAACAAATTTTCTACCAAAATAATTCAACACTGGACGTTTCACAAACAAATTAATTCAGCCGCAATCCAAAACGGTGGAGGTCTCAAATTGAATGGATTTCAATTTCATAGATGAAATTGTGTTAATCCCGTTTATTTGCGAGGAAGAATTTCGTAGGGCGCCAACGGAGTTTATTTTACCTCTTTCTCTTAACAACCTTAACATCTAGCTGGTCTGTGAATTGAATAGAATAAAACTTTCTACATTTTCTCCTAATGGTATAAAACAACTAAGAGAATAGGGTATCTTACGGTAATCTTATTAGTTAAAAGATAAGCACCATCACTTTCTTTCTTACGTCAAAAATAACTACAAGCTAAATTTAACAAGTCTCTTTAAAACCTTGTACATTATCCACCCTATCAGGTATTAGAAGCCCGAGTATATCTACACAACCTTTAATAACGAAAATATAGAGCAGTACCTTAAAAAGCATTCGGTACAGAAAAAAAAATGGAAATTTATCACCAACGCGCGACAGGTCACGTAAAACATTGTCATTTACCGCAAAATAATGAGAGGAAACCGTCTAATGAAATTCGTGGATTAAATTCTGGCCTCTTTCGCCTTGCCTCTTATTCGGAGCCTATTTTTAACCAAAATCGGAATTCACAAGCACCATTAGGTATGCATGAACCCTTTTGACAAGACATTATGAGTAACTATTACAGATGAGTTTACATGCGGATGTCAAGAAAGCCAATATAGTTTTTCAGGATTATGAAACACGAGGAACTGTGAACTGTGATATTTGTCAATCTATTAAGGGAAATCTATTACGAAAAAGAAAACAATTTATCCCTATCTCAAAATCAAAACGGGGTACGTTATTCAGTTGTTCTTGAAAGCATTTTGTTTTATTTGCCAGACCCGCACACACTATAAAATAAGCTTTACCATTGTCTAAATATACTTTCACTGTTAGAAAGCCTCACACATCAAATCCATAAGCACTGTGCTAATAATTTGCTAGATACAATTCCAATATTTCGGCAAGACTTACACACGCTTATTAGTGTTACCATAAATAGAACTTCCGAATCATTCGTATAAACCGTTGATATCAGTCGATAATAATCATTATAATACACTGCACTAACAAGCCTGATTTCGATCTCTAGAATGATTTCTATTGTTTAATCTGCGAATATACATATATAGATATAGTTACTCATTAGTAGAAAGCTTTACAATACTTTAGCCGGTCAGTACCGTTGGTTTGAAAAGTGTGTCGGACACAAAATAAGCATCTCAACGAATTAACAAAAATGACCAAATGCAGTAAAGAGATAATATTGTTTTTTATTTCGCTGTTCGCATAATTCAAATAATACTATATTGTATTGTGTTATATATATATTACCGTTTAAAATATATAAATGAAAACTTAATTTAGAAGGTCAGTTTCTTTTCTCTTTAGACTGCTACCGTTAAGTTTAGATTCAGTCCTACCTTTCATCGTATCATATCTATACCTGAATCACTGTAGTTTCATACAATCCTGTACACACTGTAAAAATGGTCTTATTTTTTTTCTTTGACAAGGGACAAACTTTTTTCAAAGCCTTCCTACGTAATCATATTCAAATTCAATTTTGTCAACGAGGTATGTGAGAAAATTAATTCAGCTTTTTGGTACGAGGCCGTTCTTTTCTGGTTATAATACGATCGCGTTTAGAATGAATTATTGATTCTCGTCGTCCTTTTGAATACTTTGCATTGGGGGAAAACATGTTTTACACGTGGCCTGGTATGGTATGAGAGTTCATACCTATGTACTTGCTTATAAGTCGATAGCAATCGAAATCGGTAAACCACATTGGTATCGAAAATAATGTTTGCTATTACAAATTGGTAAGGTTAGTAATTGGCTTTAATTATAACAAAATCAATCAATTTGAACCGTATATCTCATATAATATCAGTTACTCTATCACTATTTAGCAGGCTACAAAATCCAAATTAGAAACAGTTTCTGAATCTTTATAATTAAAATAAAGACAAACTTTCGAAGGCTCTACTTAAAAACAAACTAAGGCTCAAGAAAAGGATATTATGTAAGTAATAACCATTAACTGATGCTATAAAAATAAAATAAAAATTCAAATTAGCAAAGGCTCGAGTCCGTACTTAATTTCACGTAATCAATAAACAAAACCCTTTTTTTACATTTTAAATTTAAGTTCTTTTTCATATAAATAAACGAAAATCTTTGTGTGAAAGACACATGGAGATTATATTATTACTAATTATATGTTATCTTTATATACATAACTCTAATACACAGAGCTACGCAACTACTTTTAAAATTAATAGCAAAAATGGATCTCTATCTAACACCAGATATATAAGGCAATGACATATTAAGCACCATCCTTTTTACTGCATCAAAGTTTTCCTGTTTATGTAAATGTCATATGCAATGAATAAAGTATTTTGTTTCCTTCTTATATAGCATAACTAGTGACCCGCTCCGGCTTCGCACGGGTATAAAATATATAGCCTACTTCTCTATTTAATGGATGTTATTATACATATAAACCTTCCTCTTGAATCACTCTATCTATTAAAAAAACGCATCAAAATCCGTTGCGTAGACATAGGGACAGAGAAAGCGACTTTGTTTTATACTATGTAGTGATTACAAAGAAAAGTAAAAAATCGATACCCAAATTAAATTTGGGGCACAATTTGTCCATTCGCCACTATATCATCGGCTGAAAGCTTCCGGCACCACGATCCATTTACGAGCGGTCGTTTGACACGAAGGTTCAAGGGCGAGCGTGACGTCCGCGAAACCTTACTGTAAATAGGCTGTGCCGAAGAAAATGACACTCTACTTTGGTCGGTTTTGGCAGGTTTTAATTTAGATATTGGTAAGACAACCAGTAAGTAAGATTAAAGTATAAGATATGACTGTAGAGGTGTATAAACAGCCTTAAAAGTAAGTGTGTATAGTATATTCATGTAAATATGTTCTTTTTAGAAATACCGTGTAAAAAATCCCGTCGTCTAATATCGATTATATATATAGAATATCATGAATAGAGCTTATATAGAACCATGAATATAAAATGAATGGTCATTCGTAGCACATAGCTTGTTCGTAGTCAGTTTAATAGACTCACGTAGTATTCGATTAACAAAGGTCACTCTACTACTACTATATTACTCAATAAATTAATTCACTTAAGCAACAAGAGTTATTGGTTTGGTCATTTTTTATAGGTTTCGGAAAAGTGCACTTGAAACAAGATTATTATCATCTCCCTCTGGATATCTTATTCACTCATATAACAGCCTTAGCTTAAAATACTTGTATTGACGCACATCCTTATATTTAGAATAAAAGTACTACTAGCTCCCAAGCACTCGTACAAAAGTTTATCACAGTAAGCATCTCAAATCATAAGAAAACAGTGCTCAAATAAGCATTACGCTGGCGAAGGACGAAAGCGTCTCAAGGATGAAAAATAGAGCTGGGAAAAATGTTTGCGATGTCATCAAGATAGTATTAGTTGGAGGATAAGGAAGTTGAATATATAAAAGTGGAAATGACATTATATTAAGTAAGAAACTGTCATCATATAGTGTTTCATTTTCCAAGCGATAAATATATTTACACACTTCAATATCGGTAATTACTCTTCCACATCACATTAGTCTAACGGAAACCCTATAATTAAGTATGGCAATCACGCTTAATAAGTACACGTTAAAACAATGCAAAATAATTCTTTACAAAGCAATTATTAACATTTTCACGTTTTTTTCTACAAACATCTTTCCATACCGTAATTTTTCCATTAACACATGTAACATCCCAAAAGAATCGACTCCGCCCTAATACGTTTCAACATCACTATTTCATTCCCTTTTTTATCGAGAGGGCGCCGCTGGGTACTGTTTCCCCACGATTCTTACTCGAAAGGAATGCCTCGGCACCAAGATTTATTTTTATTAGGAAAAATTACGCCGACAATGGCGGAATGGTTCAGTGATAACTTTTGCCCGTAAAGGATTAGGAAGCTCTGCGCTTTGTTAGGTAATGTAAGACGTTGGTATTGTTTACAATATTATTAAATAATATTCGGAGGGACTGGAAGTTGGTTATTTATTAGTTTTAAAGATCTAAATCGATTATGTTTAAAATGAGACTAAAATATAACTTATAATATATTGATACATATTTTATGTATTAGAATAGATGAAATTATAACGATTTGTCTACGTTAGGTAACGTAAATACGCATAATTAAACAGTTATCATAAAAAAATTAATATGTATCGTTATGACAATTATCGATTTTACCGTAAAGAACTCCTTTTATTCTACTCGCAATACATCCAACATCATTCTACAACAATAATCTCTTTTTTGGTAATACTTTATGTACTTTAAAGTATCTCAAAACAGCGTAAACTTCCCACTTAAAACTACTGAGTACGTATTCTTTCAGTGTGAAAATTCCTGAGCGTAGTTTAGAAAAAATACGTCCGCACTTCATTGTCTGCGAGTTATAAATCTCCTTAACCACTTATTGCAGGACCTAAGTGGTAGTTGGGTCCTTTCTTTTGTTAGCGGATGATAAGCTTGGAAAGAAGGCATGAAATATTAAAGATGAAGGCTGTATGTTACGCATTCGTAAGTAAGATATATTTATGTACAGACATTGTTCTAAGAAATCCTCCCAAACTTAAAAGGCGACTAAGAGGTTTAAGTAAAACTAAATGTCCTTCTTTAATGATCACAAATTTACAATGAAAGTTGAAGTCGACATCAGTTTTTCTTACAACTTTAGATATTATAAAGGATATTTTATCAACTAATATTAACTTGAGAGACAATCCGAAATCCCATATCCATCACAAAAGACGTCACTATAAGTATGGAGATATCGATAATCTCTACACAGAACTACTATCAAACATCGATAAACTCCTATCGATACCCCATCGCGAAGATTTACGAGCCTGAGGGAACGCCATCGATTAAGCCGCTACAGTCCCGCAATTGCAGACAATCAAATTATAATGCCGACTCTTTTCCCGGAACAAAATGGATGACTAAGCCCTCAAGGACATAGTTCTAAAGCCTCGGGCTATTTTAGTAGTGCCTTTTTCGCTTACATTACCATATGCCACGGGTAGAATACGCTCGGCTTTTATTGAATAATTTCTAAAGAGAATACAGCTCTTACTTCTGTCTGTTCTACACTATATTACTTAGTACTTTTATTCACGCCTCTACAATATAACGGGATGGGCAGAAACTATTGATCACCCCTCAAATGATTATGACATTTCTTCATTCATAACCTTCTCCTGCAAGCTCTTCTATTAAAGAACAGAAGTGCTTAACGACACACTAGTCACACCTAAAAATATATGTGTCACCTAATTGTTCTACAACAAGAGGCAGATGATTACATAACTCAAATCCCAAATAAACATGTCCCTAACTCGTACAACAACCTCACGAAACATCCATTCAATCACTCATCCGTTTCTTACGGTTGAAGTGGCAAAATGTATGAGAAAACATTCCGCGTTCACTCTTGTAATAGATCACACGAACAATGAATATTGTATGTTTAACACACATAAACATTCGCTATTTCTGTGTTTGGAACGCGCTTCGAGTATTTTCGTCGTTCGAGTATCCATACTAATATTATAAAGCTGGAGAGTTTGTTTGTTTGAACGCGCTTATATCTGAAAATACTAGTTTAAATTGAAAAAATCTACGTGTTGGATAGAGCATTTATCAAGGATAGTTTTAGGCTTTATAACATTACGCTGCAACCTTTAGGAGACAAGGTACAGTGGAATATGTGGAAAAAACAATGCCAATTTTCCTTTAGTATGGCGATTTAATCCGCATTTAGCAACATTTATCCAAAAACAAGTGATTTTTCTAGATGAATCAAGGAGTTTTTCTAGATTTTGTCAATCATACCCAAAATAACTAACCAGTCGGACGAAGTCGGGAGCACAGATAGTATTCTAATATGAGTAATGAATGAATGGAACTTGAAGCGGTACGCTCTTAAAATACTTTGCATTATTGTAAAACCTATCTATCTACATATCAGTAAATGTGAACAGCGATCAATTCATTTTCAACTCGTTATGACAGTTGTCATTCAAACCGAGAAGCTTATGTAAGTTTACATGTTCTACTTGAACAAATATACATAAAGTTTACATGTTCTACTTGAACAATTACGTCCATATTTCTTAAAGTAAGTTATGATTATCTGTTACCATTAAAACTGTTACTGTCATCTTATCGCTGACGATGCCAACATAATTTAACGGTTAGATATCTATTACAAAACGTAACAAAATGGAGGAAAATCGTAAACCGAAATCACTCTGTTACAACATAAAGAACATTACTTCCAAGCGGCCATAAATCTATGCTTCTACAGCCAATAAATAAGAGACAAAGAGAAACTTTTAAGACGCTACAAATAGAAACAGTTGAATTCGCCAAAACAAAAACTTTTACTTTCAAACCCGTGGTTCTGAAAGGTTCTAAACTGGACTTTATACTAAAATAAAACGGTATTTGCTCATTCGGTCCTTTCATCCCTGTAGAGTGGACAGAACCTCGGTAACATAATATCTTATCGTTCATCGGTAGCATATTTATATGTATATCTGCCATTAATATACAATATTGACGGAAGTTTTCTTAGCTCTAATTTTAATTGATTCCATCTATCCCTAGACGTTTACACACTACCTACATTTTAGTAGGAAAGGCAGCTATTTAGCATTCTTCATTTTACGTCGCTGACTAGGACGGAATTAAAACCTTATGTATAGTTTTTAGTCTTACTATTCACTGATACCAAAACGAATGACACGAAAATTGACACCATTTCACGTATTTACTTAATGTTCACTTAGTAAGTTCATAACATACGAAACATATTCACTAAGTGAAACTTCTAAGCACAGCAAGAAACTTGCGACGATAAAACTGTGATAAGAAACGAAAGAGCTTCCTCCGCTTTTCATAAGAGCAGATACAAGGTTTCTCTGACATTATATAAAGCAGTTTCGCCTGTAATATCCACTGTGAAGGCTCCGGAGATACTTTGCATTTGACAAGCACAGTATTACGTACTTATCACACCAGGCTACCTATAGAAAAGTCAAAGACCACGGTTCCTCATTTGTCTCGATGAAGATAAAATATTTACGCTTCATTGTCACTCATACACACTCGGCGGTTATAGGTACTTCTAACATCACACTTTTTCAAACACGCGCTTTTGCTTCATTGATACTTATACACCTCCTCGTACAAACTCAGCGGTTATAAGTACATCTAACATCACAATTTTTCAATAACGCACCATAAACATCATAGTAATTTTGTTATATTAACAACTGACTTCATAGAAGCAGCTGAAGAGGGTTTTCTGTGTTAGACGATCAAAGTTCCTATAAGGATTGAGACGTTCAAAACACTCGAAAGCTAAATATCAAAACAGATTAAGTTAAACCTTTTCTAAGAAGGTCAAATCAAGTTCAATTGAATTTCTACTTAATTACAGAAACTACAGCCCCATTAACTCTAGCATCAACATGAAACTCACCCAATTGAATTACAACGTAATAAATAAATCAAAATCTAAGGCATTACGAAACAATCATCGTTTGAAGTATCTGTCGATGGATTTTCTTTCGGTACTCAAAGTTACCAACTACTGTTAATAATTAAACTTGGACGTTCGAATCAGAGTAGGTATTCCAACCAGTTAATTAACAAATCAATTTCCGAACTGAAAGGCAAAATAAAAGGGGCAGCCATTACGAAACGGGGTTATTCTGGAAAGAACTATTACGTAACTTCGGGAACAAAAGGTGAATGCGATTTCATCCGCTAAGGCTGAATATTTAAAGCCTCCGGTTGACGTCGGGCTAAAGCCATTGTTAAATCCCGCTTCAACTTTTCCGAGCGATTATACCCGTTTTCGCGGCGAATGTGTTAGCTAGAACAATTGAATTGAATTAAGATACTTTACGGTTCTGCTGTATGGGGGTGCGAGTTGTGGTAGTTGGACTTACGTTTATTTTATTTTAACGTTAGCTAAAACTAATTCTATCAAAGGGTTGAGGAATATACGCAGCGTAATTGAATGCTCCTTTTCACACGTCCTTTAATCCATTTCCGGATGGACAGAAACATCATGAAAACATCCCCGTGATCACTTTTAGCATGAATATTAGGGTTGTGATGTCATATGGAACATTGATGATAGTTGACTAGTCCATCGCCCAATAGATTCCATATACCCGTAATCTCTTAGACGCTTAGTACGACATGCCGGGAAGAACGGCAGCTAGTTAACATTCTTTTTAGATCTCAGACTAGAATTGATTATCTAAAAAATGCGATAAACTGAGTTTAAGAATCCGATCTATTGGTGTTGCACTTACTATATATTACATACCAATATTGAACCCTCACAATAAACCAGTTAAAGACATACATACTTTAAACAAGCACTTCTAACTCTCTTATTTCCACAACTGGGTCAGTGACCCAACAGCCTTAGCCCAACCTGTGATTGATTGACCAACCTTTTAAAATGGGTCGAGCCGATGCATCTTTTATGCCCTTGTGAATCCGACAACATGACCCTAAATGCGTTGGACTATTTTTGGTACCAAATGTATGTTTACTTATTGTATAATTGATATTGTATATGTATATAGTATCAGCATAGGGTTTGTCTTAACATGTAACCATATGAAAAACTTTACATTGAACAGCGTCTCAAAGGTAAGAATAACGATTTGCAGGTATCTCCGTTCCAATTTTGGTATACAACAAGCTTCCAATAATATCCCTATACACATATCTGCATATATACAAGCTCATCGATGTTTTATTCTATTCTCATAGCAGACAAACTCGATAACCAAATAAAACAATCATTCGTTCTGTAGACAATACAAACAAAACACTGATGAATCAATTCCTAACTTTGATTCGTACAAAATTGCGTGACAGTTACTTGTATGTATATTTTATCTTTGCGTGCGATAGCCTATACTAACTAATACATATAAATAGCACGTAAGCATTCTATCAAATACAAATTTTCGAAAATAAGAGCGCTCAAGGAATTCAATTAATATTTTAATTCATGATTTTAATAATAACCCCAACTGAACGTTGTGATGGTCTCGTTTTTGGTCAATGTAAACCCCTTTTAACCTGACTGACTGTATCTGAAGAAATATACAAGGGTTCTTTTATATTAAGACTCCACTGAGAAATGCAAAAAAAATACTGAAACAGATACATATTAAATCCACAGTCGCATTAGATAATCCAGTTACGTAATATTCAAAATCACCTACCCAATCAATCTAGATCTTCACAGATAGGACCAGAGGGCTCCTTATTTCCCCTATCCAACCTTTCCTCCTATTTTCTTCCAATCCAATCAGACATTCAGTGTTCTGAGTTTCTTTACTGCTGATTGTTTCGTCGGAACCATTCTGCCTATTTCTGTATCTAATTAAATGTTGCCTTTTGATAACTTGAGTTTCTTAACTGAAACTCCTTTGAGGTTGAGTCTTTGATACTTCTAGCTTGTTGACCACGAAATATTTCTAACAAGGACTTCTAAGAAATTTAAACTTCTACTTTATTCGACTTACAAGTATATATTCGATTCTTGTGGATTTCAACGAGGCGATAGTGGTTTGTGAAAAAGGAAACAATACTAGCCTTTTTTATTAGAAGTAAGCTAACACTACATATGTTTTAAATATCTAGATGAGGTATTACATGAAGTTAATGAATTAATTTCAGTAATCCATGTTTCTCTTCCCATCCCTCATCTAAAGAAAAACTAGTCATTACGTATATGTAGAAATGTGAGTCACTACCTCCTTATAGATAAAAGCATCACTTAATCCTACTATTTAAACCCTAACCATCTTACGAAACTTACAGAGATAACTTACGTTTTATTGCAGTTACCTTAAGAGAACTGCATCGGGAAAGCTGACAGCCATTTCAGTTTTACGACACATATAAAGTCGTGTCATTAAAAATAAGTCAGCAAGATATCTGCTAATATAGCGACGATTAACTGATGACTCAGAAATTCCCTATTTATCAGAACACACGTGCTTCCTGTTTTATTGCTAATATTCCACTCTAAGATTATTTTAAGAGTGGCAGTGTGGTGGATGACTAAGATTGAAACTGGATTAAGAAATACGTACGTATGTACTGTAATATATAAATGTACTATGTACGAAAGGATTATATTAGATGTGGAACATAGAACCGATTGTAATAATGAAATTGTAATTAGAAGTGTATATAGAGATTATTGTTATAAGATTAATGAATGTGTTGCCTGAAATGGAATCCAATATTTTTGTACAGAAGATCGGATCTAAAAAGGTCTTTTAGTTAGGTTCGTGACATATATACTATTTATTCCTAAAGTTAAT
Source organism: Leucoptera coffeella (assembly GCA_030578115.1). Taxonomy (NCBI): domain Eukaryota; kingdom Metazoa; phylum Arthropoda; class Insecta; order Lepidoptera; family Lyonetiidae; genus Leucoptera; species Leucoptera coffeella. The sequence continues at coordinate 46,541 of JAMBLF010000150.1, read as the reverse complement.
ATAAACCCTTAAAGCTAAAAGTTACAAATCCAATATGATTGAGACGCTAAAATTTTATATCAAGTAATACCAAATTAAAAAATCTCTTACACGAAATTCCTTTCAAGATCCCAAAAAATTCTGAACTAGCAAAAAAGAAAGCTTCTTTCACCAACTCATTACGAATTGAACGGGCCCTAGGAGACTCCTTTCGATGACCGAAATCCCTGACTCTTTCGAACTTAATTAGGGAATCCCTTCAGGATTGGTCGCAGACTTCATTACATTAACGGTAATGAAAATGGACAAATATTAATAAGGTTTCAAAAGGTTGGAAATACAGTCTCCAATGGGACTCTTTACTTATTTTTCTATAGAATTACTGTGACAAATACTGATATGATAATTACTGTGATAGTCTAGCATGGGTCAATAAATCCAAAAAACAATCTGTAAGACTCAAATTACAAGTCAAAATTTTGGCGGTTTTGTTATTAGAAATTCGACCTACTTGTTTTCATATGTATCATTCATATCTGCGTTGTCCTAGACATTCCATAAAACGTCTTTAAACTATCACATTACCCTTTAACTACACGGTACCAATTCTTTCAATCGTATTTGCGCTCTGAATCAATTTGTTTCTTACTTACTTCTATAAGACTACACTTCCTACCTTTCTTTCCCACCGTTTCAGTACCAAACTCCTTAACCCTCCACTAGCTGACTAATATCATGTATACTGTTCGTACTTTAAGAACTACTTATGTGTTTATATTAAAATCTATGCTATATACAAGTTGTATTATGCCTTCGTGCGTTCTAACCTAACATAACCTAGCATGTGTGTGTCTTGTAGTTGTGAAATAAACGTTTTATTATAATTACTAGCGACCCGCTCCGGCTTCGCACGGGTTTAAAATATATAACCTACTCCACTATTTCATGGATGTTATTATACATAAAAACCTTCCTCTTGAATCACTCTATCTATTAAAAAAAACAGCATCAAAATCCGTTGCGTAGTTTCAAAGATTTAAGCGTACAAAGGGACATAGGGACAGAGAAAGCGACTTTGTTTTATACTTCAATATTATGCATACTGTTGGTACTTTAAGAACTACTTATGTCTTTATAGCAAAATCTTTGCTATATATAAGTTGTATCGTCTTCGTGTGTTCTAACCTAACATAAACTAGCCTGTGTGTGTTTTGTTGTTGTGAAATAAACGTTTTACTATAACTATTTAAACAAACAAACACCCACCTGAAAGGACGTAACCGCCAGCTGCGACAGTCCGTCCACGTAGGGCCCCAGCACGGCGTGTTCGCGCACTCTCAGTGACCGCCGCGTGGTCTCCGGATCTAGGAGGTCATGTACCCTCTCGTTGTAAATCTCCATGTAGGATACTTCCACCTGGAACAAAGATATGTTTGTATAGTCTTTACATACATACATATACACCATGCCCGTTTCTCTGTAGAGGGGTAGGGTAACAGATCTCATGTTTCTCGACCCTGACCACTTTCGATTTATTGACACTCGTAGACACTTAGCGTTTGTAGGTACTTGTGTAATAGTTAGTATGAAGCTAATTTGCTAAAGAATAAATGTTTTCAATATCTTTACCTACAATAGTATAGGCAAACAGATGTTAAGTGATAACTTAGACTATACACTACAACATATTGTTAATACTATTTTCATTACCCGACCTTAACCGGACCTTGCGTGACACTAAATATCTGTGACAACAATAAATTTATGTACTCATAACAATAGACAAACAAACCAAAGCCTTAGAGCTATTGAACCCCAACTTTCACACCGCGGGGGTTCGACCTTGTGCCCTCCTGGATAGCGGTCACGTTGCCATCCATCACCCCACGGGAACTAATAAACGATAGTTCAAATAATACCGACCAAACCCGAATAATCAAGTTAACATTCTTTCAAGGTATAAGGTTTGAACTTCTTTCATATTGTAAGATGCATAAAACAGGGCATAAAACAGATTATCATAATGAATTTAGAAGAAATCTTCTCCCTACTAGACTCAGTACTGGTAAGGAAAAAGGCACACGTTTGTATATACCCATGTTATGATCTCTGAATGTTAAAAATCGGAAGAAAAGTTGCATTACATAAAAAAAATTATCCTGAATCAACGAGACATACGCAGTACTTACAAACTTTTTAAGAGATCGATTTGTCTAATTACATAAACAAAAACATGATAGTATCAATATTTTTTATCATCAGTTCAACGTACTCGTGATTCAGTATGAGTAATGTGAGGCGAGGTCACGCAAATCTTCGTACTATTTATGTAGTTAACTTCGATTATATTAAATGATTAATCATTTATAAATAGGTAAATATGAATCTAGTGCTACTCATACATTCGAGTATATTATGTCATGTTATCCCATAACACTCGTATACTTGCGATCTTACATTTTTTTGAAGGATAGAAAATGGGTAATACACATCTTTCTTATTTATTTATAACGAAAGTATTCAGTATGTGTAAACAGCGATCAGACTGTAAAGACAATGAAAGTAGCCACCGTAGTTCTTAAAGTGTCTAACTACCTGCAAACCCTAACACTATTTTCCTATACATTTCTTTATAAACCTGTTTAACATTAACCTTCTTTAATCAGTCCGACCAACTCTCAACTCGATCACTCTCAAAATATAAAGTCACTGAACTACAGACATATCAATTCCCAAACCACAGACTGATACAGACAAATCCCCGTTCACTCTTCTAAACGTTCGGTGTACATCAGCCTTGTATCTGGCACTTTATCACGTGCAAGGAGGTCCGTGCCTCGGAATAACTCTTTGCATAAAACAGGAGCAGGGGACATCAAAGGTAGGGGTTGGGATCTCATTCTTTGAGGTTTTAAAGAGGTGGAATAACAAAATAGAGAAAAGGTTTTTGCTGTGTATTATGGATTATGTTATGGAAGGAACTAGGTATGAATGGAACCTATTAGAATGATAGTTCAGCAATATAACCTAGATGGAAATAACCAGAGGTAGATGGCATATAATTCAACAATAGTCTAACTATGAATCGCCAATATTGTTGATTATAACACTAAAAACTGTTTGTGCTTCAATATATGAAAATAAATTTTATCACTCAACATGAGAATCTTACAATCAGACCAAACCTAATTCACCATATAAAATAAATCAAGCTTATTACACGGTAAGGTAACCCTGATATAAAGGTTCCTTAAAAGTAATCCCTATCAGAACTTATAACAAAATTAAATATAAACACTAATTGTCTTTGAACCAACAAACACACAGATTTGATCACAACCCGTCCACGCAAACACCACTACATAACTCCAACCCTTAACGAGCCTCCCAACTCTCAAACCAAAACTTTCCCCAACTCGAGTATACCTAAATCAAACTTGCGAATAACCGGAACAGATCTCCAACTCTGTGCCATTCATGAGAACTTTGATCGAAATTGTTCTTGATGTTTGTTTCCGGGATTCAATGTTCGCACTAATAGTGCTTCAATTATAACGACGTTTCAAATGTACATCGACATACATATTAAGTTTCCGAATCACTGTAGATTTCAATTATGTTTATTTTATTACATTACAGTATAGTTATAACTCTACATGTTATGAACCCAATGATATTCATTGTTTTAAGAGCTTCGCGATTTATACTCATGATTAATAACTAACGGGATTTATCGCTTAAGTTACCTTTATTAACCCGACTTTTCGGCTACGCAAACGTTATGGCTGCTGCAACGTAGCCGAAACGTCGTGTTAATAAAGGTAAGTAAGTTTATTATAAAAAAACTTACGCGATAAGTCCCGTTAGTTATTAATCAATGATATTCATGCTAAAAAGTGACCTTTTGATATTATTGTCTCCAACGTTCTGTCTATACCGAAAGGGATTAGAGGACGTGATTGTATATGTATGTATTCATAATATTAGTATACTCAATATATTTCAACGTTCAATGAATTTACTATTACTGTGCATATATTGAATAAAAATCTTTTGACTTTGACTTTATAATACATATGGTCAAAGAGATTGATGTCTTCGATGATCCTAGCTTTCTATTACTAAACTAAACTAAAAACTACTACACTTGCGGTCATATTTAAATAAGGAATTATTTATTTGAACTGTTTGATTTTTAACCCTACTGGTACCTATTATCTATACCTACACTTTAGTTGGAAGACGACCTGCGTGTATATTATTACTTACATTCATTATCTTAACGAAAGATGTATAAATATATATATTACTACTTACATTGATTATCTTTACGTAATATTCAAAGATATATTAAGTACAATTCTACCTACCTATAGCTACAAAATAAATTCGCAAAGCCTGAATAATGACATCACTCTGTCTGCGGTAGGAAATAATGTCATTGGGCGAGAACAGGTAAATGAGAATAGAATCAAATTGCTTTTGGATACATCTAATCTATTTGTCTCGTTCCGCCCCCGTACAAGCCAACCCACTATTTTCGTTACCATGGCAATCACTAATAAACTAACTAACTAACACTAATAAAAACGAGAAGACTTTGGCTACAATATTATGGATTTTGCCACTGTAGTGAGTTATATTAGAATGAAAGGTTATTATTAGATATAAGTCATCGTTTTTACTTATTTATCTTGGTTATATTGCTTAAAAGCTAAGATTTTAACAAGTTTAACAGCCATAACGGATCTGTATAATTAATACTGTTGATATTTCTTCACCATATTTAAAAATTAGGCATTTTATGACTAGGAGATGCAATTTGGTCATAATATGGCGCTTTCATACTATCGTCAATCTATGATGGCATATATAGAATGGCCGACTTAGCCGTAAGGTGTATGGCATGTAAAGAAATAAATACCATAGAATCACATAATAATAGTTACACTTTATTTGAATTATACCACGTTTATAAACACGAGTAAACCTGCGAGCAAAAGTTATAATATAACTCCCGATAACTTTCATTTTACAGTCTATCTTACATTCAATATCATTACATATCAGTACTAATAACTTATTTCTAACTATCCCATACATTATCAGTATTCAGTACCTACAATTATCCAGTAAGCCTTACCTTATAAGTAAGAGCCGGCGGGGACTGCAGCTTGGCGATTCTCTCGAACAGGGCATTGCATAGCCTTGGTATTATACCTCCTTCGGCGCCTGGAGATCCCATCATGGTGTACGACTTGCCTGACCCTGGAACAAGGAAGAGATCTTATTACGAAGGTGTTAAGGTAGATTTTACTATGATTATTTGGTGTCCTATAAGATTGGTAGATTAATGTATTCAAGGACGAATCTGTTTTAAATTTTTTGATTCCTAGTCTCTATCCATCGAAAAATGTATAGTCACTAAGTTTAACATTATATTATTGTATAAAAAGTACAATTATACAATCTGAATAATGTATCGTAATAAATCTAAAACACCAATCAAACTAGCTTTAATTCACTCCCTAAAAAACATCTAAAGCCTATATTGCCTACTCATAGTTAAGACAGTACAACATTTCATATTGTAAACACAAACCATAACAAAAAGGAACAAAAGCTTCGCTCCTTTACTAAAATCCGAAGAAAAATTAAGCAAATACCCAGATAAGGCAGAACAACGCTCCGCCGTTATCTTCGCCTACACAATTACCTTATTTAACATTTATCTCATTTTCTCTTTCGGTAAGAATAACAGTACTCAAGATAACTTTCCTCCATGATTTATAGGCAATAAGACGCAGGCAGGGAAATTAAAATAAATGGATAAAGAAACACACACGTTCTACCGAATAAGGCTTTATCTTGGGTAATGGATTCTACCTTATTCTCTGGGATTTAAAACAATGAAAGTCTAGTTCTTAACATAATCAACAAAGAGAAATTCTAGTACCTTTTCATAAAGCCTGAATGCGTATTTTTCTTTGAAATTATGACTATGAAAATTTAAGCCCATGATTACCCCGAAATCGTTAAGTTACGTACAAAAGCTGCCAATCTTTCGCCGGCCAACAATTTTATTGCAATCAACGTTAAAAGTAAAAGTTACATTAAACATTTCGAGCAGAATGCTATCCGGCACACTATACCCAAGTCTCAAAACCGGAGAAAACTAGTTTCCTAATAGACAAGACTTTTACCAATAGTTTCATGTCCTAATAGGGCCAAGGTCAGACACTATAACCGAATTAGGGAGTGCTGCGAACGGAGGACGGCAGCCGTAACGACAAATAAACATTGCTCGCGCAAACAACTTGTCTATTTGGCGAGGGGTTAACGAGATCTGTGAGAATATTTCTTATTGAACTATTCGTATAGGGATTTGCTGCTTTGGGAGACGAACAGAAGTATTTGTCTTGGTTTTACTATAGATTAGGTTATGTAAAGCGGTTAAATAGAAGGGTAGTTCTTAGTCGCCTTTTGGGTGTAGCTGAGCTACTATATGGCTTTAAACTTAATTATAATATAAACATTCCGTCTAATATACTCGTACGTACACATTTATTAAAATTAAGTATGTTGCTGTCGGCATCCTTTAAATAATCCAATTAACAAGGGGACTAGAACTTTAAATATCGCTTTTCTTGTAAGGCATTAACTGAATTTATGACAAAACTCTATATTCACATAGTTTTACTATGCGACAATATCTTACTACTATTGCATTCCAATAAGCACCTTATCCTCATTTACATTAGGTTGAAATTCACATTTCACTCTAGACTATAAAAGGGAACAGGATGACGTCAAACAAATGACAGTTCGAAAGTTTCTGTACTTTGTAAAAGAGGATATAGTTTCCAAGAAGTTTTCAGCCAATTGAGCGGGTAACAAAATATTTCACTGTCATTACAAAACAGTACACAAAGCTCCCAACTTTGAGCTTTGTGAAGAGAAACAAAGTACCTTGTTATAATAGGTATTTATTAAAAAGCCATTAGATGTTTAAACAACAAAATTAAAAGGAATTGAGCTCGACTTTCCAATGTCAACCTAAAAAATATGAAAGAATTTAATTGAAGAAAAAAATTGTAGTTCAGAACTAATTCGCTTCGTTATTTTAAAGAAATGCATCATTCAAACCTAGCCAAGTTTTATTAGAATATAAAATATCACAATTACGTCGCTTTAATGTTTTAAATTTGCTAAAATTTATAAAATAAATAAAATAATCTTCTTCCTCTCTTAGGATAGATAGAAGCAGCTCATTAAATTTCATTTACCTTCCAGACCACGACAACAGTAGGCCTGTAAATCATCCACCCCATAACGTGGAGCCACGTATCCTTTACATTCAGCCAAAATGCCTAATAGATTTCGTGATCCATAAAACCTTCGCTCGACACTACCCAAAACAGCATGGAAGCCATCTTGCAATATTTTACGTGGGTAAACAATGGCGCACGCAAGGTAAAGGAAATATTGGTAAATTATACCAATGTCTGGTGACAAAAAACACCTGATGCCTGGTTTTGTATGAGGAAATAAGTTTGGTTTCTCACGTTAGGCACATAAATTTCCTAATACATATTGTAGCCATATTTCATAGACAAATACTTGGGTCGAATAAAAAAATCTGTTCTAAATAATAATAAGTTTAATATTGATTTGTACTGCAACTAATACTCAGTAGCTCTTATTATTAAGAGCTATTGATATATTATCCCACATCAAAACTAGCTTGGAGATTAACAAAAAATCATTAACTGTATATCCATAATCACTCTACAGTTCTCATATAAAATGATTCGATAGACCAAAAACTAAGCTTTACATAACTATACGTTTCTTCAGGTCGTCTTACCGAACTCTTGAAGACAAAAACCTGACAATGGGTCGACAATTCACAACACAGTGTCTCAACAAAATGCAATTTAAACGGATGTTTTATTCAGAGGTCCCTTTGCAACCGCTTAGACGGGCAAATGTATTCACATCAAATTACTGCTTAGAGAGATACTAAGTGCTTCTATGTACTTGTGTCTTGCAGAAGTTTTAGATTATTAAACTACGTGTATAAGGCAATTCAATGCATCGGCTTTCGGAACAATAATGTCACATTTATTACCGTTAACATACTCCTAACTATCGAGTTTATAATTGCTTTAAACATAGAATTTTAGTGATAGGTCGTTAGCCCATCGTCTAACAAATTCACAAAATCACAGTATAGGAAATGTGACATGACAAGTGTCGGTAGTAGCTGGTTTCAATAGAGTTATCCGAAGTCTTTGAATTTTATCTACAAAGTTATACATTGCACTTCTTGTTTTGAAATCTTATCTTGGTCGCTTGCATTTTTACTACAAGTATGATGTAATTTTAATTGGCCCACCTTAAACACACAACATCGATTAGATAAACTTTTCACGTTCCTATCCATTTTAAGGTGTTCAGAACTCCAACATATTCCAATTAAAGGCGTGTAGCCTTTAACTCCTTGATTTGTGATAACATTGAAAGTGAGATGATGTTCCCTAAAAGTTCCATTAAGGAACTAGACATTTAACTCATACTTTATAATTAGTCGTAAAAACTAATTACGTCTTTCAAAGAATAACTTCCACCACACGAATTTTAAGTCGAAACTAGCTCAAAGTTACGTATTTACAACCTGCCTCGGCTGCAGAATTTAGAAAATTCATAACTCACAAGCCCAGAGCTCGTACTAAAAGTAAACAACATTTTTCATCTCAAATTCTTCACTGAAGTCTAAATTACAAGCATAAATTGGGCCGAGAATCCATCTCAGCCGCTATTGTGTTACGAACCTAATCTTTATAGCACTCGTATTGTAGTGTTCTCGGCTGAAGCGTCGTAAATTATTTAGCCGCGAGGGAAAGCGTAATAAAACAAAATCAAAAGCAACAAAAATACGCACTCATAAAACCAGAAAGTAGTGAAGTAGTAGATTTATAACTTCATTTGTTTACTTCATCATTAAGCCTACATACACTTATTAGCAGAAACGAAAATCACGTACAAGATATTTACTGTAAACACTACGCTTGGCAGACGACCAGGGGTTTGCAATGTTCAAATTCTAAGAATATAGCTGCAGCTTATTACCTAATTAATTCCTTTACACAATTTTTTGACACCTATCGGATAAATGATAATTTCTAACCCTATTTTGAATTAAACTTCAGATGCGTACCAACCAAAACCCATTAGATTTTTTTTTAATTCATACTTAATCAAATATCCTTCACCCTATTTAACCTAAGCCCCAACGATCTTTTATAACCTAGCTATTCTTTAGCTATCTATCTAGTCTTTTGTCATTCCGCCTAAGCATCACAAGTACGAGTACATCCTTGAAAAAGCCTTAATCATGGGAAGGCTGTGGCGTCGCTCGGAGCTGGCACTACGCCAACCTCTCAGGGTTATTGCATCAACCGCCGTCATTGTGATGTGATACATACGCGTACATGGATATTAAGAACGATGGTTTTTATTTATACATACACTAGCGACCCGCTCCGGCTTCGCACGGGTATAAAATATATAGCCTACTCCACTATTTAATGGATGTTATTATGCGTATAAACCTTCCTCTTGAATCACTCTATCTATTGAAAAAAACCGCATCAAAATCCGTTGCGTAGTTTCAAAGATTTAAGCATACAAATGGACATAGGGACGGAGAAAGTGACTTTGTTTTATACTATTTAGTGATACCTACTACTACATATACACATTGGCAAAAGGATTATATGTGGGTGAAGTGGAAGGGCTGTTACGTAGGGGCCGGCCCAATAAGGCATATGACAGTCAGATAGACTACATATTGAAAAAGGGTGACGTTAGAAGTACCTATAACCGCCGAGTGTGTGAGGTGTATAAGTGTCAATGAGCGAAAGTTGTTTGTCAGGATCGGGACTGATGGCGAACCGTGATATCTGCTTACCCCTCTACAGGGAAACAGGCGTGGTGTATGGAAAACTTACAAAAGGGTAGCTAGGGATATCAAGGATTTCCATTTGTCTAGATCCAGACAACCCCTTACACTTCATTGAAATCCATACACAGGTGGTTACAGATACTAACTATATGACTGTGATATGTCCTATTCGGCTGACCTTTACACAAACATGAATTGACATATTCGAATATATAACAAATTTGTTAATCCCCTTCGACGTAGTCAGAGCTTAAATCCCCTTTCACAACGTCAGTACCCGACGTGACATGTTATAGACACGACATTAAGATTTAACGTCGATGGCAATACTACTAACTGTATGACTGGTTACGAGCGTTCAAATACCATATAGTCCAAGAGCCAGTGAACCCTGGGAGTAACGGTCTTCCTGTAAGGTTAAAAATTTGCATACCTACAATTTATGGCATTCTAAAAGCAATAGCCATGACCTGGCAGGCGTCAGCCCTGCACGTCATCAACCCCTGTATTTTTTATACTGTTAGATAAATTAAATTTTAAAACTTGTTTCTGTAAGTTTGAAAATTTTATAGGATAAAGTTTATTTATTGTTCATCTTAAAAACAAAATGCCAGGCGATTTCAATAAGCAGAAGTACATGACAGGTGACTTAGAAAATGCACATTGATGAGGTAAAATAAACTTTATCCTGTATGATTAAAACTTTTATATGTTTTTAAGTAACCGTCTTAGAATATATATGTGCAATGCCAGGCGGTTTTGACCAGCATAAGACCTTGCCAGGCGATGGTACAGCTGCTAAGGGCGCGCGAGTGAGAGGTGTTATATGAACGCAAACATGTTTCTGTAAACTTGAAAATTTTATAGGATAAAGTTTATTTATTGTTCATCTTAAAAACAAAATGCCAGGCGATTTCAATAAGCAGAAGTACATGACAGGTGACTTAGAAAATGCACATTGATGAGGTAAAATAAACTTTATCCTGTATGATTAAAACTTTTATATGTTTTTAAGTAACCGTCTTAGAATATATATGTGCAATGCCAGGCGGTTTTGACCAGCATAAGACCTTGCCAGGCGATGGTACAGCTGCTAAGGGCGCGCGAGTGAGAGGTGTTATATGAATGCAAACATGTTTCTGTAAACTTGAAAATTTTATAGGATAAAGTTTATTTATTGTTCATCTTAAAAACAAAATGCCAGGCGATTTCAATAAGCAGAAGTACATGTCAGGTGACTTAGAAAATGCACATTGATGAGGTAAAATAAACTTTATCCTGTATGATTAAAACTTTTATATGTTTTTAAGTAACCGTCTTAGAATATATATGTGCAATGCCAGGCGGTTTTGACCAGCATAAGACCTTGCCAGGCGATGGTACAGCTGCTAAGGGCGTGCGCGTGAGAGGTGTTGCGTGAATCAGTGTTGGGCAAAATTTAACTGCAAAGCACAATTAAAAATAACAATTAATTAATTGTTAATTGTGATGTTGCAATTAACAATTATTTTATTGTTAATTGTGACGTTACAATTAACAATTAATTAATTTAATTATTATTTTAAAATTTTACTTTGCAGGTAATTAAAAGTAATATTAATTTGCAGCCTGAAATTTTATTAGAATATATAAATTTATAAATTTATTGAATTTAATTGCTAGTTTTTTTTTAATTAATTGAAAATATTAGTTTCATTTTTTAATTGTACTTTACAATTAATTTATGTTAATTTAAATAATTTAATTGTAACATCACAACTAATAGATTAATTGCAACTAAATTAATTGCAATTATATTTTAATCAAATAAGGAGATGATTAAAATTTTATTTAATTAATGCACAACACTGGCGTGAATAAACTTATATTAAATAAACGGTCTCACTCGCACTATAGGCATTCACGCAACACCTCTCACGCGCACGCCCTTAGCAGCTGTACCATCGCCTGGCAAGGTCTTATGCTGGTCAAAACCGCCTGGCATTGCACATATATATTCTAAGACGGTTACTTAAAAACATATAAAAGTTTTAATCATACAGGATAAAGTTTATTTTACCTCATCAATGTGCATTTTCTAAGTCACCTGTCATGTACTTCTGCTTATTGAAATCGCCTGGCATTTTGTTTTTAAGATGAACAATAAATAAACTTTATCCTATAAAATTTTCAAGTTTACAGAAACATGTTTGCGTTCATATAACACCTCTCACTCGCGCGCCCTTAGCAGCTGTACCATCGCCTGGCAAGGTCTTATGCTAGTCAAAACCGCCTGGCATTGCACAAATATATTCTAAGACGGTTACTTAAAAACATATAAAAGTTTTAATCATACAGGATAAAGTTTATTTTACCTCATCAATGTGCATTTTCTAAGTCACCTGTCATGTACTTCTGCTTATTGAAATCGCCTGGCATTTTGTTTTTAAGATGAACAATAAATAAACTTTATCCTATAAAATTTTCAAGTTTACAGAAACATGTTTGCGTTCATATAACACCTCTCACTCGCGCGCCCTTAGCAGCTGTACCATCGCCTGGCAAGGTCTTATGCTGGTCAAAACCGCCTGGCATTGCACATATATATTCTAAGACGGTTACTTAAAAACATATAAAAGTTTTAATCATACAGGATAAAGTTTATTTTACCTCATCAATGTGCATTTTCTAAGTCACCTGTCATGTACTTCTGCTTATTGAAATCGCCTGGCATTTTGTTTTTAATATGAACAATAAATAAACTTTATCCTATAAAATTTTCAAACTTACAGAAACAAGTTTTAAAATTTAATTTATCTAACAGTATAAAAAATACAGGGGTTGATGACGTGCAGGGCTGACGCCTGCCAGGTCATGGCTATTGCTTTTAGAATGCCATAAATTGTAGGTATGCAAATTTTTAACCTTACAGGAAGACCGTTACTCCCAGGGTTCACTGGCTCTCCAACTAATAACTATTGGCTAGATGCACGAACCTAATAATCAGAATCAATCGATAACAAAATTTTAATACAACACAATTATCGTTCACGTAATCCGTGCTGCACATATCGAGTTCAATAGCACATAATAGATAGGTCACTGGTCAACGAGTTAAGCTCATAAGCGGATTCCGTGAGCCGCTTTAAATTTCAACTTTGAGCTCAATCGGCCGAGTATTATCAGCTGACCCGGATAAATTAATGACATCGAATGTGATCCTTTGGATGGGTATATAGTCAAGGAAGGAAAGAGATTGGGTGTTGTGATGATCTTTGACCTCTTGTAGTCCACTTTTTATAAAATGGAGCATGTAATTTACACGTGAGCCGTACAAAATACATTTAATTTTTTCTTTAAAGTAAGTTTCTTCTTTTAATAACTAATACTAGGTAGCATAGCAAGACAGATATTAGATAAAGTTGTAGAGAGGAAGGCAGATATAACGGATCCCCATCTGATTCAATCCTGACAAATCACTTTCGCATCATTCACAACGATATAATTTCTTCAGTATAATTTAGTAAAGATAAATTGACGTGACAACGAGCGAGTAAGAAGCTTTACCAAATTATATAATTATCAATTTTATCATTATAATAATGTTACCTCAGCGCACCTAAAAGACAGAACTCCCCAAAACAATTAGAGCTTAATCTAATTTGTTCAGGCCTGACTCATCCCAGAAATCCAGGTCATTATAATTAAGACTTTCCAAGATCTACTTCTACGGTCAACCGCATTGTCATTTGAGAACTGGTGGGCACAGACTTGCGGTTTCCAGGGGTCAAAGTTAAAGTTTAGTGCTAAGTTTATAGCTTAATGGTACGGTGTTTATATAGTAAGTTATATTAAACACTATGTAATTTTGTTGAATGTGAAGCTTTGATCATGTTCTAATGAATTATTATTAAGTTAAATGTACACATTATCTGCAGAGTTTCTTGGCACTTCTTCTCTGCAGAGATTTTTCTTTACGAAGTGCCATTAGTTTTATTAATTTAATTTGATTTATTTTAATAATTACTGTATATTAATGGCATATTTTTTTATAAAAAATGTTTTTTTTAGACTTTCAATAAGTGATTTTATGATCCTTATATTGAATAAAAAGATTTTCATTTCATAAAGTACTAAGTTTATTGCTTAATGGTAATCTGTATCTATAGTAGGTTATATTAAAGTACTAGCACGGAACAGTTTCTTTGTGTTGGTCCAGGATTGAGTAAGAATATAACTAGTGATCTCTTCCGGACAAACCATTAAAAACTTATAACATTATCATTATGTATCATTTTAAGACGATACGCTTGTCTAAGCAATATACATTACTTTCTTACACGTTTTATTTTACAGAAAATAAATGTCTCAAAACAATGAAGAAGAATTTCATCTGCTTCCTACGATACTACAGTTAGAAGAACCAAAATAAACTTGTAACTATATCCTTATGAAATGGATTCGGGAGTATTCCCGATAAATTATATACCTTTATTTTAATACTCCTAAGAACATCACGGGACAATATTGCTATAGTATTACTAGAATATAGGTCAATACCCAATACTTCCGATAGCAGCTCACTTCTCCCAAAGGGATTTAATAAATTGTTATTTACTTTCTCATTCCATAATATCAACTGGGTCATAGCGTCATTAATATTGGAACTTGTTGCACAAAGGAAATTATAACTTAACTTGTTTTACTTTACTATATTGAAGTAGGCAGTAGTCGCAGACCTCAATTATTACGATACTAACATAATACATTTAGATAATACATACATTTACGCCTCTGCGTCCCTAACAGGATAGGAAGAGACTATCAGCCACCTTGAATGATACTGTCAAATATCTCTTGCTTCACTTACGCCCTTTAACCTTATAAGCTCTTAAATTCTCGTGTACTTCTAAATGACGTGTAGATAACTTATCAACAATATTGTTTTGTCAGTACATCATAAACGATATAAAAAATATAAAGATTTACACTTAAATATCGTGAAACAATGACCACAGCTTAACTTCACTATTCCGAGAGCAAAATGCAAACGAAACAGCAATTTAATACCGCAATAAATAAGAGAGGAAGGAAACAAAACAAATCTCGCGTCTAGTGATGTGATTAACTGCCCACAAACGAGCTATTTAACGTTAAGAAAAAATGTTAAAACGACTTTTTAATACACTCTTTGTAATATACTATTAGAAGAGAGGGAGAGAGAAAGCACTTAATTATTTTGTATCGTGCATAGTATATGGCATTGTTTTAATAGGTGTATGAGTGTCATAGAATCGAAATTGGTTTGTCATGATCACTTTGTATCACAAATACTATGCTATTACCAGCATTTCTTCGTGGTTTGCTGTTACAGTGGAATCAATTTGTATATTGGACTGGCAAGCATCACAAAAGATATAAAAAGAGGGTGTATTTATGTACATTTTCACATTAATTTTCAAATATATTCATTTATTTTGTAATATAAAATAACGTAATATACTTATTTTTTCTGTAAGATATATTAACGTAATATATGTACTCATCTTAAATATACCCATAAAGCACGTGTTAATTCATACAAACTCAAACCTTACTTATAAGCCGAGTATCGAAACACAACTCCCATCTCTATTTTCGTTCATAAATCTATTGTACGCGATCCTGATGTAAGTTAACCGCCTACTGGCTCTTGTGGATTTATTGAGACATGTCAATTAGTGGTCGAGGGTAAACTTATCGATATTCCGAGCTGCATGTAGCTAGTGAATCGATCTTTGTAACTGCCCCTTCCTGTTTCGATCCTATGACTTTATATGAACATAAATTTGGTTTCCGTGTATGGTTTGTACTAAGATTTACGTACAAATCTATTTGATATTTTGTACATACATTTTCCAAAAGACATTTTTACCTAAATTTAAATACAAAAACAATTATAGTTATTTTTAAACACTCGCGATTTATACTCATTTTATTAATTATGTGCTTGCTAGCTAGTCTTCCCGCGACCACGGCTTATGCAACTGAGTCGAAACGTCGGGCAAAATAAAGGTAATCACTTATCTTTATAAATTTATCGTGATTTGACCCGGTCTCACATAAAAACAATCATTTTCGCCACCATTAACCCTTGCCGTGTATTCAGAGGTTAGAGCGTGTCCACCTTGTACCATCTTGTAGCCAGATAGTAAGTTACTTAATGTAATAGGTGGTAAACAATGTAGTTATTTACATACATTCAAATATGTTAGAAACTTGAAACAACTAAAATACACTTCTAATGTCGTATTAGAATTATATTTTTTGTTACACAAACACTAAAATGTCTTAGTTCCATGTCTCTAGGGAATATAATAACAGTCTAATTAATGAAAATATGGCCGCTCAGTCATAACTCCACCATTTACGAGTATACGCTAGAACCCTAGTTTCAGACGGATAATCTAGACTTAGAGCCGTCAAGAACTTGATCTTTGTGGCTGACACAAGTAATGAGTCTCTGTAGGAACATGCGCTGAACTTACAAGTCTGTTATTATCATTCCCTTGGAGTTTCCAACTATCATGTAACATACTTGCGTTATATGCCACGTCACATAGATTTTCCTGTAGAAGGCAGAGATTACGGGTCCTCGTTTTTTTTTTCACTTTTGGTAAATATTACACATTTTTGACAACTATAAATACAAATTTTGATAGTTAACTTTATGGTATACTCTGTGTTTCCTATTAATTATTGCATCTTTCGTCTATTTCTTAACATCCATCCGCATAACATTACCAAACGATAGAAGCATGCCCTTTATTCCTATATAGTAAATACGTTAAGTTTGCCACTACAACTGGCCCTTATCTGTATTCCCTATTATATTATGTAAAGTATGTATATGACCTAGTATAAGCAGACCTTTCTAGTGTCTACTAGGCTAGTGTCAATGAGGTGATTGATCACTGCGAGGTGTATGAGAAATTGCTTGGAAGTATTTTAGACACTATGTCGATGCCTAGAATGAAATTATGATGAAGTGGGTAATGAAGGTAATAGAACATCAGGGACCGTACAGAGATTGGACATTAGGGTTATTAGAGGTTTAGTTACCACTACGAACTGTACTTTGACATAATCATTTACCAACTAGTCAGTTACAAACGCTTTTTACAAACACTGCCATAAACATCCATAAGACATTTACTAACCCATTCATTAAAGGGAAACCATTTATTTTAGATGTAGGAACAGAAAATGTATTCAATATATTTAAAAGGATTATCAAGAAGCAGACACTTTGGCTTGACATTTGTACGACATTTCTCCTAACGAAAAGTGACGCTTAATAGAACGTTACTCAATTATTTTGTGTTAGAGATCCCGCCACATAAGGTGGCAGTTGGAGGCGTCGCCACAGTCGCGTAATTCAGTGTTACCAGTAAACACGCCAAAACTAGCACTCACTGTGCCATACGGCTCGATACATTATAGGTTTCATTTGTAACGGTCTTTGGTTGCAGAGCTATAAACTCAAATAAAACAAATTAATATATCAAAGTCAAAATATGTTTATTAAACTATTTCAAACATGATTAATAATTAACGGGACTTATCCTTCTTATTATATATTACATATATTATGTGTTCCTTCACTCTGTCCGCAATAGACCGTTTAGTGTGTTCGACGTAGGATTTCCCACAGCTGCAATCAATCTTATACACACCCTTATATCTTATATCATGAGTATAAATCGCGAATCTCTTAAAACTATTATTTCAAACATGGCACTGAGCATTGTCTTTACATATTTTTTACCGAGGTTAGATCAGCGGAGACCCTAGCTTGGAGAAGAACTAACAAGAAACTCCGGAAATCAATTTATTATAATCACCCTTAACAAACATAAAAATTACAAAGAGTGGGCAAAAAACACAACGCTGGTAATACTAAATTTACCTTTCATACAAAATAACACGCAATGGCGGTAACGTCAAATTTAGTTCCAAGTTTGGCTACTGCCACCTTATGTGGCGGGATCTCTACCGAGAAATGATGCCAACATAATTTTATTAGGGAAAAGGCAAATCAAATCAAATACATATAACATGATGATTAATAACAAACGGGACTTATAGCGTATGTTTTTTTCCCGTCCCGTCCCGTTTGTTATTAATCATGAGTATAAATCGCGAATCTCTTAAAACTATATAACATGATGTTAGATAGATGCTAAACTGGTGACTAAATCTAGTATATGGATCAGTAACAAAACCTAACTAACCTACTCGGTTCGATAATCTTATAGTAGTAGCTAAAAACCATTATTTCTAATGTCCTGAATGTCCCGTCAAGAAAATATTAACACGACTAACTTTTTCTCACAAGCCACACGTTTTAAAATTATATCTGCACTAACTACTAAGGGCGGAAGCATGTTATAAGATACAAAAAGGCATACAATGACATTGCTATATGCCTGTTATCCGTACATGTAGAAAGATCCTATTTTTAGTACTCTGGAATCGACTGCAAGTATTAAAGAATGTTTTACGATTTGGGTCTCTCCCGGGGACCCATTTAGGCATTCCCCGGTCACGGCTATCGGCAAACGATGTCAATTAAGTGACCTTTTATTTGGCAATCGTCCTTCTGGATTGCCAGGAACTCCATTTTGGAAACATTTCATTTGTTCTGTGAAAGACTTGAGAGTGGTTTTACTAGTTACATTAAAAGCTACTATTGAGTGTCGTTCCCAGAAGTGTTTTAATTAGTAAGAGTTTATATACATAGTTCATAAATATGGTTATTTGTCTAATAATGGAACTGTTTTCAAACTTGTCTAAGTATAGAAAGTTTAGTTACATGTCTAGATTTGTTATAAACCATGTTTCTTTCTAACATAAGTTACATGCATCTAAGGGATGCTTTGACTGTTTCGCATAAACCTTAAAAGTCACTAACACAGAGTAAACAAATTTCCATGAACACTTATGAACAAAGAGTAATTTAGTGTGAGTATATGTATTCATCTACTTGGTGTATTAATATTTAATAACTCTATAATCGAATACAGGTGTACGTAGTACAAAGAACAGAAGAGTTTGTATGTGGAGGTTATTGGTTGTGAGTGAAGCAAGAGAGATTTGTCAGGATCGTTCCAGGTGGCGTTCGATAGTCTCTGTCTAACCCGTAAGGGACGTAAAGGCATGAATATGAGTAACTCTCTAATCTACTACCAGTTATCTAATGCATATAGCGAGTAGGTCAAAGGTACTAATATGCATACTTCTGCACACCGGAACAAGTCCAGCGAACTGGGTCTTGAGTGACGTTTCTGGGTCGAAGATTCGCTGCAGCCAAGCCCACACAAAAGGCACTAGTTCCACAACAAAATGTTTTGTAATAACTGCATGCAGTTTTCAACTCTTGTTTAGCATTCGATATACTCGTTCATAGTTAATACATACATATATTCACGAGTCTACGTCTTCAACGGGATAGGAAGAGTCTAACTAGCGATCGCCCATTGAAAAGATGTTGACCTATCTCTCTTCCTTCACTCACACTCATTAACCTCATACATGCTCTTCTATTCTTTACACTACGTACGTGTTTGTAGTTCAGTTTTGAAAAAACTATATTCAGTCAAACATATATATGGTTCCCACAGCATAATTGATTGTTTCTTACCCTTCAAGGTTGAATGAATGCAATAGTGGATATATTTATATAGAGCATTAAGAAATGTCTTCCAAATTACTGACATACAGGATTGATTTTTAATAACAAAAGCTTGATCTAAATATTTTGTAGCTCATAAGATGTTCTACTCGTATCATCGTATCGTACTCGTATGTTGTGTATTTATTGCTTATGTATTTATTTTTATCTAGTCGGAATTGAAAATTACATCACAATACTAAACGATCTAGTTCGAAATAACTCAATATAGTATTGAAACAAAGACATCGCAGTCTAGACAAGACCTAAAGTTTTAACATCGAACTGCACTTAAGACTAGTTACTGCATAGTTGAAATTGTCTATTCTCTATCCCCATTCTACCATTAAAAAACGAAATAACATCCGTAATAATACTATTCAGAACAACAAATAAAAGTTTGGTTCGCCTATAAATGATTTGAAACAAGTTTAAGAACATGTACGTGTTGAAAAAGTTGACGTTAGAAGATGTTACCTGTATCTGTTGATGTGTGAGGATATTAATAAAGCGAAATCGGTTTCCCATGCTAGTCCCACATGTAAAAAGGATCCTAACTAACTGCCGTTCTTCCCGGCATGTCATAGGAGGTGAGTAACGGACTAGGAGTAAATAGAGTCTATTGGGCGATAGGCCAGTAACCTATCACCAATGTACCATTATGACATCACAACCCCGATATTTATGCTTAAAAAATCTTCGATGTTCTGTCCACCTCGAAAGGGATTACAGGACGTGAATGTATATGTATGTATGAGCGGTATACGAGAATGAGAACAAAATAGAAATTCGATCTCTTATTTTCATTTAAATCTAGATGCCACTCTAGAGTAGTGAACTTTTAATTGAAACCATCATGAAAAAACAATTACTATGACTTTAGAATAAAGGAGTAATAAATTCATAAGTAGTATTCAAAAATGTTTCGCATACAATTTTTTCTTCATTCTAATACTCTTTTCTTATAACTATAAATCTTTTGCAATTATTTAACACTTAGGCACAAAAATCGTACCCTGAGGGAAAGCTTAGTTGTTTTAGGATAGGTCTGGACTTTCGAGAAGGATTAGGCTAATCTTCCTTAGGCCTTAGGGTCGCAAATGGTTTGGAGGAGAATAGGAACTGTGTTCTCTCGAGATTAATATTGGACCTTATGATATAAGGTTCTATATTATGTACGAGTATCTGTTCATTTCAAGATATCTTTGATATACTGTTTTATCAATTTATTAGTTAAATACTTTAAACTGACGATACTTAGTTACACAGTAACAAAATATACACATTCATCTTTAATTTTAGGTAGACGAAACTTCGGAGACACGAAATTATCTCCTAGGTAAGTTTATAGCATGAATGAGGCTGTAATGTTCTATGGAACATTAGTGACAGGTTGCCAAACTATCGTTCGGCAGATTGCTTGCCCCCTCGAAGACCCCTAGTCCCTTAGTCGCCTCTTACGGCATATTTGGAAGAACGGATGTTAGTTATTATTATTTTAAGTCCCAGCTAGCACTAAAACTAATAAACATTTACGCTTTCAGTACTTCCCTACACGATCTTAAATAACTTTACACATAAAATTACTCATGAAGTTCCGAACTTCAGTTCACACGCCGTTTAGAGGAAATTAAACTCTGTACGTTCAGTTCAAAATTAATTTAAATTCCTCAACAAACTAACACACTGGTGAAAATATAGCACCTAAAACACAACGAATTTCTCTATGACTATTGTCATCATACTTAACGATATATTTCATTAAATTACTATCATTTAATACGCAAAAAGGTATAAAACTTTATGTGGTACGTGATTTATGTCCAGATCAAATCAGTTTTTCACCAGACTTAGAACAATTACTGCCTATAACCGATCAAGCTAGGTATTTTATGTGAGTTTGTGTGTGTATGTGTACCATATTCTATAGTTATAATCACTGCATCTGGGATGTAACTATAGACATAATCTCATTACAGAGGATTAGACAGAGATCATCCCCCTTTCTCGATGTCTCGATCGCAACAAATCGCTTTCGCTTCACTGTCATCCATACACACCTACACTCTCATTATGTAAACTAAGACGCATAGACCTCTCAAAGCTTGATATAGCACACGTAAATGAAACGTAAATGAGGGAACACTTAACACTAATTAAGACGAGATATTAACATTCAACAGAGGTGAGGAATTAACGAGAAGCACCCCAGTCACCAATTTGAATAGTTGTTGGTGCCAAATATTTTCTTTGAAACGGAAGTACTTTTATCTCTTAAATCGAAAGCAAAAATGTTTACCTTGTGATTATATACTAATACACAGACATATATAAATACAAACATGTCAAGCCCATTCTTTATATCACGATTATTATGTGTGTATCTGGTAGTCACCCGAAAAATTCTGAAAAGTTCCGGTTTCTATATTCACTTACAGTGAACGCCGGCACATAGTATGGGTAGTTCCCATTTGTTCTATGGAACTGTGACGTAATATAACTGTCGCCACTTTTTCTTCCCTTTAGTTCTATGATAGGACTATTGGAAATAAAAATGGCCCAATAGTTCTATAGAACAATTATGACAAGTTTTTGTAATGATCGTGGTGCTTTAAATTAAATATCCTTGGTTGCCATGGATTGAATAATGCACTTTGCTTTAGTTACTGCATCGCCATATAGTATTTCCAGATTTGTATGTTATTTGCTTGTAATATTCATGCTTATTGAGCTCCATAACGATTCCACGCCCTCTTCTAATTAATAATATTTGCTCAAATGTATGATTACCTATAATTCCAGTCATTTCCGGAGAATTTAATTTGAATTAATGAACAAATCTAAGTTGAAATCAAAGTCTTGCTTGCTTGCTACAGATAAAAAATATGAATGTATATTTCAATAATGACAAATACTTTTCAAGTACGAAGACAATAATACATAAATATAGTAAAATAAACCTTTACTGTTCTATTGTTGTCCTATAGAACTATTGGGCTATTTTTATTTCCAATAGTCCTATCATAGAACTAAAGGGAAGAAAAAGTGGCGACAGTTATATTACGTCACAGTTCCATAGAACAAATGGGAACTACCGCATAGTATCACGTTACATTGTATATGGTGTACATTAGGTTGAATGTGACGATACATGGCACGGACACGCAATTACAGGAATTGATACAAACTTGTGACTATCAAATCATTATAAGCCATTATGTAACTTCATCAATGATATAACTGTACTATTATGTTATTAATAAATGTCAAATAGTCAATTAAACCAAT
Organism: Leucoptera coffeella; assembly: GCA_030578115.1. Lineage (NCBI taxonomy): Eukaryota > Metazoa > Arthropoda > Insecta > Lepidoptera > Lyonetiidae > Leucoptera > Leucoptera coffeella. The sequence goes on along the minus strand of JAMBLF010000150.1, from coordinate 23,616 downwards.
AAATATTCATACCCCTCTCAATCTGAACATGTAACACGAAGGCTTTAGACCCTTATTCTTCACTGGATTACTTGTCACAGAGGTGTGATTACAACAGATAGTATGCAGCAGATATATTAGATTTGCGTAGACCTTTTCTTTACAAATACAAAAGTATTTTCATTGTATTGAAAATCTTCACACCAATAAAACATCACAGCTGTCGTATACAATGTCAATACACACTACTCTACATATAATTACTAACAATAAATATAACACAACGGCGAATATTGAGTAAGCACTCTGCATAAGGAATGTAAGCACTATTAAACCGAAAAATATCAATCAGGAGCCAACAGCGGCATATCTAGTTAAATTTTACCTCTGTGCAACACTGAAACTTCAGGCTAAACGATGCCTTGTTTTAATTAAGGAGCGCTGAAGGCTAAGGAGAAAGCCTGAGATTATATATACATGAGCGTACTTACATCCTACGTGTATATTAAGAAGGGGATTGTTAGTGAAATTGGTCTAAATGAGGGAAGGGAGTGGCACAAAACGTGTTATAAGGTATATAATTCAGTTATTAGGATATTTGTAGATCCTACTGAATATGCAAGCCTTTGAACGATGGGTTAGCGAATGTTCTTCAATTGCTTAACTATTTCGACTTGCGAAATGTAATTGAAGCTTTACTACACATTGGATTACATACGATAATCCTTATAAAAATTAAATATATTTTATATAGATAATTAGTCCTGTAGTTGCGTTTTAATTATAAAAATTTAATTAATAAATCAGCTCTATATGAACATATCTTCATGGAAACATATAATGTTTTGGTCACACATGGAATTAATATAACATTCAATATTGCTCTAATACATCCAAGATATAAATATAACTTGCTCTCTTACATTTCAGCAAACAGGAACGTGCTTTTGCATCCAAACTATCCTGAAATTCCAATCTGAAATCCATCTACGTGATAGAATTTTTAATATACTAACCTACGGACTCTTAGCTAGCGTATATAGAAAATGGAATGTTTTTAAGTTTTTCCTTTAACCGTTTATGATGTGGATGAGTGATAATTCCACTCATATTATATTTGTTAATAACATAGAAATAAAAACATAACAAATATCATCTGTTAAAAGAATAGTAACATGTAAAATCATAAGTCGTTAAAATGAACTACTACGACGAATTTCAGCTTGATTAATAGTGACTTTGTTTAGATACTACGAAGCTTCCGTTTTCACCTTAATACGCATTATCTTCAAACGCAACATCTGTAATCATGTAGATACACAGTAAATATATATGTAGAGAGGTGTATAACGATTTACGATTTTGAAAAGGTATGAAGATTTTATTTACTACTAACTACATTATATACTCCGAACACGAAATTCAATTCATCACGAAATCTTTTAACCAAATACACAAACTGAAAACGCACGACCATTCCACTAATAAATTCCCCTACAGCATTTCATTACAATTCACGCGCAATCAAAAATTCACGACATACATACGCTGGCTGTTCCAAAACGCTGTAGTACGCAGCTTTGTTTTGACTAACTACTGGCAGTTTTGGCAAAACCCTCTTAGTTAGCCGCCAAAAGAGACAATGAATTCCAGCAGGGCATTGCACTATACAAGAACCATGGAAGAGTTTCTACTTCGGCCAATTTTATATTAGCTTATAGAACTGGCTATGGAGACAGAAATCTTTTCTTGTTTACGACGCTGGACCAAATTGGCATTGAGTAGAGAATCGATGGCGAGACTGCTTCTGTTTTCCTGTTTGCAAACATTTGCTTTTGGCTAACGTTCTATAAATATACATGTTTTTTCGTAATCCTCTTAGGAGTAGTAAGATGAAAAAGTTGGAAAGAACCTTTAAAACATTAGACTCTTTTTGGATATTAATATACAGGAAATAAAGGAATATTTAAGGAACGCAATAAATAAAAAAACCTATAACAAAAAAAAACCACAACGCTTTCATGGCCATAAACCCTGGGTTATTTATATTATATATGTTGGGTCGTCAGAGTTTTGGGTATCCATCTCCGCAATCGCGGAGATATTAATCCTCCTCGAGCCACCTCGAGGCCATTAATCCGAGAAAAAGGCAACAAAGCAAAGACATCGAGTACCAGACAAGTAAGAAACTTTATATACGCTCATATCTTTCTTAAAAGAGATTAATACAGGTGGTTGATAATGACATTGGAAAACCACTAAAAGATAACACATGATTCCATTACGTGTTTATGATTTCCAGGAAGTGTGTGATTAGATTGTTTATAAATAAACTCTGTTAATATGTAGAAAAAAGAAATTATATCTTAGACAAATACGTTAGAGTGAAAGAGTAAATGAATATATACTAATCCAAACAATTACCACAACCCCATAAAATAAATGATAGCTGTAGTTAGTTGCAGCAAAAAAATAATTAAATATTATATTTGTAACTCTCGAAATATGTTTCCTGATTACACATACCTCCGGAATATTTATATAATATTTCCTATAACTACCAGGTGTTTCTCCCATCCCATACATATTTTTCCAAACATAAACTCTCTCCCTAGGGTAATAATTTATACATTAGAAAACATTTCCCTAGCGATGATTGATCAAACGGTTTCGACGAAACAAAATACGAGGAGTATTCATGATGGTTCATCACTTTTTCCTTTTCGGTGGTTAGTTTTTTGCTCAGCAATTATAGTGAATCGATGAAATATTAAGGTTCAATAAAGCTTAATAATCCTTTATGGAACGTAGTAAATCTCATGATCCACAAATAGGTGATATACTTTCTGAAGAAGAATACTTAGAAATACATTTGAATCACTGAGTTTTGATGTCAATGAATATACGAATAAGTCAGCTATCAAAATGACTCTTCAAAATGTCTCCCTACATTTCTATAAGAAAATGTTTGCTACATATACCTATGCATCTATAGTTATAAAACGTATACTATCAACATACCAGTCTGTCCATACGCAAAGATGCAGGCATTGTACCCGTCGAAGGCATTGTCCAATATGTCTTGGCCGAGACATTCGAACACTGTCTTCTGGGAAGCAAACTTCGGCAGATCCGGATCGAGAGAGTAGAAGCAGTGATCGAATGCGAACGTCTTCGGTTGTTTTCTGTAACAATAGAAGGTCTTATTAGTATAGTTACTTAAGTAATTTAATCCTTTTTAGTGTGGAGACGGTTTAGGAAACAAAATAGCACATCCGTCAACTTTACATTAACTCTGTAGTAGAACATATGCACAGTATAATCGAATTTAACATATTCCTTTAAGACACAATAGATACCACCTTCAAATTGCGACTAGGTTCAACAATAAGTTGTGACTATATGGTTAAAAGCTGTATAATATAACCATACACCTTTTACTCTCCCTTTTCCACGTAACTATATGACTTAATTTTTTCAGCACTTGTAAATACGTCTTTAATCGATCATTTTTATACACACATATTTTTAAAATCAAATCAGATTCCAGTAGAAAGATTGGAAGCAATTTATCTCGAGAGCTCCGTGTTAATAGCAAGTTCAAGTGGCAGTGTGTGACAGAAAGCAATTTCGGTAATAGTCACCAACGCGACGGAACGACGGAATTTCCGGATGAATATTCCAATTTAATGTTTTCTACATACATTCGAGGCGGCTCCCGTTTAACTTCAGTAGTGTGGTTATTGATTTAGAGATTACTTAGAAGACTAAGGTCTCTAGATATAGATAAATACATGAAGACGAAGCATACTCTTTTGAGGTAGCCCGAGGACAGTAACATCTATCCGAACATTGTAATTGTTTGTGACTGGAAATCTTTCCCTGTCATTGAATATCGCATATTTTGAGAAATACATACATACACATCACGCTTGATTCCCAGTAGAGATGTAGGCAGAGATAACGGACCCCCATCTGTCCCGATCCTGTCAAAGCACTTTCGCTTCATTGACACTCATACATCTCCGCATTAAAATTATTAATCGTTTGAGAAAATTACGTTTTTTTTCATAGAACTGATGCATTTCGCGCACATTAGATATAGTACGTTCATACGTACTTTGGAAACAAATTAACAACATCATTTGAAAATACAAACCACCGTTCAGCCGTATTTATTTCAGTAAAACATTACAATTTTATTGCCTACCCAATGAATAAGATTCGAAGTAAACATTATGGGAGAATCAAACGACTTTGAAAGAGAGAAGTTTACTTCACTTTGATCGTTTCGATTTTATTATGTCGTTCATTGGAAGAGAAATAAAAGAGTGTGTATAAACCAAGTTATACGTCATTTTACAACTATGCTTGTGTTAATCAACATTTATATATAAAAGTCGTGCTCTTATCTCTTTAAAGACTTGGAATATAAGTCACAGGGAGGGTTCCTTTATTCCTTACACACATACATACACATTACGCCCGACTCTCTAAACAGAGAAATGTAGAAATCAAGTATAGTTACACATCTTTCCCAATTCCTTAAACACATACATACACATCATGCCCGGCTCCTCAAAGAGCAGAAATCAAGGATAACAATATTTCCCGATCCTAGCAAACCATTTTCATCCATATATTCTTCATTGACATCCAGACACAATCTCATTACTTTGAACCCTATCTTGAGAAACATATTTTGCTATTATACATAAGATGTAATCTGAAAGTACTTAAGGGATTTAGTAAAATAAAAAATAAAAGACTGTAACCGCGATAAAATCCGTTACACATCTTCGGTACATCATTAAATGGTACGACCTATCCATATTAATCATAACTTTCCTACAATAAAAACACAATAAATTCCGTCGTTGAGTAATTCATTCGTCTGATAAGTGACAAGTGTTGTTGCGAGACAAAGATAGATTATTTCCACACATAGATTCATTACTAAAAGTCTAGATAACTAGTACTGTATGCATTTACGACCTGTCTCTGTTATTTCGACGTAGTTAAACGAACTATGAAGGTACATAAATATGCTTTTACTACCACAGAATGTCTCATTTAGATGGTTCGCATAGCAAAACTTATTTCGGAGCGATATATGAGGTTAAGAAACTTTAAACGTGAAAATACGTTATACTATACTATTGAAAAAGTTCAACCAAAAACTACGTAATTTTAAAAAGAAGAAAATGTGAGGTTACTATAAGTACCCATTGGAGTACAGGGATGTGCAGATAAGTTAGGGGTTAGTTATATCTATCTACTGCATTCCGTCCTTAATAAAACCTGGTATTGTATGTAAATATATTCTTCTCATCTAGGAAGGTTTGAAGATGTAAAATAAAAAAAACCCTAAAATCTAATTCCTTATCCAAATTTACAACGTGTAGAAACATCTCAACTTCGGTCCTAGCTCATTCTTATCATCATCATTAACCCCACAATACCTAAACTAAACTCTAGTAAATATTTTTTCAGCCAGGCACTACTCCGCTGTTGCCTTAATGGAATTGAATTACCATTTCGTGCGAGTTTGCATTTATGAAGCGTCACGTTGGGAATTCGTAGCACTTTTTTGCGTTGGCATAACATACTCGTACATACCTTTCGAAATAACTTCATACTTACAGGCCAACGATACAGTGGAAAGAAACTTTTGAAAATTTGGTAGAATTGTAGTAGAATCAGTGATTAAAGTCTCTTGACTATTCAAAGAGGCATATAAGCGTAAGCTTTTTTTCTATCACGCACTGACATAGCGGTAATATTTTAATTTATAATATACACCCATATTACGTACATTAATTACATTACAGTACACACTTTGTTACCATCCGTTCTTTGTTACGTACATCATCTATTGTAGAATTCGGTCAAGATATTAAATCTTATATTATATATATTCATAATACTAAGACACCTTTTCTACATATACCTATAACTTTATCATACAAACACACCTACAAATCCGTTAACAAACAAAGCCATCGAACAACCCGAACCAGAGCTCTTACGTCCTAAAAAGAACAGACCTTAATGGCTAGAACATTACAAACATTTGTCTTCGCAAATACCGCTGAAAGGGTAACATGTATTCTGTCACAAAGGCTGTGTTAGACGATGCGTCTTTTGGTCACAAGCCAAGAAGTCAGAAAGACCCGAGAAATTGGGAGCAGGGACCGAGGGAAGTTACTTTGATTTTCGTGTATTTCCTTAGATATCTTTGTTATGTTTGTACTAACTTGATTATTATGAATCCGTAACATTGTTTGCAGTTGATGGTTACAATGCATGTGACGAATAAGTTTTAGTTATATTACATAATAAGTAATAACATTTACAAATGTTCTATGAATGATAACTATGTAGTAGTTAATTAATATTAGTTGTCTGTAATGAGTAATAATTGCATTCACAAAACTTAAGTATATAAAAATTTGTATAGGTATAATTAAGATAAAGGAGAATTCTATCGTTACATAAAACGCCCAACGCCCCTAAACCAATAGAAAAAATATCTCTACCATTAAAACTTATAGCACCGTTCAAAACCCAAGTCGCACTTCAAAGTACTAGACTTTAGAATCACCTCGGCAGATTACATTGACATTCGGCACAGAACGAGAGAGTCAGATGGAACGAAAAGGGGAAAAACTTTGTCCATTCACGCGATATGGAAGTTGGTTATTACTTCGACAGGTATGTTAGGGTATCCGACAACTAAGCGCTGGCAAAATGTAATATCAGACCCTTTGCAACGGGTATTATGTTGTCATAGTGGGTGAGTTATGCTAAGATCCTGCGAAATTACTTTCGACTGGAGCAGCGTGAGAATGTAAGATAGAAAAATTGTACGAGATACATATACGAGTAGGTATGTTCGAGTCTGGCCGTAGTTCAGTAATTGTGTGAGCTAAAATTCTAACTTTTTGCAAATTGTCTGCTTATTAAAATGTGCATTGCACACATACACATTTATATCTATAAAAAATATAATTTCCTTCATATTATGGTTGTTGTTGGGAACAAAGTTTAGGATTTTATTTGAAAGAATTTAAGGCTAATAATGGACTGGTTATTTTCTGTAATATCTTAAAGCTATCGTCGTAAAAATTCCTTATCTCCTAAACATTAGGAGTTTTGGCAACGATAGCTTTAATATATTACAAAAAATAGCCAGTTCCAATTAGCCTTAACTGTTTCAAAGAAGAAAGCAAGCCTATTACATTCTATTCAAGCCCCATGCAACACGAGACACTAGCAAAATACCCAAACAAACACAAAAACACCAAAAGACTGCCTTTGCGCAAACCCGCTTTCTAATGACAGATTACGCCGTAAATTACAAGGCGGAGATTTCGTCAAAATCAACGCGTGACAACTCGTTACCGTAACGAGCTCCCCGGTGGATGCCAGTCCCATTTGTCAACAAGTCACTGTTCATACCCGTCGGCTTGGAACAGAACACTTTCGCTACTGCCCTACTTGGGTATAGACTACTTGGTCTAATTTCGAACCGAAGTAATCGATTCGGACGGCCACAGATTATCTAACTAATGTTTACCCATTTTTCCGATTTGGTTCAGGTCAAATATTAGTTTGCGGAAGTGTACTGAATGCTTAATGGTTTACAACAAATTTGTTCACGACAACAGTTGATTGCATCGTTTACTCTTTATCTTCAAATAGCTCTAGTAAGTAATTCGCTTTATTCTTAGACCTTAGCTTAAATTTAAGATCTCGATTGTCAAAAATTATACGGTGGGGGAAAACATCGTGAGAAAACCTACCTGTTCGTCGAATAGGTAATAGTTAGTGCATGTAAGTGGTGACATGGCTGACCACCTGTCACATTGAGTACTGACTATCTGGTCAACACGTGGGTTCGAGGTGTCCATAGAATTACTACCTTCGCAATTGCGGAGATGGAAACCTGATCTCTGACTACCCCGCAAGGTTTAATGGTCGTGAATGCGTTTGTCTTTTTTTGTTTTAATTTATTCACAAAACTCGGTTCCTATAACTTTTGCAGCCCATTTAAGTTAACCTCACAATTTTACCAACCATCCATTCCATCATTTATCACAATATAATTATAGCATTTTAAATATATAAACTTGTAGACAAGCAATCACAAAATCTAGCCGTACTCAATCGCTAGATTTCCTCGGCACTGTCTCGTGTTAATGTCTCGTCCTACCCAAAGAATGCCGTTGGCAACATGTCAGACCAATCGATTCGTCAACACAATACGAAGGCATGTATGTGACCAACAAAGGGCATTGCCTTTGGACTAGGAACGTGGTATACAAAACTGGGTATACAACGCTCACTTATAGACGATTAATTGGACTGATGGCTGGAATAATTGGACGGTTTTATGGATATTGCTTTTGGTTACTATGTGATGAGTTGACGTTGTTTTGAGTATAATACTTTGATATGTTAAAAGTAAGGGAGTGACAGCAGAAATTATGACTGACAGAAGAGAATGGAAGCGAGAAAGATGTTGTTCCGACCACAACTAGTCGGGTTAAAGACAGAGAGATGATATTGATATTTTAAGTACTGAATAATATAAATAAATGACACAATTTTATAACTTAATGAAATGAATAATCTCTATATATTTCAGTAGTCGTTCCCTGCTTACAAACAATAAAAACAATAGATGAGGTTTGCTTCAGAAAAAATCAATTAAAACTAGTACATTATTATGTATATTATCTATCATTAATATAAATACTCTGAATATTAGGTTATACATTGCTCATCTAATTTCGAATGAAAAACAATCAATACAACAATCGTCACTAAAAGTACGTATTCGTTTCGAACATACTAGAAAGTGTTAAACAAACCTTTCAACCCACGCTTACAATTATATTTCAGTGGGCACTTTTTACGTTACAATAACGTAGAAGAGGAAAGAGCGGTGTGTAAACAAAACGTACACAAAAATAGTTGAATACAAAAATAAACTACACAATTGAGTACCAATGTTCAACGCAAGTTTTGCATACAGTTTGTTAGACTAAAGGTCACCCTGAAATAGCTGGTTGCTGGCATTTTGAATTTTTGATAAATCAGCCTCTCCCAGATATCGAGTACACGAAAAGGAGCCTTATTGCCCATAATTTAGGTCTATTTTGTAAATACGAGACTACACTGTCAACTTCTATATACGTACATGAAACTCAATTTGAGCAAGCTTCGTGGTTTTCTTAGACTACCAGAATTGCATGTGACTGTTTTGTTGTAAATTCTACCACTTTCATGTAACTTGAGGGATTCTCAGTTGAAACACAACGGACATCGATGTCAAATAAAATGGTTTATAGGGAAAGTCAATTAAGTTTAAGCTCTTCACGTTTCGCTGCCAACTACATATACATTTACGTCTTAAGCCCTTTCGGGGTGGAGAGACAGAGATATAAATAACGAGGAATAATTTTATTATTAAAATACTCAGTATTAAGCTTAGTATGACTATGTATTAGAAAAAACTGCATAAACGTTTGTTTGTAAGTAAGTGTAGAAAACAAGAGGCAAAGTGACAAACATTAATTTCCATACTGTCACAAATAACGAGACGACACGACGAAGTATAAAAGGAAGTAACATTCAAAGGGTATTCCTCACTTTTATTGGCTGAATGAATTGAAAATAGCTGTCTACAGTCTTGACACGTAATTGATAATATCAAACACTTATTTCCACTACAGAAGACAGTTTTTAATAGACAGTAATATACGATCATATTGGGCTTAACGTGATGTATCCGTGCCATCATACACACTGACAAACTTTATTTATACATTTACACACATATACATTAAAGTCTTTTAATCCCTTTCAAGGTAAACAGAACCTCGAAGACAGGATAAAATCTCCGAGGTAAATTTTAAGCACGAATTTTAGGAATTTTGATGTCATATTGAATATTGATGACTGGTTGCTAGCCCATCGCTCCGATTTCATCTACCCTTAGTCTCTTAGTCGCCTCCTATGAGATGCCGTATATACATTTACGCTTTAAATATTGCTGCAATGACTTGTAATACTTATTCAGTAGTAAGCACCTACATTTTACTATTGTAATTGAATGATTAATTGCATTGTCCAACTAGGCAGAATTACATTTCTCTTAAACAAGATGATGTATGAGAGGTATATGGTAATTCAGAGAAAATAAATTAGGCAGATTACAATAAAATTAATGCTCTTATCTTTACGTAATCATAAATCTTTAGAAGAGAGAGATTCTGCTAAGCATGTAGGTTTATTGTTTTAATATAATAACTAGTAGATTGCATTTTAGTAATTATTTCTTAAATGTTCTTCATAATCATTTAATCGTTCAGCATAATCCAATTATAAAAAAATATATAATAATATAGAGAATAGCATATAACATCTACTTTATCAATTTAAATTGTTTTTTTTTATATTGTGTATGTTTTTGTGGCTGTAAATAACCGCTTTTATTACTATTAATAGGAGCACAATTGCGAATAAAATTTTCGACCAAAAATGAGTCATTTTTTCATACTTTACATACATCCACACAAAAAATATAGTCACAATAAGGCTAATAATTCCTAGAATAGAACCCTAAAAGTAGATACGACCTTCTGCCTCCACGCTGGTTGATGTGTGCCAAAAGAGACTGATTGAATAAGGTTTCATCGCACAAGTGAAACTAATTTGCAATCACGTCAGCTAAATTTGTTTTCGCCTAGCTCCCGACTGATTTGGTTTGTTTGTCATCTAGTTGGTTTACTTTGTAGCCTTTATTTAATGTGCTATTGAATTTCGCTTTGTGGTTTTATATATTGTTCAAGAATAGACATAAAAATATACAAACTGTAAATTAAAAAATTCTACCTCACTCTCTGTGGATTTATTTGGTATTTTGTAAAATATTTGTTTGTCAACTAATTAAGAGTAATTTTTATAAATACATCTATCAAAACCATAATTTAACTTTAACAATAACACGACATAATACTCTTGAATCGACTCAGTAACATCGATTCGATTCAAATAATAATTCGTTATTATTATCGTCACATCCTTTTGTGTATACAACGTGAGTTAACAATAAACGTCTAACCTCAAAAAACTTACAGTCTCCGTAGTATCCATACCATAAAGACGAAGATTCGATACCTTCCAAACAATTGGGCCTAGGCAGTCTAATAACATTCCCTCCCGAGATCCCACCGAGGCAATAGGTTGAAAAATGTACGCGATCCAAGTCGAACTGGGAGTTCGGTAAATAAAATATCTGGGGCACAAATAGGTCTCCTTCATACATATTCAATCGTAAGGCGTCGGGTAAATACGTATTCGATTTGGATGAAGAATGTACGAGTACTTACAAGCCGTGTACGTGAATTCTTACCAATTTTACAAACTGTTCTAGTCCTTACATATTATGATAGAAAACATACATACAGATTCATGTCAGGGTGGACAGAAACTTAGAGGCTTTTCAGCATAAACATAAGGGTAGTGATTGCATACGAAAAATTGGTGACAGAAAACATATAATAGAAATAGATGATCTAAAAAATTCATATGAAATTAAGTACTCGATTCTAGCTGATACTTCGATGGCATACGGAACATTGGAGTCAGTAAACATATTATTATGATAGAAACAGATGACGTCATCTAGAAAATTCATGACATTAAGAGATATATACTAGGTGCTACAGAAGCAAAGGATCTATCATTGTTTGTTTGTTTGGAATAATCTCTTTAATAACCGTTCTTAGCAACGCCATTGTAAAGTTTAACTATGAGGGCATTAAACACACTCTCGCGGCTTTAAGCACACAAAATCCTTGGAAGCGAGAAGTAGGTCATTGAAATAAATATTGCTAATCTCGAACGACCCCCGTTTGAATATTATAAGCAGGGAAGCACTCCACACTGCTACAAGCAACGAAGATAAGAAAAGGTTCTACATAATACGTGAAAATTAGAATAAATTACGTTATCTTTTTATCTTCCGCTCGTACATTAAAGCTTAAGTTGCAGATAGGATATTATAAATCGTACACGAATGTAAAAAAGTAAGGTCGGTATGCAATGAACTTGAAAAACAAACATAAAACAGCATCTAGTCCAAAACGATAACGTAAGGTTTTATAAAACAGAATCGAACCTACTTTTCAGTAAATAGACAACTGATAGTTTTAATAGATGGCACCTAACTGGAAAGCCCATTTACAGGTGCTGAAAACAGCCTTTCCCAAACCCGTAAGTAATTTCACAATTTTTGACTTCATCGTTTTATGAAGAAAACTATATTCTATAATTTCATTTCAGATCAGTTTAGCCCATAACACTTTTTACTTATTATTAAATAGTTACATACCGGCTTCATCAATAGATGTAAGGCCTCCATAAAAACATGATTTAAAAAAACATGTTAATTAGAAATAAAAGCATATAAGATCTATAAACATCGCCGAAATTACGTCACAAAACCCAACCTGTGACATAAACCGCTGCGGAACATACGAGCAGCCAAGAAACGTCCCAAAAAGGATGTTTAACGCATTCGCATCATGCCAAAACATTAAACATTCATGGAGACATTGGCGCATAAACCTCGGACCACGTGGTCTACATAATGCGGAGATTTAAACAACATTATCGCGGAGGGCTGGCCCCGTTAACTTTGACCTTTTAGTGTGGTAAACCAACCCATTTAGAAGAGAAACTGTAACTAAATGTATATTTTTCGTGTTAGCTACGAGTTGTAGAAGTTGTTCTTATAAATACAAGTTGGTAATAGTTATAAACAATTAAATTATACACAAGAATTTCATGTTGATTATACATATGTACATATTAGTATTTAGATAAATATCACGGCTTTAAACTAGTTTGTTATATTCAGAGGATTGGATCAAGACACTTTAAAGGTATTTAGTCATTCACAGCAGAGATTTCACTAATAGCCAGTAGCCAATGTGAAAGGTGGGACTGACAGACTGACATCGTTCTTACATAATGACCATAAAAGGCATCACGTGAACATTAAGTTAATGTTTCGCTAGTAGTAAATTAGTAGCAAAACAGATAAATTTATGGCATATATGAGTATGTATTGTGGCACGTGTAAACGGCGTATATTCGGGGTGCTAAGGAAAAGTAGATGAGTCATGCAGACTAAGTTTTTCATTCTTACCCTTGTTCCAAACAACCCATCTTGGTATTAACTACTACACAATAGTAGGTAAATATATATATACCACCAAGAGTTAAACACATACTCTTTCTTCAAATAAATCTGGTGCTTTTAAAACCCTTAACACTTCTTAAACCTAGAAATACCTAACAAACCTAAAAAGAAAGAACCCCACCAAACCAAACCCGCAGTTGACGTAAAAAGATAACACTTCATCATAATTAGCATTCTTCTACGTCACTCACTAACAAAGCGAGCCCACCACAAAATTCACCATGGCAACAGAAAGTAAACAAAAGGGGATGCCAAGTGCACCCCGGTGTCAACACTAGTAAAACTACGAGTACATTCGTATCGATCGTTCAAGGATATCTGTAGACTCGTAGCATTAATTTGGAAGTAACTTTTAGTGTTATTGGCCTTAATATGCTGTTATTTTAATGACCGTGACCAAATGACATTTAGGTTCTTAATCGATTAACCAAGTTAAGCAACGCTGGGCGTGGTCAGATTAGGATGGGTGTCCCTCCGAGTGTTCACGTGCTGTAGGTTTCAGTGAGGGAATTGAAAAGAAACCTTCCACTATAGAATCTATAAGCAAAAGACAGTATGTGTGAACGATGATGGCGACAACTAATATAATTAGGTATCAACATGATCATTGAGTAATGATGTGGTCCAATATCAACAAAGTACTAATAAGTACACATTATGACTGGAAATGTAATAAAACAGATAAAATGTTCCATGGATATCGCTCGATAATAACCAAACTTTTCCACGGCTTCTTTAGTCACCTTTATTACATTCCCAGAAGAATCATAAAAAATAATAGATAGGTTATTTATTGGTCCTAGATTATTAGGTTCTCGAAAGAAATGTAGAGATATAGGACGTTATGTATTAAGTCTAAGCACTGGAAGCTTATATCATTCTTACTTTTGTCAACTAATCTTGGCAAACATATTCCTAAGTTATAACTAAGTTATGCCAAGTTACACACTTAACAAAGTAAGGAACATAAAGTTATATGAAGACAGTAGAGTCTAGATGAAATTAGAAATGTTTACGAAACAAAACCTACAAATTCCTAGATACTCATAGTAGTGGAGAAATACATGTCTTGTTTTTTCTTGTCTAGACAATATCTACTAACGTTGTATAAAACAATCTGTAAAAGGATTTCCTTTTTTATCTTTTTCTTACATGGCGTATGATGTATTAAGAAGTTCAGTAAATATGAATATGAATAATATAATAATATTGGTAATTGAACACTTCGATGAATTTATATGTTGAACACGCGAATCTAAAACCATCCATCAATAAAGAGTGTGATAGTTATGTTTATGTTATGACTACAGGACAGATAAGTTTCTATTTTAACTTTAGTCATACTGGCCAAATATAGTTTAACTAACCAAACCCTTGCCTTCTTTAGTCAGTTAAATTTACATTAATCTTTAGCCAAACACTAATACAAATACACCTAAGTAAAGTCTTTTCCAACGTTCTTTTTCAACGTTCACGTTGCTATGTCAATACCAAGTGATCTCTTACAGACTGCAACATTTCTATTTCAATACCCCTTTTTAAAACTCCAGTCTCGTCCGCATAATTCCCCGAGGTACTCCTGTCACTTTTTATTCCGCTTCCCATCGTAATTCAAAATCAAATTCCAATCGATCGGCAGAGGATTAGTCCCGAATTAGTTTAGAGACGGGCGTGTCCACGGCTACATCCATAGGGATTGCCAAATGCAATAAGTCTTCATCGCGTCGGGCTGAATGCATAAAACTTATTACTGAACAGCTTCTAGTTTGATTTAAAATTCTGGATTGGATACTGTTTGGTATGGTAAGTATTGGTAGATTTTACTATTGATATTCTATTAAAGAGTATGATTATTTATTTATGAATGAAAGTAGTGTGTGAAACTTACTAAAAAAATTACGTAGGATTCACCACGCTAAGGCGTATGCCACGTAAAAGTACTCATAGCCGCCGAGTATGTATGCGGAGGCGTATGTGTGTCAATGGAGCGAAAGTGGTTAGGCCGATATTTAAAATCTAGTTGATTCTTAATCTCTACATCCATACTAAACGTGTATACAAGTAAACAGAGACTAGTATAACTATAAACGTCCCTGTTTCATACATTTCATCGGCAGCAAAACACTATTATTTCCGTCCCATCCAAAGGTCGTAAAACCGAAGACAACCAATAACAGTACCGAAAGGAAGTCATTTTGTGTGAAGCACTATCGATTTTCAGCAAGGAAACGTAAACAATCTGAAGACCAAACCAGCCGTAGTAAACAAAAGCAGTTATTGCTTCCGACACTATTTGTGGATCGACTTTTAAGTTTAAGCTTGTCTGTGCGTTCTTTCGTCTTTATATAAACAAGAAGATTCCCGTGACGTATACCTAAGTATGAGATATGAATAAGGGATTCAAGATATTTTGGTAATTTAGTTGGGTAACTTCAATAAATAGTTCAACCAAGAATTATGATTATTTTTAAGCTTACTAAGCCTATATTTTGTGTATAATTGAGGACTGATTCCAATACACTGCGCATAAGAAAGTAAATTGACCCCATATCCCTTAATCTCACTTATGAGAGAACACTAATAAGTGGTTCGTTTGTACCCACAATTTTCGAACTAATCACAAACGGACTCAATGTCCATGGTATAACTTCACGAGTATTTGAGTATTGCTATGATTATACTAACATTTAAAAACCCACATAAGCATTATAAAAGCTATGGCTTATTAGACGCCGATGTTTTAAAGTCACCCATGACCTTTTGTAAACTATCCTCTCATTTACAGTCTAGACTAAAATCTTAAAATTAATAATCAATACTGTTTACGATCATACTCGCACACAAATTTTCGCCTGTTTATTTTAGTTATAGTAAGTACGAGAACAACATTTCTATACACATAGTATTTTCACTTTCCCCCATATTTTTGTGGAGCTATGAAAGGACGAGTACTTACTTCCCGGGGCGGTATTAATGAAAGTGGAACACGCAACCCACAATGGCAGCGATAGACTGCCAGGTCACCGCGAATGTCATCTTTATTTATTAATAAAAACACTTTGTTATGACCCAATAATTGATTAGAAATATACGCCTGATTCCTTGTAGACTGGGTAGGTAAAGATCACGGATCACGATCTGTTCCGATCCCGACAAACCACTTTCGCTTCTTTGACACTCATGCACCTCCTCATACACAATCGGAGGTTTTAGGTACTTATAACGTAACACATTACAGCGTCTATCTGCTTGTCATACGTCTTTTGGTGAAGTGGAAGGGCAGTTACGTAGGGGCAGGCCCAACAAAACATCCTTCTGTATAACACGGAGGGACAATCACTTATATTATTATGTTAATTGATACACATAATTAACTGAGCCTTATAACTGCTCGATCACTATATTGTACCCAACACTAGTAACTATTTAAAATACCAGACAGTTTGTTTACAATATTCTCCAAATCTTCCCTAACTTAAAACTTGAAACACCATTCACGTCGTTTACCCACAACGACTTGCATCTGGGCCATTTACTTTACCAAATTTCATACTCTTGTTTATTTACGTTCGAATCACAAGAGAGAACAAACAAGGCGGTCGGGTCTTTGTGTGTGGTCCTGTTAGGCAGCTCGGATTTCGATTTACTGATAACGACCTTGCTTTACAACGGAATATGTATACATGAATTCTGGTGGAAAAGTTGAGAAATTCGCGTAGCTTTGATAGTTTATTTGCGAGTGTGACAGTTTAGTAATCAGGAGGAGATTTGGCGGTAATGTAGACACAATTTTATCTTACGACAAATATGTACAGTGCAGTTTGTTTACAGGTAGAGTTAAGTTTAATTTAATTAATAACTATAATTACTGTAAGTTCATTACCAGCTTGATCATTGTCGGATGCACTATCTAGTTACCTTAATTAACAACATAATCATATTCATTACCATCTATAATTACTCGTATCATCATCTTATAAGTAGAGCTATTATTTTTCTTTAAAGCATATGTAACAAACGCCAGCTAGACTCCCAAACCAGTCCCTAACCCTAAATAAGACTACTTCATTCGCAAATTTCATTTCGTTCCTACTACGTGCTGCCGGAACGAAATATTCCAGAAAAGGGCAAACTGGTTCCCTTCAACGACCCTACAATTGCAAGGCATAGAATTGAAATTAGGTCCGTAGGGTCGAGGGCTTCGATTGGATCCTTGGGTAAATAGAAAGCCTCCTTTCAATCTGCCGAGATCTATCAAAATTATCGAGGCTGCCCTTCGTAAGTGTTAACCCTTTCGCGTACAGCCATTTGTAAGGAATCCGGGACGCTTGGGACTGCGCCTGTGTTGACACAATCAAAGCAAACAACTTGTTATAGTTATTGGCTGAACTTGTATTTGAACAAGAAAAAGAATCCTTCAGGTATAGAAAAAGTCTCGAAGTAAGTATGTTAACATAAACTCTATTTATAATGACATGACTGCTTATCGATCTTATAATAATAGTAATACATCTCCAAATAATCTCTTATATTTCCAATATGTACTTAAAAGCAAAGCCTTAAACACTCACATACAATCAACATTCTTCCAACAAACAAACTCCAACTGAATCCTTGAATACGGGTCCACGTAATGAGGGTAAATCGATTCATTAAAGGGTAGGCGACACCACCATTAATGTCAGCCTTTGAGGACCAGTACAGCTGGTATCGATCACAGCACCACAATGGGAAATGCTACCAACTGCCCATTGTTCAAACACGTGCAGTCCAGACATACTGTAATACGATTTGCGTCCACGGCTGCATACAACGATTATGTTAGTCACGAAATTTCAGAGGACAATAAACGAATGTGTACGAATAACAATACTTATTCTTACTTGTGATACAATTAAAACCTTAACAAAGACTTAGTTATCGTAAATGAAGGCTCTCTTATCAAAGAAATACACTTCAATATAATCAGGTAGGATAATATACCAGTTACGAGAGAAATATTACTGAAACCTTTGCTAGGAATAGCTTAACCTATTCAGGGGTAGTTATAGCTAAAATGTAAAAACGTTATTAGATACGAGTACTCGTATATCTGGGCCTATTTCCTGAATTATTGGAATCAAACTATTCGGTGAAAAACCTACAGAGTTTTTCGCATAGTCCACGTAGAGCACTCTCAGTTCTATATATATATACCCGAATATAAAACATATGAAGTTTGAATTGGTATATTTCAAATGTATAGGGTAGGTTCTCCCATATTTACGTCTGTTACTGATGTTATAAGATTAATATGTTTAAGAATCTTATCGATAATTATGATACAAGTCTCGATAACAACTACAATGGATAAGCGATCAATCAGTACTGTTACAATGAAAATAATCATAAATAACCATCTGATTAAAAACCATTGTATTTTTTTCAATTTCCAACTCCGGGATCGAGTCCTTTTATGATATCAATGATATTAAATCAATATAAGGTCACCTTGTAATAATTTTCTTCTAATGACTACCTATACTCATGCTAGTAAGTTCTTTTAATACTAAAAGAGATAGCAGCTTTACGTAAGATATATGAAGTAGAAGGTTGTCTATAACGTGGGAGTCATACTTATAAAAGGTGTCTTCATATGTACCTACCCACGCAAAAGTGTAAGGTAAATAAACTAGTTTAAATAATGGGAATCCATGATTTCGAGCTACTCATTTTAAAGAAACCGGGACAAATATCTACAACGTATGTATGTAAAACAACCCTAGCAACGTGGCTTAACTATAAAACCATAATCCTTTATGACATTCGCAAGAAACTACTTACTTTACGCAACCTCACCAAACCCTTTCTAAACCTTACCCCATTAGCTTAAAGCCTATAATCGTGTGTCTTTCAAAGCTTTACACGTTACCATATGATGTCACGTGACCGGTCACACCCACCACTGTCACGGGGAGTCTAATTTACTCAGATGAGTCATGCCTTCGCTTGTACATACCTGGAAACGAAATGAAAGGAGAGTTAGTTTAATTAACATAGATACATAAACGTAGGTACGTCAAATAATTGAATGAAGTTAAATTGGTATGTAAAGTAAATTAGTTGATGGTGGTTTCAGTGACGAATATTCTACGTTTTATGTACTTATTTTACTCTTAGACTCACTTTAAAATTAGATCCTTAGCTGATTAGTTACTCTTAATCTGGAATGTCTGACATTGTCACTATCTATCAGACCATTATTTCATTTTTGTCTACCTAAATATGTAGCTGATTATTATGAATAAATCATGAACACATTGCGAACTCATCAAATATCAAGAAATATCGAAAAATCTAATGTATACAATAACTACAAGTAACCAATCTATTTCAAAGTTAAATACAACTTTAAATCTAATCGGAAGAGACTGCATCGAATACTGAGTTTACCTTTTCAAATAGTCGTCTGTATTGATATGAATGCAAAGAATGACGTCTTTCTTCCTTTATTATATGACTAACGTAGGTACATAGGTACTTTCTTACTCGACTGCACCAGACAATCCAATTTGCCGTCGGCGACATTCAACGATTTTAATTGGGAAACTTTTTCCGCTTACCAAAGTTCAGTTCAGTTGTTTCACATACTTTATATTCAAATAATGTAATGCTAATGATCAAAGTTTGAACAAAAATGTGTTGGAACGAAATTTTATACCAAAATTAATAATGGCTAAGTTATTTAAATGTAAGTGGAATAATTTATGGGTTTTAGTCTAACAGATTAAATATTTTAAATTAACCCCCAATTGAACACTATCAAGATGGCGATTGATGTATGCTTATGTGTAATATAACGTACACATCATATGCATCGTCTTTCGATCTGTTTTTGTAAGGGACCGAATTCATTCAGGGACATACTCCATATGTACATAGTATGTAGGTATCTCCTTCACACCAAAATAAAA
The DNA here is from genome assembly GCA_030578115.1 of Leucoptera coffeella. Taxonomy (NCBI): domain Eukaryota; kingdom Metazoa; phylum Arthropoda; class Insecta; order Lepidoptera; family Lyonetiidae; genus Leucoptera; species Leucoptera coffeella. The sequence goes on along the minus strand of JAMBLF010000150.1, from coordinate 3,408 downwards.
GTTCATGTCTAATTCTTTTCATCACCTACCTACCTCAAGTCCCTTCATGCGACATAGTGGGTATAGGACTTCTTTAAAATACTATACATATTTCTAGTTAAGTAATCTAGGCATCGTCTCTCTCTACTACTCTACTCTCTCACTCGTCTACTTACATCTCATACACGTAACACTCATCTTAAACCGAACATTCTACTGTTCCAAGTCAATGATGACACCAGACGTCATAAAAAGCGTCTGTCACTTCTCACACGTGCTCCAAATGCCAACATGTTTAACTACTTGACTTGTAACATTCCTAGCTACAATGTAAACAACGGTTATTGATTGACTTCGCTCTAACATGTTTCGACTTTCGTATTTGGATCGAAAGAATATGAAACATACACTATCACATCCCTTTAGATGATGCGCTAACAACCTGTCAAACATGCTTGGATCGAAACGAAGAATATGAAATACATACATAGTCTGTCACATCTTTTGGGCGATGCGCTAGCAACCTGTAACCAATGTTCTATGTCACATCATAATCATGCTGATAAATGACCTAGGAGACATTATTCTATATCCAGGGTTCTGTTCTCTCCGAAAGGGATAGAAGGACGTGCAGGTATATGTATTCTATCACAACAGGCATAATATATGTACAATTTATTTTAACTTACTTCCGTACCGACATATTTGTTTCAAAAAAAGAAACAGCATCACTACAGTTATCTTCTGACAAAGACGTTTACAACCAACCTTTTTTTTAATCGTATCCTAAGAAATGTGGACGGGCACATACAATAAACAATACAATGAGGACTTAAATAGAACTTAACCTGCTGTTAATAATGTTCTTCCTGGCGTTTCGAAGAAGTGACTACCTAAGAATATTCCTTATTTGAAATAAATGTTCCTAAGAACAGGCGACAATTTCTTACGTACTCTTTATTTCATCCACGTGGTTTGTTAAAGTACATATTATGTATGTACTAACATAATTTTAAAATATACTTGTAATTAACTATTACCTATGTATTTAGTAGTCGTGTATTTCATAATACTACGATGAGGGAAAACATCGTGAGGAAACCTACCTGTTCCCCGAACAGGTAATAGTCAGTGCTTGTAAATGACGACAAAGCTTGCCACCTGTCACATTGAGTACTAACTATCTAGTCAACACGTGGGTTCGAGGTAGCCATAGAATTACTACCTTCGCGATACCTATTCCTCAGACTACCCCGCATGAGTTAATAGTAGTGAACGCGTTTGTCTATTTGTATTTCAAAATTCTCTCGTACCAATAACTATTATGCTTCAACGTATGTATAACCGCCACTTAAACTTAACAATTCTCTAGTATTAACTAGTCAGGATCATTAATATTTCATCTCACATTTAAACACCCGCTCATGCACTACAATACAAAGCCTAGTCTAGACTAACAAGACCTAACACAAGTCACTCGTAACTTTCACTACTTATTCCACGCTCCAGTTACCACATCTTAAAAATACAAATACATCAACTTACTACCATTAACACGTAATAGTCTATTATTAGAGAATTGTTACAAATGTTATACAATTACGTGGCGTAATCTGGTAATGGAAAAGCGTATCGATATGAGGCATACGGCTTCCGTTCTTTATAATATGTGCGTGGCACTTAATGCGTTGCGACGCGAAATTGACGCACAGGTTTGTACTTACTCGGAATTGAGGCATGAGAATATTGCGTATCACATACATTATTACGAAACCTTACAGATACATTCAATATGTATGAGATTAGACAAAGTAGTATAAATTAGGTTCATAGAGTAACTATAACTATTCATTTGCCTTCCCTCCTATTTCAATAATGTGTGAACGATTAACCAACTTGAATTGAGAGAATGCAGCCTCGTAGAACTATTTTGAAATGAAATTTTAGATGACAACTATCCGAATACTTTTCTTGGATATCGCCCTATTTTAGTTGAATACGAATCCTTGTAGACCGTAGAATGTAGAATAAAAGCAACTTTTTATTGTGTCATTTTTAATGGAACAAAAGAAAACAAAATGGCTGCTAGACACAATCACCGAAACCTTGAGAAAAAACCATAACCCAATTCGGCTCCATCATTAGCCTAGAAGCAGAAACAATTTCGAAACGATTGCAACAAACAAAAGCAAAGCGTACCCAACCATGCTATAGAATAGAATTCTTATTATTGTAAATTGTATGTCAATAATATTTCTGTATCTCTAACAATACTTTATATTCCTACTTACGTATATAGATATTTTCAGGCCTCTACCTAGCGGGATATGCAGACTATCGATCGCCACCTAGACGATCCGATCTATAAATCTAAATCTCTATAACCTCAGTCTTACAAATTAAACGTCTTACATACATATCCCACTGCATATTTCTTCTCCTTAGAAAGAATACAAAGTGAACGTTTAGATGATAATATTAGTAGCCTGCGAAACAAACCTAGCATAGAGTGGGGGTCTCAAAATCTAAAACTACAAAATAGTTTGTATATGTTGTCTTTTTACTTGTACTTGTCAATGAATGAACTACAATGAACTCGTGTGTACTTGAATGAGCTGCTCGGGCGCACTCGACAATACGTCACCGAGCACGTCAGGTGAGTACACTTTGTGTGAAAACCGGTCCCAAGGTCATCCCGTAAATCGTGCGACTGGCGTCTAACTATCCGACATTTTGTCACCGCTCTCGCTGCGTGGTGTTTTAGTTTAATACTAGTAAATTTAAATGCTTCTAGAGTTTTCTTTATCCAAGTATCTTAATAATTCTACCTTTACATTTGCTATTACAGACGCTATTATCTAATAACAGCTTTTTGCATCAGTGGATTTTTATTTAAAATAATTGTATTAGTGACTGAGAGACAACAATAACCCAACGATAACTTCTTATCATCCAGTAGTTATTTGTATACATATCATTAAGTAAGTCCTAGAAATATCATAACTTGGTAGAAACTTTACTAGTAGTAGACCCTAGTACGTTAAGTCACCTGCCTGCAAGCCAATTATAAACTATTGCGAACCAACTATCCGGCGTTTATTTCACTTCGAAATGTCTTCATACTTATTTTACGTTATAACACGTACAAAACGTCTCTAAGCGTCCCTCCACTTTTCACCTGATCTTTCGGCCCACGCGTCAATAACACTACATTTCTCTTCAGCCATTCATTTGGGAAATCTGGATGTAAACACGATAACACGACCTTGGCGCAGTTCTTTCGATAACAAGTGATAGCTGCGAAGCATTGTTTACAATCGAGGTCGTTTTACATTTACCTGCGGTTTCTACGGTGAAAACTACAATGTTACGAACCGTGACCAAGGCAAGGGTTGCTATTGTTATTTTAGCTCTATAGCGATTACTAAA